>JABWPP010000050.1:143593821-144096321 GCA_016920855.1 Puya raimondii
GGTTTCTGATGCTGAAAGATGGTTCTGGGTGCCTGAAACTTGGATTTTGGAGCAAAGTTGATTTCTGAAATTCTTTGTTATTGTGCTCATTCTATAAATAGACCAAGGGGGTGTCCAGCAAATCTCTTTTCTTACCCACTGAGCATTTTTCTCTTCTTTTTCTTCCTCCTCTTCTCCCTTGTGTCGTTGGAGCTCTAGCTGAGAGAGAGAGTCCAGAGGCGAACTCCCTCCCAGTTGCTGATCTGTTGAGAAGCTGGGAGGCTTTTCTAGCTCAGCGAGGATCCTGTTGAAGCAAGGAGGAAGAGAGTTTTTGGTGTCCATTTCCTCATCTGGTTAAAGGTGAGTAGAGATTATATGATTTGGAGATTTTTGTTGGATTTTGGGATTTTAGTTGACTTGGTTTTAGCGAGGATTTTATTCGTGATTTTTAGGAGCGGAGTTTTGGGTCCTTTTCGTTGGATTTCTTCGATTGTGTTGGTGCTGTGAGGAGGGAGGTATAGAGCATGCTGATTTTCGACCTACTTGGACTAGCATATTCAAGTGGGTTCCATGTTGCCGAAAACTGCGTACTACCCCCTATGTCTATTTCCTTGCTTGATTGATATGTTGGAACAGTTGTAGTATTGTTGTTGTGATGGTATTAGCTTTTGGGACAATTATGTGATCATGTGAGTACTTCCCTGTTGGATTGGGTATGGCCAGCCTGGTGATTTATGTATATGCATAGATATCTTCTATATTCCACTGTCTGAGATCTTATTCCTATATTTTGATTGATGCATAGTATATTGTGAGACATGTAAGAGATACTAGGGGCATATGATATGTATATGTTAGAAAGAATGCCATGGGACAGTTGTACAAAAATAGACAATGTGAGATATTGTGAGAGTGCTAGGGGCACCAGAGATAGACAGTGTGAGATATTGTGAGTGCCAGGGGCACCAGAAATAGACAGTGTGAGATATTGTGAGAGTGCCACAGGCACCAGAGATAGACAGTGTGAGATATTGTGAGTGTGCCGGGGGCACCAGGATAGTACTTGTGACCTATTTGATCATCGTATTTGACCATAGCCTACATAGGCGACATTGAGCTTGACAGTTACACACGCTATTATATTCGTTAGGGTCACGCCCCTCGAGTGCCGCTTCGGAGTTTAACTTAGCGATACTATGAGACAACAACCTCTTTTGTTGACGGACCACCTGCGGGAGTGGTGACCAAACACGAGGGCAGCCTATATATTGACAAACCACTTGCGAAAGTGGGGCTCAGTCATTAGGCTGTCGCAGGCTTGACCAGACTGAAGAGTTGGTCGTTATGATTGGGTTATGCAGCATTCCCTTATCAAGCATGATAGTTGATGCATGATATTTAATTCCCTGCTTTCATTCGGTAGTATAGAGGCATGATAGTGGTAGTTTATTTTCAGTTCAGTTATATATTCTATTATTCTTACAGTTCTTTTACTATTGTTGACTCTAGTAGACCTATAGTGTAGGTCGTCGATATCGTCGACTGTACCCACTAGGGACTACTTTCAATAGTCCTCACGCCCTATTGTTTTTCTATTTCAGAGCCCTCAGCACCTGCTCTTGATCGATGTAAAGGGATCGCAGGTTAGCGTCTCCTACCAGAGTGACCAGGCTAGAGGAGGACCTAGTAGATGTTTATTATTTTTGTATAGTAGCATGTACTTATATAATTGGCGAGGCCAGTAGGGATATATGTTTGGATGTTTCATTTTGGAGATGTATGGATGTTATATGTACATGTTTGCTACACCTGTTATATTATTCTAATCTGATACTAGTTTAGTTGTAGACTCCTGTTGCGTGCTCTACTTGCACAGCTTGTTTAGACGCTTCGTATGTGCTGGATGCGTCCTCGTCCATATGGCATGTCTATTAGCGCACCCGGGAGCTTCCGCTGTGGCTCGGGACATGTCAGTGGCAGAGCTAGGATTAAATATAGGAAATAATTAAAGGTTTTTTAAATGTCATAGTTGTTCTCTTATTATGAATCCACAACACTGCTTCCAATTGACCATGCAACATAGTAGAATCTTAATAGAAAGAAGAATAGTAATAATGGTCAAAGATGTAACAGTAATAATGGTCAAAGATGTAACACTCTCAACCATTTTTCTTCTTGCCACTCAAGAAATCATTTCCAGCTTCAAATATTGGAAACCGAGATTACAATTCACCTATCTAATTTAGACTGAGCATATGATGACCCAGCTTCAGCATAACCTATATTAGACCATGTATGTATTCCCAAGCCTAAAATAGCATGAAATCTTATTTTCACATATAAAGAGGATACAATTACAAAACATTTGTCTGCAAAGGAGATCGATACCCACAGTGACTAAATACTAAAGAAAGTAATTAACAATACTGAAGTGTTAAGAATAATAGATTCCTGAAAAAGGCATACAGATTAATGAATCTAAGAACATGTCATAGTATTAACAGAAAAATACCCTCTAAAGTGCTTAAAAAAAAGTTTAGCAATGATAAGTGGAACAGGTAACCGCACCTCAGGAGCAAAACCCTCTATATGATCCTTCTCCTTCTATAGGACATTTTCAGTCACAAAAAGAGGGAAATATGCATTCTTTATATTCATTTTTTTAATCTGAGCATCAAAAAATACCTGCAAAGATAAAGAATTAATTAAGCACCAATATAGCTAATATTGTAAATGATAATTGTAAGAAACAAGAAATTAAGAATAAAGGACAAGAAATCTATAAAACTAAATTAAAAGAGCATCAACAAGCGCACTGCTAGAATTTCTGTTTAGGGTGTGTACATATGAAGGGTATCCACCAAATAAGCAATTTATCAACCAACAAGTATAATTAACTATAGCTATTTAAGCAGATCGCCAATAGAAAATTTACCAAAGAAAGAGCACCATGGTTGTATTTGAAGAAACATGATCAGTTTAGATTACATCTAAAGAAACCACGTGCTTCATAATTGCAAAACAATCTAAAAGCAGGAAGTTTTATGTCAATATAATAAATCAGAGGAAATGCACAATAAAGTTTGGTCCCTAATTCTTTAGGTCCTGCAAAAGTGGCAAGCTAGCAACAAACTACGCATGTTCAGATACTAGCTTGGCAAAAATAAAAATAAAAAACAATACCTTAAGAATAAAACGACAATAAGAAACGCAAGAAAAGAAATTGCATAGGATAATAAAGAAGAAAAAAAACTAAGTGGAGGTGGCTAACAAAGTAGAACTACGTAAAGCAGACTGTGAGATGAAATTAATATAACTTACTTGTAATGCTTCCCAGATTGCCATTGTCCATGGCCTCAAAATATAACAACCAAAAATGTCATAGTACTCAATCATTTCGCTGCTAACAACAACCTAAAAGAATATACCGTCTTATTATGAATGTACCTTTAAACAAAAATGCAAGAAAATGAATCCAAATGATTAAGGAAAAGTCAACAATTTTTCCCTCCAGCATACCTCTGAATACCACTCTCCGAAATTCTCATCCTTCTTGTAGGTCAAACCGAGCTTGGTTTCTTTTTTCATTTCCTTCTTTCTCGCTAATAAGATTTATTAATCGTCAGATACTCAGCTTCAAACATCAAGAAAGCATTTGAAAGCAAGCAAATAAAATCATGAAGTCATTTGAGCATACCATTCGAGGCCTTAGCAGTATCTGTTGCCATAACTCTAGCCAAGAATCCCTAAAGTTATAACAAAAAAGAATATATAATTGTTTATATAATGGATTGACGCACAAAGGAGAAAAAAACATAATCTACAAATATTAACAAAAAAATTATTGTTGTCGCAATAAATTGTGTAATATCCAAATACAGTCACAATTAAGAAAATTAACATAAAAAATCAATACAATTATGCTAGAGATAGATAAATAATACACAAAAAAAGTTTTTTGTGATTCAAACACAAAAAACCACAGAAACCAGAGGATACAGCATTTAAGTTATTCTATATAATCAATTTACCACTAAAAATAACAAAATATCAACCAACAATATTCAAAATCATTCTAACTTTCGCAGCAATCCAACAAAAGGCAAAAGGCAGAAAAAAGCAAAAAGAAAAAAAAAATATCACGTAAAGTGAGAAACTGATTCTAAATCTCAAAAATGCTATCATGGAGCCGCCACCTCAAATTCCCCCTATTGTGTTACATTAATAATTAGGGTTTAACAAAAAAAACACTAAGAAATCACATTAAATATGTAGACAATGAGATAGGAGTTGCAAAATGAACACATAATTACCTCACGAAAAATCGTAGGCTTCGGTGTCATTCTCTCCCCCACCGTCGCCGATTTGCGCAGATTAGGGTTTAGGGTTTAGGATCAATTAGGGTTAGAGACTTCCCTTCGTGGGGGAGGAGGAGAGAGAGGGGCCGAAAAGGTAAGGCAGGTTGCTACGTCCTCAGAACACTTGGTCTGACACCATGGATAACACAGAGGAAATGAGGTCTTAGGGCACGTTTGATTTGGGGTTAACAATTGGAGAGTTAAAAGTTCATGGAGTAACATTTCCTGAAGTAATCATTACCCTTGTACAAGTTTTTTCTTTAACATTGTTTGGTATCACCAATGCACAAGAGTAATAGTTAACCTCATAACAGTTCATTCCGTTTGGTTGAATCAGTTAAAAGAAAGATTTATTCATGGGTAACATTTCCTTCTCTTGCCAAGATAAAAATTTTCAAGTAATTGCTCAAAATATTTATAAATTTATAAAAGGTAAATAATTTCGCAAAAATTTCTTATTAAATATAGAAATACAAACATGATAAAACATCGTAAACAACTAAACAAACCATAAAACTAGCATAAGCAACAAAATATAGTAAACAATCAAATATTGTAAAACATACCGATAAAGCATACCATCATAACCACCAAACTATCGTAAGTAATCAAACAAAACATAAAAGTCAACCATTACAATCAACAAACATGAAATATCATGTGAGTTTAACTAGACACTTCACTTAAAACATAACCAAAATAACCTATGTAGCAAGTTTAACCAACCCCATTTAAAAAATTAATCTAAATAACAAGTATGAATAAGTTTTAATCAGTAACAAAAAATTGCTCATCCAAAATAGGCAAAATGGTGCATTATAACTTCTTATAGATCACCCACGCATCCAAAATATAATATAGCATTAATTTCATCCAGCCTTAGGTAGTGAGCTTCACATATTCAAGCTTTTCTTTATCCCCCTTCAAGCTATAGAAGATTTCATATCATCTCCGCTCATTTTTCTAATCGCACATAAAATCCTTTTCGTGTCAAGTTTCGAAACTTTTCAAAGTATGTCATATAGTCATGCCCTGTCAACTTTTTCATCTCAACTAATTGCATTTACTAGTTGTGAAGTGCATTCATTGTTGCTTTGAATCATTTGTTGCATTATATCCACAAATGTATGTTGGAGCCTCTCAATTTCTCGATTCTTAAGCTTTCCTTTTTCCCTCTTAAATCATTGCATTGCGCACGATTTCCAGAAGAAACTTTAGAAGTCATTTCTTCTCTTTGTTCCTCTTCATTATCATTCATTGCAGTGCTTTGACCCACACTTTTACTTAGTGCTTATCTTGATCCTCCCGAGCCACAGCACTGGCAGCATGAACCCTGATTGCTCTATCCTTAGCAAAGATTTCTTCAAACTCGTTATATAAAGGAAAGGGTTTTTGGTATAATCCTCTGGCATCCTTATGGCTCTACATTCTACAATGAATAAATATGATATGATATTCTACAATCATATGGTATTCTACATATTCCAGTACTAAATTAACAATCATGATATGAAGAAACCAAGAGTCCCTAGAGGTCAGGAGTATCTTCTTTACTGCATTTTCCAAGAGTCTTTAGAGGCCGCAGAGTTGCAGGCCATGCAAGATGAATGTCCAAGATATAGCATGCGTTCTTGTGGATATGGTGAAGCTATGACCCGAGTAGTAAATAGCCAAAAAGAATTGTGAAAAGTCTACTAATTAAAATGATGGGAAATTGGAACAAGACCCAGTTTGAAACCGATTTCTCGATCAAAAACTATGAATGTATATGTCATTTAAATCTGACTTCATTTGATGAAGCATCCGAACATGGTAAATATGGTTTTATTCCTTCATATGGAAGGATAAACTCCAATGTCCTCCTTGGGGCCAGTAAGAAAATAAGTCTGAAGCAAGAAAATGCGATTCAACACTAGGGCGAGGAGCAAAGCAATTTTTAGACATTTAACGGTATAATTGCCAGCTTATTTGATTCCATTAGGACACGGTAGGTTCATATGGTTTGTGGGATATGCTCAATTTGTAACTGACCCGGGGTTCATGCATCAAGTACAAAGGTATTTTATAGATCAAAGAAAATAGCATCAGATCGAAAAAAAAAGAAAGAAAAAGAATCGCAAAACCCTATATAAGAATATTATAGATGATATCAAAATATCACCAGGACTAGATTAAAGAAAATAGCATCAGATCGACAAAAAAAATCGCAATACCCTATACCTAAATGTTGTACATGATATCCAAACATTATCAGGAACCCTACATCAAAGAAAATAGCATTACATCTACAAGATATTCGATTTTTATCGCGAAAATAGCATCAAAGCAATTAGAAAATACAAATCTACAGAGAGAGAGAGAGAGAGGAAGAAGATACGCATCTTAAAGCACTAAGCAGATACGCACCGTAAATACAAATCTACTGGGACGGCGATCAGGCGGGAGACGGACCGGTGCGGATGGTGGCGGCGATAAAAGAAGAAAAGAGAGAAAGGTAGCGATAGAAAGGGGTTTTTGAGTACGCACTAAGCAGGCGCGCAGAATTTTTGAATTCTAAGAAAAGATATACGATATTTTTATTTATAAAATTAAATTCTAAACGATAAATAATTTATCATTTTAAAAAATAAAATATTAAAAACGATGAATTATTCACTATTTTTACCAAATTTATATAATTTTTTATATCTGAACTTCGAAATACGAGTAAACTCCTTCAAGTATCTCACATGTTACGTTTCTAAGATCTGCTAAAATCTTAAGGTTTTTCTAGGTCCATTTGACTGATACCAACTTAATCAATCACGCCTCGAGTTATAACGGAAGCCTCTGGGTGCGCTAATAGACCAGCCCCGCCGTATGCACGAGAACTCGTCCTGCATATACGAAGCGACAACCAATGACTTGCCATCAATCAAAAAAACAATTAAGCAAAGAACAGCTTCTAATAGTCTACAACTAAAGAGGTACCAAAGTATCCAAATACCACTTATATAGCAATATTGTACATCCATCATCCATATGGAATATACCTTATACAATGCATTATCGGCCTTGCCAGTTCAAATGTACAGTATGCTATACACCAACTCTCTTTCAGGGTGCTTCTCTAGCTCAAGTCTCCTGTGGGTAAAAGGCACTATCTAGTTCATGATCAGCTCACCTTGATCAAGAACTGGTTCTGAGGGCTCTAAAATAGAAAAATAAAATAAAGACGGTATGAGAACTACTGAACAACATTTCCCAATGGGTATAGTTGACGATCTCGACGACCTACACTACTAGGTCTACCAGAGATAATAATAGTAAAATAAACTATATAAATAAAGATAATGTAACTGAACTGAAAGGATCTACAGCTATCATGCCTCTGTAAGAAATACTGGAAAGCTCAAACACAGGTATCACATGCATAAAGTAAAACAACTAAATAAAATCATGTTGTACGACCAACGATCCTGACCAACAACGATCCTGACCAACACAAGTAGGCTAAACTCTCCATATCACAGACCTGCATAGATCAATACTGAAAGACTATGAAATACCATACTATCCTACTCTGATCAACGTAGAGACTTGTCACACCATGTCAGACTGATCTACACTAAGTATCACCGGAAAACTGACATATAAAGCCACACTGTCGGCTTAATAACCCAATCCAGTCATAACGGTCTATTAAAGACAAGAATAACAGGTAATGAGCAAGTAACAGAGCATAATATGAACAAAAAAAATAGAAGAACTATCATGCCTCTAGGTGAATCAGTGAAAGCAGTAAATAATCATGATGCATCAAATACCATATGTAATCAAGCAAAAATATATGACCCAATCATCACGACCATCTAATATGTCTGGTCAAGCCTACGCCTGCCTACTGCCCAGACTGCCCTCTCGTAGGTATGCCGCCAACACGTAGGCTGCCTAGCACATCTACATCAGCCAGCCTCTAGAGCGGCACTCGCGAGGAGCGACCCCACCGAGTATCATATATCACTATCATCTATCAAGCTCATTGTGGCCTTATAGGCTACTAATCATAGTGAGACAGGGGGGTCTTGTAGGACCCCCCGTGCCGCGATACCCCAGGGGGTATCGCACGAGACAATGCGATACCTGCTGGGGTATCGCGGTACGTACCGTGCCGAACCGAATATCGTGATACCCGCTGGGATACCGTGCGAATACCCCAGGGGGTACGTACTGTAATCTATCAAGCTCATATGTCTACTGTCGCAATCATGTGTCAAATTAAAATATCTTTTATTAATATTATTAGATATATTAGAATATATAGTTGACTATAGTAGATTATATAGCCTATTTAGTTTGACAATATCAGTAATATCTATACCAAAATTGTCAAATAAATCTTGTACCCGCAGATGACAATATGCTATATAATCCACCGCGATCGATGATCTATGTGGAACTCTTTGTAAAGATGTATTTCAATAATTATTATACTAGTGAATTTTATTATTGTATTTTAATTTTTATTCTCTATGAGGTATAGTTGTACTTTAAATATAAAAAAGTTTCTCACTATATTAATTGATGAGTGTCGTAAGCTATATATAACTAATATTCATAATTATTTACTAAATCTTTCAAAACAATATTGTAAGAGTATATTAGGACCAAAAAAACTAAAATAAGCCCGTGGCAAAGCAAACCATTAGGAGGTCATGCATATCCATCTGCACACAAGCATGCCACGTGTTGGCACGGAAGCGTGCCAGTGCCATATCGTGCCAGGCAACAATGGGCACGCCCCCGTGCCACGACACTTTAATCCTTGTGTCCAATAGTCTCATGACTATCTCACAATCCGATATGTAATTGCACAGGATCTCAAATAGGAGAAAATATGTATAAATCGTCAAAGCGACAATGGTCAACTTAGTATAGATATCTCCACATAATCCTATGAATATCCAAATAGTTATATCAACAAAAGACAATAAATCAATAGATACCTCTATCACATCCAGTGTCATGTAAAGAAAGGTAGATATAGAAACCAATAATATAAATAGTTTGACGAGAATCGCTGATCAATATAAATATCCGAGATGATACAATCAATTATATCAGAATTATAATCATGTAAGAGAATAAACAGACATCTCAGAAATATCGACAAGCAAAAGGAATAGACATAGTGATTAGTTCATCGATGTATAAAGAAACCAACCTAGATTGGGGTCTCAAGAAGGCAAGAAGGAAGAAGGGTTGGCCGATATAGAACCCCGCAATTCTCATCAATAGGATTCTCAGCTCCATTCCCTTCATCATCTTTTCCCTTTTTCCTTTCTTTCTTTCCTTTCTTCTCTCTTTTTATTGCTCTTTCTCTCTCTTTGTCTCCATGTCTCTCTGTCTCACTCACGTAGGGAATGGCCTAGAGAGGAGAAAGGCTGCTAGGTCCTATATATAAAGCAAAATTTGTGAAAAAGACCTCAGAATCCCATACAATTATCCCTCTGTAGAAAATTACACATTCGGGCACCCGAATCCCGATTTTGGGCATCTGAAACCTAATAATCGAGGACTTTCGGGTGCTGCATCCATGCATTGGGCCTCCTGGACCCTACGTAGATGCGCCCGAATCATCTCTCGGGTGCCCGGACCTCCGTCCGAATTCTTATAGCTGTGCCTGAAACAGCAACCGAGTGTCCGGATCCCTGACACGAAACTTGATGAGTTTGCTTGCTGAGTCACAACTCACCGCCATCGTCATGCCACCGCACCGACAATATCCCGGATTGCTACGATAAAATTTGGGTGCCCACAACACAGGGCGCGGATCTTATTCAGATCCACCAACTGCACTCCCGCGTGTATACAAGTAAGTTCTGAATTCAACCCATCTCTATATAGTACTTCCAGGTGCCTTATTCTACTTCCTGGCGTCCTAAAACCATAAAAACTCAATTTTTGTTGAGTTTAAGCTGCCGAAGCATAATTTTGCACCTATCTTGCACATATCAACTCTAACCTGACCGAACATCACACGAACACGCTACCCATCAATATCAATTGCAACTCGGTCTATGGGCCAAAATCCAGTACGCTCACAAGATCTCCAATTTGGTGGAGAAATTGCTAGAGATGAGTGAGATAAGGGTTTTCTTGGAGAAAGAAAGAGAGAAGAAAGAATGAAAGAGACAAGGAGAGCGGGTTCAGTGGGAAAGTAAATGGAGAAGTTGCTGGGGCTTTTGGGGTCATTTATAAACTCCTACAATTGGATATAAAGCCTCCAAAAGGGATGAATTGCAATACAATGCACTTCAGTTGGAAACTATGCATTTCCTGAAAATAGTTGCAATTTTTGGTAAATAACTAGTTTTTTGGAAAACACCTTTATTTTCCTCAGAAATCGAATGTTTTCCAACCTGTCTCCTAGTCATTTTCTGGATAATCCATATTCAGTTTTCGAAAAAACACTAATTTTCGAAAACTGGCCCGAGTTTCCTAAAAAACCAAACATTCTCCAACCCGTTTTCCAGCTATTTTTCAAAAAATAAGATATTTTTTCGAAAAATAAAACTTATGGACAAATTTTCAGATGTTTATCTCAAAACCTCATTTTTCACTCCGTTTTACCTCGAATCAACTTTAACACTTTCAAAACTTTTCCAACTTTATTAATTATAATCATGTCTAACATGATCTTTATTCTCACTTTACCTATTTGGCCAAAATTCAGTGTATTATACTGAATTTCAGTTATCTCTAGATACAGTTATATATGTATGTAATGGATATCGGGCAAGTGTCCAATGATTATGTGGATGCCAGGCAAGTTGTCTAAGAATATTATGTTACCGGTGAGTAGAGGCCCGAGGATATTACATGTGTACCAGGAAGATGCCCACGTATATGTGAACCAAGAGAACAATCCACTGTTTACTTGAGATGAGATGATTATTTGGAGGTATTGGTCTGTGGAGTGGAGACTAGGATAGGATGCGAGTAAGATAGTACGAACAGGGTAATGCATCTCGGCTTGGAGTGAAGTGAAAAGGAAGACATCTCGGCAATTAGAAAGATCAATGAAAGAGGAGACATGTCGACTGTGTTACGGATTTTATATTGGCATATTTCGTGAAGTGAGTCGGAGTCTTGAAGGTTTAAAGAAGAAGAAACGAAGTTTGAAGACTGGCAGACTCAACGTATGAATTCACGATGCTTGGTAAGTTTAAATAATCTTGATGATGATTTATAAATATTTACAAGTGTTTGGAAGACTTTAGAATGGATTAAAAAATATTTTAAAATATAAAAAATGAGTTTTCCAACTTCCGAGGTCCGGACCCTGAGGATGAGGTCCGGAACCCGTACGCCTCCCTGGCAGTCACGCAGGGAGGGTCCGGACCCTGAGGATGAGGTCCGGACCCTGAGGGCTGAGGTCCGGACCCCAGGCTGTTTCGCAGACCGGGTCCGGATCCTGATGGCTGAGGTCCGGACAATGAAACGCCTGGAGAGTGTCAAGGTCCGGATCCCATACCCGCGGTCCGGACCCCGACCCGTTGCGAAGTTTTGGAAAGTTATTTTTTCTATCCTACTTTGATTCTAATGTCTCCCAAACATGTAAATAAGATGGTAGATTCCTTAAAATATCTTAGCAATCCTAATTTGGTTCCAAACCTTTCTAAAATTAGTTTTTCAATCCTAGTCAAAATCGGTTTGCTTCCAAACCTTTCTAAAAACTGTTTTTTAGTCCTAATCTTTTTCGGATTGCTTCTAACCTATAAATAAGATGTGGAGGAGTCTCTAAAACGTGGTTAAGCATAGATTATCTTTTAGAAACCCTAGAAGCTTGTAGGTGACTGTTTTCCTCATCTTCTACATCAAGCTTCTCTCAAATTGATTCATTGTGCCCTAATTTCTAATATTCTTTTAGAATCAATTTGAGATTTGCTTAGAGATCTTTCCCACAGATTTTCAATGATATTCTAAGCAATAAACCATCATCAACTTTATTTTTCTTGCTCCGGACGGAGTGCGCTCGTGGATTCGAGTGGGCGTCGTGGATTCGACGTGTTGAAGGCTTCGTGGATTCGAAGTTGGGCGTTTCGTGGATTCGGGACGTGGCGTTCGTGGATTCGGACGTGGGGCGTGGACAACCCGTTGGTGCGCGTGATCCGCTGAAGAGAAGGGAGAGGTTAAGTCCGTGGAGTCGGTAATCACCTTGTAATTCTTTACTCTTAGTGGATTGTTTTTTTCGCGTGTTGGTCCCGTGGGTTTTTCTCCAAGGTGGAGTTTCCCACGTAAATCTCGGTGTGCTGATTTTATTTTCCGCATTACTTTATCGCATTGAGATTTGTGATTTTTGTTTATACACCTATTCACCCCCCTCTAGGTGATTGATATACTCTAGATAGATCCTAGGGCACCCCCTATCTTACAGACTGGGCGTAGCCCAGTAAGGATGAATAAGGTACCATTGAGATGAGTACTAGGGTAAGTTATGACGAGCGAGATACAGAATCACATTACTGCAAATAATGTACGCATGAGATGAGTGCCATGTACGTAATAACGAACCCTGATAGAGTGATACATAAGTAATTGGAGGTAGGTTGCATGGACATAGAGATGATGGTCGGGTTTGTGGAGATAAATGGGTGTTTTGAGTTAATGGATTGGGTGAGTCTGTGTCCTGGACACCAATTGTGTCATGGCTTTCTCGTATATCAATCGATTCATCAAATGCATGGGTTAGAGCTCCTTATTTGTTGATTTCTATGTTTGGATCATTAACTCCTTAGTATTGAACTCTTACTCTCCTTGGTCTTATGCCTAGTGTTTTGCAGGTAGAATTGGATATAGCATATCCTGTGCAGACCACGTAAGTGAGGTGACACATTTATAGGTAATTTGTACTTAGTTTAGTTCTTCATATTGTACTTTATCTAAATTACTATTGTACATATGATTGGAAGTTCTATTGCACAGCTCTGATTAACCCCTATGTATTAGTAGATGTAGGTCTTTCCCTTAAAGCCTTACAGCTTCATAAGATTCAAATTCAAATTTTAGGTTTGAATCATATGGAGATGCGGCGATTGCGACTCGAACTGGGGGGTAGTTTGGATCGTGACAGCGGTGCTCAACCTATCTCGTGTCAAGAATTTAGTGATGAACAAATTTAGAATTTACAAATGTTCTAATAAACATCATAGTTTAAACATACAAAACTAAGTTCGAATTCGTAGGGCAAAGTGCCTGATGAGCAGTTACATTAATTTTGAACTTTGACCTCATGTGGATTTGAATTAGATTCATTTGTTTTTCTTTTCAAGTTGAATTGTAGTTGTAATTTGAATTCAAAGTTTTCTCAAAGTATGAATTTAAATTTTATTTGAATTTAAATTGTGTCCTAGTTCTATGTTCTCGTTTGCCAAGTCAATTTTACTTTATCATTTTAAAATTTTAATTTCAATTTTAGTTTTTTAGTTCAAATTTGAATCAAATTGTAAATTTAATTTTATATTTTAAATACAAACTTAATTTTAAAATTTTTATGTTTTATAATTTTAAATATAAATTTTATTTAAGATTTTTTTATGAGTAACCCAAGTTCCATCCTTCCCAACCAAACAACAGAAATGAAAATAAATTACTTCGATCCCAACTAGTATTTTAAACTAAATGAATTTGAAAATTTTCATTCAATTTCTAATTCCAATCCACTCGATTCCAATTCTGATTTTCATTTTCAACCAAATACGTCCAAAAAATTTAGTTGGAAAATATCAAAATCTTAAAGCTTATACCAACGTGTAAGCAGAGATGCTTTTGGTACATTTTTTATTTATTTATTTACTTTGAGTAGGATATGGCTTGATTTATATGTTCTTTAAGGGCCTGTTTATTTTAATAAAAGTGGAAGGGAACGGAATTATTTTTAGATCCACTTTTATTATTTGGTTAGTGTTTGAGTTAAAAAAAAAAAAGAGAAAAAAGAAGTTTATATAAAAAAATAATAGACTAATTAGAGTAAGAGTTCTAATTTGGTTGGATTTGGGATAAAAAAATAAAATAAGGAAACATGCCAAAAAAAAAAGAAAAAAAAAGAAGGAAATATGCCCAAGAGAAAAGGAAAGTAAAGGGGAGGTTGACTCACCTCCCCTGAACCGTACAAGGGAGGTGAGCCCACCTCCCCTTCTCCCAAATAAGTTTAAAAAAAAAAGAAAGAAAAAAAAGTGTGCAAAAAAAGGGGCAATAAATTATTTGATTGAAATTTTCTTCCTCAATAGGTTGAGATTTTTTTTTTAATTAGATTGAGATTTTCTTTCTTAATAAGTTAAATTTTTTTTTTATGTTTGAATTATTTCCAAAAAAATGTGGCCTTTGACTCCCCTATAAGATGTCAGAAATTTTTACAAAAGAGGTTTTGAGAAAGATTCTTGGCTAAAAAAAATAAATTCTGCAAGAGAAGAAAAAAGAAGGAAAAAAAAAAGAGAGAAAAGGTAAAAGAAAAAAATAAAGAGAGTAGCTTTTGTTTAATTTATTTTCTACTCTCTCTCTCTCTCTCCCCGCATGCATGCATGAGGTGGGATTCCCTCCCTCTTTGCTTCCCTGCGTATCCGTACACACCAACCAAAAAAAAAGAGGCTCTTTCACGCAACGACGACGATCCAAATCACGACGGCTTCCACGGTGACAAAAGGGTGACGCACGCATACGAACGGTGTAAGTACGATTTATTTTGTCAGTTTGATCAACCCGACCATCTTCGTGATAGGTTCGAACCGATCAAATTTGACAATAAATCGCTACTTTCGTCGTTCGCATGTATTGCTAATAACTATACCGAGCGGCCATATTCGTGATAGGCTCGACATGGTCGAAGGATTAATCGAGCGGCCATCTTCGTGATAGGCTCGACACGATTAAATCCGCTTATTTCGCGATACCGAGCGGCAATTTTCGTGATAGGCTCGACTCGGTCGAAGGGTTGATCGAGCGGCCATCTTCGCGATAGGCTCGACACGATCAAATCCGCTTATTCTACGATTTTCTATACCGAGCGGCCATCTTCGTGATAGGCTCGACACGGTCGAAGGATTAATCGAGCGGCCATCTTCGTGATAGGTTCAACACGATTAAATCCGCTTATTTCACAATACCGAGCGACATCTTCGTGATAGGCTCGACACGATCGAAGGGTTGATCGAGCGGCCATCTTCGCAATAGGCTCGACACGATCAAATCCGCTTATTCCACGATTTTCTATATCGAGCGGCCATCTTCGTGATAGGCTCGACACGATCGAATCCGTATACTTGGACAAAATATGATAACAAAAAAATAAATAAATAATAATAATGAACTTGTTTTGATTTGCCATCTTCGTGATAGGCATCGTTTGAATCACTCGCCATCTTCGTGATAGGCTCGATTCGACTTGATCAACTCGCCATCTTCGTGATAGGCAATATTCGAATCATATGCCATCTTCGTGATAGGCACGGTTCGATCTAATTGCATTACCATCTTCGTGATAGGCATATATTTAATCAAATCGCCATCTTCGTGATAGGCATAATTTGACTTAATCGGACTTCATGCTTGGAACGGGTTGTCGTCGCAATGCCTTATGAGTGCAAGAAAAATTGATGAATCATAAATTTGGTATTGATTTCTAAATCGGACCAAATTAATTCAAATCGAATAAAAAAAAAGAATGGTTTGGAGTTAATTAATTTAAAAGAGCCCAATCTACAATTCATTTATGGGCTCAATGAATAAAATCTCATATGCAGTCCACCAACAAGATTTAAATCCAATCCAGTCCACATGCTGAAAAGGCCCAAAATCGGATCCTGAATGCAGGCCCAGTCTACTCGTGGGCCCTGAACTCAGCCCATCTGTTAATACAAACCCAGTCTACATACGGGATCCAATCCAGCCCACATGAAAACGCAGGCCCAGTCTTCATATAGGCCAGAATCCAGTCCGTATGAAAATAAAAGCCCAGCCTGCGTACGGGCTTCAATTTCAGCCCGTATGCAGATTCGAGCCCAGAATCAGATTCAGAATTTGTGAGAATTCGAATTTTTGGAATTTTGAATTTGAATTCAGTGTTTTCTCTCCCTCTACTTTGTATTTGTATGCATAGGTATTTGTATATGTATATATGTATGTATAGGTGTATATATATACGTATATATATGTATTATTTGTGTATTTTTGGTTTTTGAGTTGTGTTGGAGGAGAGAGGATAGATTGTGTCGCAAATTGGAGTTCGTTTCTGACGATCCAAAATAATAGATTCGATGTCTCGGCAGTGCTGAACGCGATGGCGCAATCCGTTTGCACATGCGACGGTCGGATCGTGAGATATTGCGAGTTCTTCACTGAGAGGTCGTAGTGCTTTATTGATCGTTTCGCGAATTGGACCGTGTTTCACGCACCGTTTTGCATGAGATCGAGTGTGGAGGGGTGTCTGTGCAATTTGTGCATGCTGTGTGGGACTCGGGACTAATTTCCCAAGTTGCGAGGGGCTTTTTGCATTTGTGCATTTGTTTAAGTGTGTGTGAGTGGAGAGAGAGACCCTTGTTGCATTTCTCTTCTCCCTTAGCTCCCCAGCAGGGTGCCACCCCCTCCTCAGCTCCCCTGCCCACCTCCCAGTGCGCCGCCGATCGCTGCCGACCTCCCCTGGCCAGCGGGGAGCTCCGGCAACACTCTATCCCTTTCTTTCTCTCTTTTTCTTCTTCTTCTTCCTTCTTCTTCTCCCTGCAGTGTGCACCCAGGGTGGACCCATGCCCTAGGTCCCCCCTAAGGTGGCACAGCTGCCGGCGACCAGCCCCGCCGTTGGGAGCCACCGTCGAGAGCCGCCGCGCCACAGCTAGCTGCTGCGGGCAGTGGGAGTTGGTCCCGAGCCGCCGCCGCCTCCCGCCGGCGCAGCGACCTCCGGCCAGCTCCGGGAGGACCTCCGCCGCCGTCGCTTTCCTCCCCGGCCGCCCCCGTGCCGCCGGTGCGCCGCCGCTGTTGCAGCTAGGGCTGCTAAGGCAGCCGCGGCCGAGCGCCTTGCGCCGCCGCCGCCGCCGGCCTTTTCTGTCGCGGTCACCTACCTTCCGACGTCCGGCGAGCCCCTCTTGCCGATGCTCGCCGTCCCGACCGCCGCCGCCGCCGCCGTTTGTTGCCGGCGCCGCCGTGCCCTATCTACCCGAGAGCTTGCACTCTCCCCGCACCGCCGCCGCCGCTTCCTGCCACCGGTTGAGGTGAGCTCCCCCTTCCTCACCTCCCCCGCGTCCGACCTTGGCCGCCGCGCGCGCTGCATTTCGGCCGGCAGCCGGCCGGAGCAAGCTTGCTCGGGCCAGGATTGTTTTTGGCTTGTTTGGGCCGCATGCTTGGCTTGGTGCTTTCTGTTGCCTCCCAAAGCTCGGGAAGGTGAGAACGATGATCGCGGTGACGTGCTGATCACCATGCTCACCTTATTTTACTATTTTGGCGTGCTGTTTCGCTGTTTAGCCTTTGTCGGGCATTGTTATCGCATACGGGCGCTGTTTTTATGGGTTGTTTGTGCCTGCGACTATTCCTGTCGCAGTGGGGCTGTGAGCACGGTCTCCATCACGTCGTTCCCTATCCGCTGGTACTTACGGAAGGTCGTGCGGACGAACGGAGTGCTCAAACGGCCTTCTTTATGCTTATTAATGTGTGTATGTTGCTTGTTTTGGGGTCTTTTGTGATTGTGGCAGCGTTGTGATGCTGCGGGCAGCAAGGGCATGACCCTTGAGGCCCTGTGGACTGGTTGTCCAACCCCTTCGCCCTTCGCGGAGATCCGAATTGATTTCCGGTGCGTTTTCCGATGAAATAGTCGGCGAAACGCGTGTTTTAGTCGTGCGACTCACTTGCTGGTTTCGCGAGTGACTTGGCTTTGTCGTTTAGCCTCGTTAGCTGTTCCTCATCGCTGTCCCAAAGTTTTGAGGACAGCAGATGAGTGACGAAGGGTTCCGGTGCCAAATCGGCATTTTTCGGGAACCCGAAAAGTCGTTTCGGGTGCGTTTGTGTTCGTGGCACCCCGAGCTTGTGCTCGCTGTCCTGTCACCTTGTTTTGTGTGTTTGGGGATAGCGGAGGACTTGGTTTGGTTGTTGGTACCCCTCTGGGGCTTGGTGTGGTTTCGTGATCGTCCCGGTGGGTTTTCTGGACGATCCGTCAGTTTCGGGTTGTGAGCGCTGTGTGTTTAGTGTCAACTTGGTAGACCTTGACCCTGTGAGTCTTTCGTAGGTCCTGTCGTGGTTCCCGAGAGCCTCGGTGTTAGGCTCTATCTTTTCTCCAGGTGGGTACTTCGATCCGGAGTCGGTTCAGTGGACTACGGTGATACCTTTCTATCCCTTCTCTTGCTTTTCGTTATTAGTTCACTTGACTCCTGTTGACTCTACTTATGTGTGCTTGCCTTAGTAGAGTAGTTGTTGTTTGCATGATTATTGAGACGACCTCGTTGGTCGGTGGTGATCGCCTGTTGTTCCGAGCGATCCTCGTATTTCGGTTTATCAGTTGCTTCACGGCTCGTTCCCAATCTGTGGATTAAGCATTCGCACCGATCGTCACAGCTCTTCTAGCACCTCACGTATGCCAGCGGTCTGATCCACCGTTTGGGTCATCTTTTTCGGAAAAGGGTCGCGTGTAGTCGACCCGTGAGCCTCGACGCTGTGCGTTTTGCAGGTTTTGTGCCGATGGTTGAGCAGGTAGTGACAGTGCCAGGGATCCGTCCCGGTGGCCTATGGATTGGGTATACATTTGTGGTTATCACTGTTGATGCATATGTTATCTTACTTGCAGTAGCATAGTTGTTCAGTTGTATGTCAGCCTCATACTTATTTGTGCTACTGTTTACCATATCCATCTATTTGTTGACCCTCGTGCCGGTGTGTACACCTCGCCTTCGTCGGCTTGCGGTACCCACTGGGAGGGGAGACATGTTTACATGTTCTCACCCCCCGCCATCGTTGTTGGTTTCAGGTGAGCAGGGTGGTGGGAGTCGGGACGCAGCGAGGCACGCTCAGTTAGTGGTATTAGAGGTCCCGACTTGTGAGGTTCCTCCCTTCATATTGGTTATCGCTCTTATCTCTTTATCAGTTAGTTGTGGATGTGGTTCAGTTACACTTTGATTGTTTTGTCTTGCATATTTGGATTGCGTGGATATGGTTTAGTTTTTATGTGTTGATTGTATGCTTAAACATTATGGATGACGTTGCTTACTAGATCTTTAATTATGGCTTAATATTGTGTATCTTGGATTTCTACCCCTCGTGGTAGCGGTTTTCAAATAAAGGTTTCCGTGTGGGAAATAGTTTTCAAACCGTTTTCGATTGATCGGCTTTTGAATTTCAAAAGAGAGTTCTCGTGTGGAGAACGGTTTTCAAAGGATCTTTAAATGATTGAGATTAGGGTTTCAAATAAAGCTTCTGGGTAAGAAGCAGTTTTATAGAATGATCTGTTGTTTGTGCATCGCATCATCCTTCGCCTAAGGACTTGCTTAGATTCATACATGTTTAAGGACTGTTAGCTGTATGAAGTAAGGACTGTGTTGTTGTTGTTTGTGTGGGATGAATGATGTTTGTGATCCTGTATGTATTGTGTGTACGCCGTGCAAATACAGGGGAGGCTCTGTCCGTGTGGACAGTGGGCCCTATATTTGTGGTGGGTCTGTACGTGGCACGGGCTATGCTTTCAAAAAAAAAAAATTGGCACGTATTTTCGCTTCTAAAACTGGCCCGGGGCGTGACAGATTGAGATGGTATCAGAGAGTAAAGGGTACAAACACTTATTCATTCATAAACTTGTAACTGAACCATTAGTTAGGCTGACCCATAGGAAGACCTAAGATGTATAGGTGCGCGAGTTCGGGGGTTTGTTTTCGGCTTGTGTTTTGTGGGTGTTGCCGACCCCATTCTCTTGCGCGGTTTTTGTGTTTTACAGATGGCTCGTGGTCGTGGTAGACCTCCCCGTCCTGGTCGTGGTGGTGGGTGTGCGCCTGCGGAGCCGTCTGCTGGTGTTCTGACTCGGGCTACTGCGGCTGGTTCGAGCGAGGAGCCGGCAGGAGGCGAGCAGCCTACTGTTGACCGTACCCTGCTGCTAGAGGCTGAGGTGGCCGAGGTGAGGGGTCAGCTGACGGCCCTCTCCGGCATGTTCCAGCAGTTTTTACAGCAGCAGGCTACGGCGACTGCCGCTCCAGCCTCTCCTCCTCCTCCGCCGAGTGCCCCGATGACTGCAGACCCTCCTGTGGCACCCATGCCGTTTGTGGCCACGACCGCGACGACGACAGCCACTACGTCGGCTGTTCCGCGTGTGGACGCCGACCCCGTGATTGGGGGTGGTGGCCACATCCGAGCACGATTGGCGAATTTCCGGAGGTTCGATCCGCCCTTGTTCGCAGAATCGTGCTTCTTCTAGAAGTGGTGGTGGAGTACCAGGCAGATACCAAGTGGCAGGGTGTGTTTTCCCTATACGTAACCACTCGTTGGCCGGTGGTGGCCCTAACGGGCTAGGTGACGTCACTTGGTGGATCTGTGTTATTGTTTGGACTGTTCTTGCCCTGGCCCCACTTTCTGTGTAGAGCACGAGAGCCACTGCGAGCGTCTCTACGGAGACGGTACTTTGAGCGGTTTTGATCGCGACTTCCGTGGGGGCTACTAAAGTGTAGCCCAAGGTTTTGGTAGCGGTTTTGGACGACCGCAACTTTGGTGTTACCTTCTCTATTTTTGTTGGGTAGGGCGGTGAAGCCTACCCCTCTGACGTTTTGCTGGTGGAATCGTCAGTGTTGGTCTTTCGACCTTTAGCTAGTTCTTACGTCAAACTGACGTGTACTAGTATGAGTGGACACTGTTTGGTGCCAGGTTTTTTTTGTTGGTGCATACATTGTATGCGGCTATCCTAACGCCTAAATTGGTGTGTCATGGGATTTCAGGTGGTATTTGTAGGCTTTCATGTTGTCGAGAGATCTTCCAGGTTGTTGTTGGAGGTCTCACCACGTTTGACGTTGGTTACACGATGCTGGAAGTTGTTTTTCCTTCGCTTTGGTTCGTGTGGTTGGCGACCCTACGTCGCGTGTAGTCGTCGGTTTGTTGTTGGAAGCCGAAGACTCCTAGGGAGTTGGCTCAGGGCAGACCTTGTTTTGTGGGTCGGTTTGTATTTCCGTTAATTCGGTGATTCTTCCGTGAAATTTGGTCCATCTTATGAGTTTAGTTGGCCTGGTACCTTTGTGGTGTTGCCAACTTGTTGTTGGCATTTGATCTTCGGATATTTCGTTTTTCTTTTGATAAGTGTGTTGGCTGTAGACAACATAGTGTCAAAAGTTAGGACGGAATACCCTATCCCTTTTGGGACTGTCTGGTTGGGGTCGGTGCTTTCTCTTGCAAGACAATCTCTATAGGTCGTCTTATGGGAAAGCTATGTGGTGGTTATCCCTGATCACGTAGTGAGCCTTGAGCTAAT
Source organism: Puya raimondii (assembly GCA_016920855.1). Taxonomy (NCBI): domain Eukaryota; kingdom Viridiplantae; phylum Streptophyta; class Magnoliopsida; order Poales; family Bromeliaceae; genus Puya; species Puya raimondii. Next base: position 143,615,617 of record JABWPP010000050.1, read on the forward strand.
CCTTGGATGGTTTTGCGCAGTTGATTTGCCATCACTGCGGATGGTTTGACTCCGGGTTGAGTCTGGTTGCCTTTTAACTCTGTAGTTGTGCCTTACTCAGCTAAAAGGTTTGTTTTGTGTGGTGATCTCAGTTTTTGCCAAGAGTTTTGGTGTCTTGGTGATCGAATGTCGGGAGCCTGGTTGTTGGCTCCGAGGTCTCTGTGCGTGTGTTTGCGTACAAGGTTTTCGTCACAGCTTTCGTGCAATCTTGGTTTGGATTGCATGTCCGATCACTTGGAGACAGGTGTTTGGCATCACTGGTGATTTTATCGCTTGTTGCGATTGGCAACCCTGTGCACCAGAGTGATGGACTCACAAGGATTTTTTTGTTGGTTTGATTGTGAGTTCGAGCTCAACAAGGTGACGGTGAAGAACAAGTACCCTCTACCGCGTATCGACGATCTCTTCGACCAGCTTCAGGGAGCCTCGATTTTCTCGAAGACTGATTTGCAGTCGGTTTATCATCAGCTCAAGATCAAGGCCGAGAACATTGCGAAGACGGCCTTCCGGACTCGTTACGGGCATTACGAGTTCACGGTTATGCCGTTCGGTTTGACGAACGCCCCGGCAGCTTTTATGGATTTGATGAACAGGGTTTTCCGGCAGTTTTTGGATCAGTTTGTCGTGGTCTTCATTGACGACATACTGATCTATTCGAGGAGCGACGTGGAGCATGAGGATCACCTTCGGCGAGTCCTCCTTACGCTTCGAGAGCATAGGCTTTACGCTAAGCTCAAGAAGTGTGAGTTCTGGCTTCGGGAAGTTTCCTTCTTAGGTCACATCGTGACGCAGTCTGGTATTGCGGTGGACCCAAAGAAGGTGGACTCTGTGGTGGATTGGCCTGTTCCGACTTCTGTGACGGAGATCAGGAGTTTCCTCTGCTTGGCGGGTTATTACCGGCGATTTGTTGAGGGTTTCTCAAAGATCGCCGCCCCTTTGAGCAAGCTGACGAGGAAAAACGAGAGGTTTCTGTGGAATCCCGCTTGTCAGATGAGCTTCCAGGAGCTGAAGGACAGACTGACTCGTGCCCCTATCTTAGCATTGCCGCAGCCTGGTGAGGATTTTGTGGTCTACTGCGATGCGTCTCGGATAGGATTGGGGTGGGTGCTCATGCAGCAGGAGAAAGTCATCGCGTATGCTTCGCGCCAGTTGAAGGACTACGAGAAGAACTATCTGACGCACGATCTCGAGCTAGTAGCAGTGGTGTTCGTTCTCAAGCTTTGGAGGCACTACCTGTACGGAGCGCATTACGAGATGTTCACGGATCATCAGAGTCTGAAGTACCTCTTTACTCAGAAGGAGCTGAACCTCAGACAGAGACGGTGGCTTGAGCTTTTGAAGGATTATGACATCTCCATCCAGTATCATCCGGGCAAGGCGAACGTCGTGGCAGACGCCTTGAGCCGGAGGCAGCCTTCGGCGGAGCTGTCTCTCATGATCACCGACCAGGAGCGCTTGGTGGAGGAGTTTCGTCGACTAGAGTTGGAGATCCTACCTTCTGGAGCTACCGCACAGCTGTTGACTTTGGTGGTGCAGCCCACCTTGTCAGATCGGATTGCTAGTGGACAGCTGATGGACCAGCACTTGCAGAGAGTGCGAGCAGAAGCCGAGCAGGGTAGAGATGGTGACTTCGCTATTCACGCCGATGGTTCTCTTCGTTTTCGAGGACGGAGGTGTGTGCCCAGTGATCGGGATTTGAGGCTAGAGATCTTGAATGAGGCACATCGGTCGCCGTATACCGTTTATCCTGGAGGGACGAAGATGTACCGCGACCTGAAGCAGAGTTTCTGGTGGCCTGGCATGAAGATGGACGTGGCTCAGCACGTGGCGCAGTGTCTGGTTTGTCAGCAGGTGAAGGCTGAGCATCAGCGACCAGCAGGGAAGCTTCAACCGTTGCCTGTACCTGTATGGAAGTGGGAGCAGATCACCATGGATTTTGTCACTGGGTTGCCTCGTTCTCAGCGAGGTCATGATGCGATCTGGGTTATTGTGGATCGATTGACGAAAGCAGCTCACTTCCTACCGGTACACACGACTTGGTCTCGGGATCGACTAACGGAGCTCTACTTGGATGAGATCGTCAGGCTGCATGGAGTGCCAGTGTCGATCATTTCGGATCGGGATACTCGCTTCGTATCTCAGTTTTGGAGGAGCTTGCAGCAGGCATGGGAACGAAGCTCAACTTCAGCTTAGCTTTCCACCCTCAGAGTGATGGGCAGTGGAGCGAGTCATCCAGACTCTCGAGGATATGCTCCGAGCTTGCGTTTTGGACTTTGGAGAGGGTTGGTTCAAGTACCTTTCCTTGGTGGAGTTCGCCTACAACAACAGCTTCCAGGCGAGCATTGGGATGGCACCGTACGAGGCTTTGTATGGACGTCGTTGTCGATCTCCGATTTGTTGGGATGACGTGGGTGAGCGTCGAGTGATCGGGCCTGACTTGTTGGAGAACACAGAGGCCAGGATTCGCAGTGCGAGGCAGCGGCTGCTGACTGCGCAGAGCCGGCAGAAAAGCTACGCAGACCAGCGACGACGTGACCTAGTGTTTCAGGTTGGTGAGCATGTGCTGCTCAGGGTGTCACCGTCTCGAGGGATCAAGCGGTTCGGATTGCGGAGCAAGCTTAGTCCGCGATTCGTGGGACCGTTCGAGATCCTTGAGCGTGTGGGTCTGGTGGCTTATCGGTTAGCTCTTCCTCCTAGTCTTGCTCGGGTGCACAATGTCTTCCACGTGTCCATACTTCGGAAGTACATCCCCGACCCCTCTCACGTGATCAGCCCGACGACGGTTCAGCTGAGGGAGGATCTCAGCTACGACGAGGTGCCTTTGAGGATTTTGGCCCACGAGGTGAAGCAGTTGAGGAACCGGAGCATTCAGTATGTGAAGGTTCAGTGGACGAATCATGAGGAGCGTGAGGCTACTTGGGAGCTGGAGTCTGCTATGCGAGAGAGGTATCCGCAGTTGTTTGCGGATGGTGTGTGAGTAAGTTTCGGGGACGAAACTTCTTGTATGGTGGGAGTGATGTGAGAATTCGAATTTTTGGAATTTTAAATTTGAATTCAGTGTTTTCTCTCCCTCTACTTTGTATTTGTATGCATAGGTATTTGTATATGTATATATGTATGTATAGGTGTATATATATACGTATATATATATGTATTATTTGTGTATTTTTGGTTTTTGAGTTGTGTTGGAGGAGAGAGGATGGATTGTGTAGCAATTCGGAGTCCGTTTCTGATGATCCAAAAAAATAGATTCGATGTCTCGGCAGTGCTGAACGCGATGGCGTGATCCGTTCGCACATGCGACGGTCGGATCGTGAGATATCGCGAGTTCTTCGCTGAGAGGTTGTAGTGCTTGATTGATCGTTTCGCGAATTGGACCCTGTTTCACGCACCGTTTTGCGTGAGATCGAGTATGGAGGGGTGTCTGTGCATTTTGTGCATGCTGTGAGGGACTCGGGACTAATTTCCAAAGTTGCGAGGGGCTTTTTGCATTTGTGCATTTGTTTAAGTGTGTGTGAGTGGAGAGAGAGACGCTTGTTGCATTTCTCTCCTCCCTTAGCTCCCCAGCAGGGTGCCACCCCCTCCTCAGCTCTCCTGCCCACCTCCCAATGCGCCGCCAATTGCCGTCGACCTCCCCTGGCCGGCGGGGAGCTCCGGCAACACTATCTCCCTTTCTTTCTCTCTTTTTCTTCTTCTTCTTCCTTCTTCTTCTCCCTGCATTGTGCACCCAGGGTGGACCCATGCCCTAGGCCCCCCTGAGGTGGCACAGCTGCCGGCGACCAGCCCCGCCGTCGGGAGCCGCCGCCGAGCGCCGCCGCGCCGCAGCTAGCTGCTGCTGGAGCTACTGCGGGCAGTGGGAGTTGGTCCCGAGCCGCCGCCGCCTCCCGCCGGCGCAGCAACCTCCGACCAGCTCCGGGAGGACCTCCGCCGCCGTCGCTTTCCTCCCCGGCCGCCCCCGTGCCGCCGGTGCGCCGCCGCTGTTGCAGCTAGGGCTGCTAGGGCAGCCGCGGCCGAGCGCCTTGCGCCGCCGCCGCCGTCGACCTTTTCTGTCGCGGTCACCTACCTTCCGACGTCCGGCGAGCCCCTCTTGCCGGTGCTCGCCGTCCGGACCGCCGGCGCCGCCGTTTGTTGCCTTAGCTACCCGAGAGCTTGCACTCTCCCTGCGCCGCCGCCGCCGCTTCTTGCCGTCGGTTGAGGCGAGCTCCCCCTTCCTCACTTCCCTCGCGTCCGACCGTGGCCGCCGCGCGCGCTGCATGTCGGCCGGCAGCCGGTCGGAGCAAGCTTGCTCCGGCCAGGGTTGTTTTTGGCTTGTTTGGGCTGCATGCTTGGCTTGGTGCTTTCTATTGCCTCCCAAAGCTTGGGAAGGTGAGCACGATGATCGTGGCGACGTGCTGATCACCATGCTCACCTTATTTTACTGTTTTTGCGTGCCGTTTCGCTGTTTAGCCTTTGTCGGGCATTATTATCGCATGTGGGCAATGTTTTTATGGGTTGTTTGTGCCTGTGACTGTTCCTGTCGTAGTGGGGCTGTGAGCACAGCCTCCGTCACGTCGTTCCCTATCTGCTGGTGCTTGCGGAAGGTCGTGCGGACGAACGGAGTGCTCAAACGGCCTTCTTTATGCTTATTAATGTGTGTATGTTGCTTGTTTTGGGGTCTTTTGTGATTGTGGCAGCGTTGTGATGCTGCGGGCAGCAAGGGCATGACCCTTTAGGCCCTGTGGACTGGTTGTCCAACCCCTTCGCCCTTCACGGAGATCCGGATTGATTTTCGATGCGTTTTTCGATGAAATAGTCCGCGAAACGCATGTTTTAGTCGTGCGACTCACTTGCTGGTTTTGCGGGTGACTTGGCTTCGTTGTTTAGTCTCGTTGGCTATTCCTCATCGCTGTCCCGAAGTTTTGAGGACAGCGGATGAGTGACGAAGGGTTCCGGTGCCAAATCGGCATTTTTCGGGAACCCGGAAAGTCGTTTCTGGTGCGTTTGTGTTTGTGGCACCCCAAGCTTGTGCTCGCTGTCCTGTCACCTTGTTTTGTGTGTTTGGGGACAGCGGAGGACTTGGTTTGGTTGTTGGTACCTCTCTGGGGCTTGGTGTGGTTTCGGGATCGTCCTGGTGGGTTTTCCGGACGATCCGTCAGTTTCGGGTTGTGAGCGCTATGTGTTTAGTGTCGACTTGGTGGACCTTGACCCTGTGAGTCTTTCGTAGGTCCTATCGTGGTTCCCGAGAGCCTTCGGTGTTAGGCTCTATCTTTTCTCCAGGTTGGTACTTCGATCCGGAGTCGGTTCAGTGGACTACGGTGATACCTTTCTATCCCTTCTCTTGCTTTTCGTTATTAGTTCACTTGACTCCTGTTGACTCTACTTATGTGTGCTTGCCTTAGTAGAGTAGTTGTTGTTTGCATGATTATTGAGACGACCTCGTTGGTCGATGGTGATCGCCTGTTATTCCGAGCGATCCTCGTATTTCGGTTTATCAGTTGCTTCACGGCTCGTTGCCATTCTGTGGATTGAGCATTCGCATCAATCGTCACAGCTCTTCTAGCACCTCACGTATGCCAGCAGTCTGATCCACCGTTTGGGTCCTCTTTTCCGGAAAAGGGTCGCGTGTAGTCGACCCGTGAGCCTCGATGCTGTGCGTTTTGCAGGTTTTGTGTCGATGGTTGAGCAGGTAGTGACAGTGCCAGGGATCCGTCCCGGTGGCCTATGGATTGGGTATACATTTGTGGTTATCACTGTTGATGCATATGTTATCTTACTTGCAGTAGCATAGTTGTTCAGTTGTATGTCAGCCTCATACTTATTTGTGCTACTGTTTACCATATCCATCTATTTGTTGACCCTCGTGCCGGTGTGTACACCTCGCCTTCGTCGGCTTGCGGTACCCACTGGGAGGGGAGACATGTTTACATGTTCTCACCCCCCGCCATCGTTGTTGTTTTCAGGTGAGCAGGGTGGTGGGAGTCGGGACGCAGCGAGGCACGCTCAGTTAGTGGTATTAGAGGTCCCGACTTGTGAGGTTCCTCCCTTCAGATTGGTTATCGCTCTTATCTCTTTATCAGTTAGTTGTGGATGTGGTTCAGTTACACTTTGGTTGTTTTGTCTTGCATGTTTGGATTTCGTGGATATGGTTTAGTTTTTATGTGTTGATTGTATGCTTAGACATTATGGATGACGTTGCTTACTAAATCTTTAATTATGGCTTAATATTGTGTATCTTGGATTTCTACCCCTCGTGGTAGCGGTTTTCAAATAAAGATTTTCGTGCGGGAAATAGTTTTCAAACCGTTTTCGATTGATCAGCTTTTGGGATTTCAAAAGAGAGTTCTCGTGTGGAGAACGGTTTTCAAAGGATCTTTTAATGATTGAGGTTAGGGTTTCAAATAAAGCTTCTGGGTAAGAAGCAGTTTTATAGAATGATCTGTTGTTTGTGCATCGCATCATCCTTCGCCTAAGAACATGCTTAGATTCATACAGGTTTAAGGACTGTTAGCTGTATGAAGCAAGGACTGTGTTGTTGTTGTTTGTGTAGGATGAATGATGTTTGTGATCATGTATGTATTGTGTGTACGCCGTGCAAATACAGGGGAGGCTCTGTCCGTGTGGACAGTGGGCCCTGTATTTGTGGCGGGTCTGTACGTGGCACGAGCTAAGCTTTAAAAAAAAAAAAAATTGGCACGTATTTTCGCTTCTAAAACTGCCCCGGGGCGTGACAGAATTCAATCCACATATAAATAAATCTTCTCTTGATCCAACCAACATGCAGATTCGGGCCCAAAGCAAATAAAACCCATGAAACCCAAAACCCAAAGTCCACAAATAAAACCCTAAACCCAAAGTTCACAAATAAATCCAAAACCCAAAGTCCACAAATAAAATCCAAAATCTAAAATCCACAAATAAACCCAAAATCCGAAGTCCACAAATAAAACCCAACTCAATTTATAAACCCACCAAAACCCAAAAGCATGAAACCCAAAACTATCAAACCCATATCATTTAGGTGCCTCCAACCCATATTCAATTTAGCCCAAATAGAAAATGGGCTTTTCATGAATTATTTTCATAAATCAAAATGGGCTTTCCAAATGGGCCCTTCTTATGAATTAATTTCATGGGCTTCCCAAATAGGCCTCTACTCATGAATTAATTTCATTACAAATTATTTTCCAAGTGGGCTTCTTTCATGAACTAAAGTGGATTTCTTTCCAATGGGCTCTTCTCATGAATTATTTTCATAAATCAAAATGGATTCTCCCAAATAGGCCTCTACTCATGAATTAATCTCATTACAAAAATGAGATTCCATCATGAATCAAAATAGACTTTCCAAATGAGCCCTTCTTATGAATTAATTTCATGAGTCAAAGTGGGCTCTCCAAATAAGTCCTCTATTCATGAATTAATATTATAAATCACAAAGATGAGATTCTATCATTTTCATGAACTGATTTTGTGGAGCCTTCCAAATGAGCATCTATTCATGAATTAATCGTGAATTAATTTCATAGATCAAATTCAAACCCAAGATCAAGTTGACCACCAAGTCGTTAAACTTCGCAAACCAAATTGACCGCCAAGTCGTTAAACTGCGCAAACCAAATTGACCGCCAAGTCGTTAAACTGAGCAAACTAAATTCCATCCAAATCGACTGCCATGTCATCAAACTGAGCATCTCAAAATCAACCGACCGCCATGTCACTAAACTGAGCACGTCAACCTCAAAGTGACCGCCAAGTCGTTAAACTGATCAAATCAGATTCGAACTCAAATTGACCGCCATGTCGCTAAACTGAGCATGCCAACTTCAAATCGACCGCCATGTCATTAAACTGAGTATCTCAAAATCAACCGACCGCTATGTCGCTAAACTGAGCACGTCAACTTCAAATTGACCGCCAAGTCGTTAAACTGAGTGGATCAAACCAAACCCATTTTCAAGCTTGACCGCCAAGTCGTTAAACTAAGCAAATCAATCTGACTGCTAAGTCGTTAAACTGAGCAATCTAAATTCGAACTTAACTCAATTTGACCGCCAAGTAGTTAAACTGAGCAAATTAAATTTAATTTTGACCCAATATTTTAATTTTATAAAATTCATGTACAGTGGGGGTATGCCCCTACTTAAGCCATGTACATAGCAAATCATATTAATAAAATTTTATGTTCATGCCTCGGTCTCTTTTATTATCTGCATTTGCATTCGGTCTCTTAATCGAGGGTTCCTTAACACTGTTAATGTGGGGTAATTAACAGCAGATTCTTAAGTCTGTTGGAAGCCATGAACCTATAAACCTGATTTCAAAATAAAACTTAAACAAATTTAATCTGTACCATGAATGACGACTCGCCTGCGGCGGGGCCGGTTCGTTCGCGGCAGACATGCCACGCTCGGTGGGACATGGCTTCACCCTCCATCTTTGAGATCTGATTAATAAATGCTGATAAAAGACCAATATATGTATATGTATGTGTGTGACTGACATCCGCTATCTTATATATGCAGAGCAATGGCATCAAACAACACCATGAACAACGTAGGACAAGTCTGCTTTCCCGCTTCCATGCTAAAGATAGAAGCTGCCGGTGTCACCATCCAATTCGGCACCATCACTGACTATATCCTGGCTACTGTCATGCCCCAGCCGGCCACCCAAATTGGTGGGGGCAGGACTTCGACGGACAAACTTGAAGCAATCCTGGCTCCCAACAGCCGTGTGATTCCTCGCCTTCCATCACGTGGGAGGCGCCCGAACGTCATCATCCCGAATCCTCCCCGCAAGCCTGTCAAGGAGCGACTAGTTGTTCCTTCTGCTGCAACAAGGATGGTGATGGAGGGTCAACTCAAATTTTCTGACAGTCAGCTTGCAAGGACATCTGTCTTTAAAAGATTGACTCCTGTCAACCCTAAAACCGTTGATTCAGAGGCACCAAGAAAATCAATTTTTGATAGACTGACGACCTCTACGGGTGAAGTTGCTGAGATGGCACTTCATCCAAAATCCAAGTCTTTTAAAAGAAAAGTCCGACGTTCCTTAAAAAGAAGACAAGTGAAGGAAAATAAGGGAACAGAGGCACCAACGCCGGTCAAGGTTGTAGTCGAACCAGCGGCTCTTATGCATAACAAGTTTGCCTCGCTTAGGTTCGTCAAAAAGAACTCACCCATCGCTGTTCTTCGTCCCGAGGTGGAAATGGGCCATCCACAACCTGTCAACGAGGTCTCGTCAGGACACAAAGAAACAACTATATCTCAACGAATTTACGAAGCCTTAAAAGAGATTAAAAGGCGTCGTGGAAGTAAGAACACGTCTGCAATTAGGGAGCAGAAGCAACCTTTGCAGCCGAAGAAGAAAATCACTAAACAATAGAGGGTGAAGAACCCGGCTAAGTCACCCAATAATCAAGAGAAACAAACAAAAGGCTCCAAAATATTGACTATTCATACAGTAAGGATGGTCAATCATGCAGAAGAAGGCAACGATGATGACAACCTAACGCTGAGGGAGATAGCTACGAAAGCTGCTCTCCTACGCAAAGGGAAGAAGGCCCCTGAAACAAGAAGAGGTGGTTCCTCTCAAGGGATAGGAGAACATCCCAACACTAACTTACCTCGACACCCAAATACTGACTTACCTCTTGATCCATTTTATATAGAGGAGAACGAAGAGGAGCCCGCTTTTCTCCCTCGGGATCCTAAAGACCTGTTAATAGCTTCAATGAAAAAGAAGCTCGAAGAAAAAGATAAGGACATATCGAATCTCAACAAAAAGTTAGATGAGGTCTTGAAAATGGTCATTAGTATGCAAACACACATGGGGTTGCAGCAACGCAATCCTGGGATTCAAGTTGCGCCGTCAACTTCGAACCCACCCACACCATCAACTCAGGAAAACCAAACAAGGCAATTGACCACAACAACTCAAACTCAGAAAGACATTCCTAGCATGTCTAGGGAGAAAATATCAGAACTCATTGCCTCTCAATTAAAGGAGTCTATGGGAGGGTCAGTACCCAAAGAAAAGGGAAGGGGGCACCCATATCTTGTTGAGTATGATGACATACTCTTTCCGCTGGGGTATGTCATTCCTAAGTTCAAACAGTTTAATGGGGTGGGCAATCCGGACCAACATTTGGCACATTTTAAAGCTACATGTGGCAACACTAGGGGCAACAGTGCGTTATTGCTGCGCCAGTTTCCTCAAAGTTTAACCGGAATCGCTTTTGACTAGTATTATTCCCTCGAAGATGGCTCCATTAAAACTTGGAATGAAATAGAAGATGCTTTCCGAGCAAAATTCGCCACAGTCAGTGATAGAATTTCAATAGCTGGTCTGGCAGCTACCAAAAGAAAGAAAAATGAGTCAATGATAGATTATATAACACGGTGGCGAAATTTGAGTATAAAATGTGAAACAACTCTTGAGCAATCTCAAGCAGTGGAGTTGCTTAAAGAAAACATTGACAACTGGATGGCTCCATTTCTTTGCACCACGAGTTGCACAACATTTCAAGACCTGATATTGAATGTGTCGAAGTTAGAAAAGACTGATCCACAAATTTCAGCAATCTTTTATCCCTCTAGACCCCGGAGGGAAGACGGAAAGAAAGCTGAAGCTGAAACCACCAGATCAAGGAATGCATATGCTAATAATGTAGAAAGAGGGAAGAAACCTGCCACCGCAGCTGCGCCGACACCTAAACCAGTGTTAGGTGGCGGTAATGACAGGCTGACCATAGAGGAAAGAAGGAATAAAGTTTACTCCTTTAAAAGAGACAAGGTAAAGAAAATATTCAACGATGCCCTCAAAAGCGGCCTGCAGCTACCGGAGCCAAAAAGGCCAGAAGATGTCGGCAAAACTGATAACTCAAACTATTGTCTCTATCATAGAATGGTCAGTCATCCTATTGAAGATTGTTGGGTGTTTAAAGACTAGATTGAGAAACAATACAAGATCGGCGCCATTATCCTCTCTCGTTCAGCCCTAATGGATCCTCAGGTGGAAGAAGCTAATACAATTACTACAGGAAAGAAGAAAGCAGCCAAGTTCGATAACCCCTTTCCTTCAGAATTTTGGGACACTTCCTTTACTAAGAAGACTCAAAAAATGCTCAAACAGTTGCAAGCAACACCAGGGATTATATGGCGAGGCCCCTTGAATCCAGAGGTACAACCGACGTCGTTTGAGGATCAGCCCTCATCATCTTCTAAGTCACATAATCCTCCGACCATCTCAAACCGAAAAGTAATCAAGAAAAAGAAGAACAAGAAGCCTGTAGATCCGGAACCATACGAGTCTAAGAAGACAGAGCTCAAAGAGTATATTGACTCTTTAGAAGAGTATGTACAGAAGGAAAGGGAAGCAGCCCTAATCAAGGATTTCGTAATCGGAGCGATAGAAGGCACGACCGTCCCGATACGAAAGGTTGATAAAAATACAAATTTTAGAAAATATGTCGAGCCTCCTCTTCCGCCTCATAAAAAGATCTATATAAATTCAGGAACCTAATTCGAAGAGTTAGAAAAAGAAATTTACGAGGAGGCAAAAAACTTCTGGCGAGAGGTATGCAGAGTCACCTCAGTCCGTGATGTTGACAGTGAAGACGAATTCGCCTCTGCATTGGAAGACAATGCCGATGACGACATTGAAACGGGCCTCAATAATGATAGCGAAGAAGAATTTCTACAAAATTTAGAAAGAAAGAATAAAGAAGAGCAAGATTCGATCGCATATGCACAAAGGTCTATGAATTATAAATTAGATCTGATCAATGAAGAGCTTTTTAATATAAGGGTCGAACAAAAAGGAATAGCCAAAATGGTGATTGGGCTTGAAGCAAGAATTGAGCAAGTGTTGCGGTTGATGGCCCCAGCCCCTCGACGGGCTCGACCACCAAGAAACAACCCTCTCCAAGAAACTACGGAACACATTGAGAGAATAATGGCCCTCGATACTCGACGACCTTATACTGAAGGAAATATCGAAAATCAGTGTCCATCAACTCAAGAAGAGGAACGACAATCGTCTCAAAATAATAAAAAACAATCAAGTTTTGATCCCCAATCGGCAGCAATCAACTGACGGTCAAGGGAAAGGCCCTATTACAAAAAAGAAGAAAAAAAACAACCGGCATTACAATCAACGATGAGAAAGTGACAGAAAGGGTGCAACACCAAAATGTACAAACTTACAAAGAAAAAGAAAAAGCTCCAGTCATCGAAGAAGAAAGTACAAAAAAGAAATAGAAACGTGAGCAAAGAGACGTACCATCCCGATCTCATTCTTATCATCAAGCGGGGGGAATAATTTGAAAGAGTCTACGAAAATCGATCAAATGCGACCCTCAACCAGTAAAGGCTCTAAGAAAAATCAGGCCTCAAGAAATGTAAAATCCATAAGAACGTATCTGCCATATGATGAAGACGAACCTTTCTTCTGTAGCTTCTGTAGAGTCAGTGGCCACTCTTATAGAAGCTGTCAACGTTTAAAAGAACTAGAGGAGAAAACTCTCAGCAGAGAATCTTGTAGAGCGATCACTATTTCTGAAGATCTCTCCGAGGAATTTGTCAACAAACGGAGACGAAAAGATAAACAACCAGCCATGGTGAACGAAGAAGATGACAGTGCGTGGCTAGCATATGAGCCTCCCTCTCGAAATCAAGAGTTAAAAAGAATAGAAACTCGCGTCCCGAAAGTGGGAAATGATTGCAGCTAGATATTCAGTCTTTAAAGTTAAATGTAGACTGCGTAGCGACTGCAGTAAAGAACTCGAGCTCCCAAATAAGAATGATAATAGATATACTTCGCTCTCAAGAAGGCGAGAGCTCAAAGAAAGCTCGAAAAGAAATTTGTGGGGCAGTTGATATCGACTAACTCAGAAGATAAAGGAGATGCCCTACGAATAAAATTAAGATTTGGAATGGTATTATTAGAAAGACAAAGTACAATTAAAAAGGAGAAAGGCTCGTGCCGCTGATCAATGGTCGATTCTTGAAGATGTACTATCCGTATAAAAAAAAACAAAAAAAAAACAAAAAAAAGAGAAAAAAAAGAAAAGAAAAGAAAAGCTGAAGAAAAGAAAAAATCCCCGCTGTGAGAAAACCTATCCTCGGCTCACAGGCAAAAATTAGGGGAAAGGTCTCTAGCGAAAACCCTCACGGGCGCTAGTTTCCAATAAACATAAAATCCACACTTATTCTGCCGACGATGGAATGCTAACTCACCCTTCGGGGTCGGTTATGCGCAACAATCTCGACATACCGAGGTGTTTCCGGAGGCCAAACAAACTCAACAACATTCATTTTTTTCTACCAACGATGGAATGCTAACTCACCCTTTGGGGTCGGTTATGCGCAACAATCTCGACACACCGAGTTGTTTCCGGAGACCAAACAAACTCAACAACATTCATTTCCCCTGCTGACGATGGAATGCTAACTCATCCTTTGGGGTCGGTTATGCGCAGCAATCTCAACATACCGAGTTGCTTCCGGAGGCTAAACAAACTCAACAAAATTTATTTTCCTACTGACAAGAGAACGCTAACTCACCCTTTGGGGTTGGTTACGCGCTACAATACCGAGTTGCTTCTGGAGATCAGATGAAGCACATTCAAAAAAAAAAAAGACTTGAGAAGGAGGAATAAATAGCAATAGAAAAAAAAATGAAAAGTCATTATTCAGAATAGAGATCTAAAAAAAAAGAAAAGAAAAAATGAGTTCTACACAAAAGGAGACTCATAAATCAAACTCTTTACAGTGACGTTCAAAATCCTTTATGAGATTGGAAAGATGATTGAACTCCACTATCGTGCTATGACTACTTTCAGCCACTCTGAATTCTTCAATTGCTCCTTCCACTGTCGCCATTGCTTTACCTTTGCTCGAGTCGAGTCGGAGGATGCATTCGCTTATAGTATTGATCTCGTCGTTTAATCCTACCTCCTTTGCTCGTTCTTCTGCGAGGGTCCTTTCCAAGTCCTCAATCTTCTGGTGTTGCTGATCAAGAGAAGTCGAAGCCTTTTCCTTAGCTCGGATCAGTGAGCTCCTTTAAGAATCATAATCTTCGAGCTCTTTAGTGACTTGGTCCATATACTCCTTGGCTTTCAACATACGGGCTGAAGAGGAGTACGAGGGATGAGCTGCAACCTCTCGGATAGATTCTGCTTCCTTAAACAACTTCTGAAGGTGCATATTTAAGCCTGAAATATCAATCCCCATGCGGGATAGAATTTCACAATACTCGATAGCTTTTTCTTGAATGACGGGATAACTGTGATAACTGGAAGTTCTCACTATCCCAATCAAACGATCTATCAATGTGGGTCTACTTCTCCGCCCAATGCCGTGGTCAGAAGATGTTGGACGACCTGTACTTATATATTCAACCTTTAGACCTTTTGTTGTAGATGTATCATCAACATCATCGTCAGATTCATTTACTATTAAAGTGCACGCAGAAACTACCATATTTGTATCTGAGGCATCTCCATCAACTACCAACTGAAAGAGGGAGAAGAAGAGCAGATCAATCATTATACCAACAATACACAGTCATGATATGCAAATCTTAAGAGATTACCGTATTCTGAGGTGAGCCCGAATTATCTTTACTAATCGATGGAGTCGGTTCGTAATCAACTTCAGGATTATATCGAGAAGGAATATTGTCCTTGATTTCTACACAAGAAGAGGGGACTAAGAAACTTGCCCACGTTTTAAGATATTAGTAAAAAAAAAAAAAAAGAGAGGAGGCACCTTGAGGAGAGACAATGTCTTGAGGATCCGTCACAATATTTTTTGTGTTCACCAGGGGAGTATGATCATGACCTACATAAGAAAACACAGGTTAAAAAAAAAAGAAAAAAGCGAGACACCTTTGTTAAGAAACAAAAAAAAGAAGAAGAAGAAAGACTCACCATCCTTTTCACAAGAAGTAAGATTTAGAGGATACTCTATTTCAGCGTCGATAGTGGGAAGGTTAGTATTGGGTATTGAGACAAGCTCCCTCTAGTTAAAATGGTCTGCTAAAAAAAGAAAGAGAAAAAAAAAGAAAGCAAAAAAAAAAGGAGAGTTAAGGAATAATAATGATAAAGAAAAAGAAAGAGAAGATTCGATACCTCCGGAGAGTGTCGGTGTTGGCAGTTTATTCTTTGGAGCCCACCCTGTATGAACTAAAAAGAAAAAAAGAAAAAAAAAGATAAATAAATATAAAGAGAAAGGAAAGGGCGATGTACAATCAAGAGAACAAATACTTACTTTCTTCCCTTGTGTTGCTCGTCGTGGCTACTGACGCATCAGTACGGGGTCTTTTCGGATCTATGTGACTCACATCCTCGGAAAGCCCTCTCTTTGCAACGATTTGATCAGTTATCATAGTGGGTTCAAATCGGTTATGCACAGGCAAAGACAAATTAGGAAGGTCTGGAACCTCATACATCTGCTGAAGAGAATGACGAACAGATTCTGCTAAAAGGCTTGGCCCAGCTGTATGAGCAAACAGGCTTTTCGCACAAGCACCACTTTGAGGCTCAGCGGGTGAAGACCTAGACGTGGACCTGTGAATAATCGACTCGCAAATTTTCTTTGGGTTTAGCTCGTGCTCCACCAAAGAATCAATCCCGGATGAAAAATAGGGCTCTAACGTACTCCTCCACCAAAACGCATACAAACGTGTGGGCTTTCCAACACGATTTGCATCCACAGTAAAAAATCTAGTAAAATGACGGACTCTTATGAAATGCGACCAATATCCTCTTATCACACCCGCTGAAACGGTGATTCTAACTATATTGTCGGTATCTCTAGCATAGTGCTGATCAAAACCAAATTGTCGAGCAAACCTATGAGGATTGTAAGGCTGTGCATGAAATATATTTCCCATACGGAGCGGTATTATACTATGACGGACAGACATCAGGTACTCTTTGACATCATCTGGGAACTCCGTCATCCTCGCCAAATTAACTATTTCATGAACCCAACCTTCTTTAGAAGGAGCGAATGGAAACGGACGCCAAATAAACTTATCTTGTTGCCACAGATGTATCCTGGATCTCCTTGCGTCTTGGCGATGCCTTCTAGAATTATAAGAAGTAATCCTCGCATCTTTAAATCGCAACATTTCTAGAATTCGTGTGCTCGCATCTTTAAATCGCAACATTTTTGGAATTCGTGTGCGATTCATCACCCGTATAACTTCAGCATCGAACTTTATGCGGGTGCAAGTCCCTCGGAAGTGAGAATGGATCCATGCCGCCAAAAAATGAATAGGAAAACAGTAATTAGAATTGGAAGGCCCTCGCGAATCAGATGCCATGTGATTTAGAGCCACTTGAATTGAGCACAGTACTACAGGAGCTAGAGCGACTTTGGTTCCCTCGCCTAATTTGGAGGCCATAACAAAAACCTCTGGGCGAATAGTATTTCTTTGGCCTGATGGAATAATGAATCTACAAAGCCACAGTGATAAAAATGCAGCCCTGTAACCATTGTCTCTGACTGGTGGACCGGTACGATGCTCATCATCACTAATCAAACGTGATCGAGAAGAAGATGCGATATCACCCCGATACCAGTAATCAATCCATTGATTATAATATACTGGACCTCCTTGATTTCTGATGGTGAGCCACTCATATACTGTGAGCAAGGAAGTAAGACCAGCATTATAGACATCAAGATCACAGTTCCTCGGTATGAACTCTTCATACATCTCTCCGAGAATAGGAGTACCTCCCAATATTTTGAGATCCCAAAGAGAAATACCGATTTCGCCATAAGGAAAATGAAAAGTATTAATCTCACAACACCAAGCTTCTACTAAAACTTTGAATATTTTTTAGTCTAATTCATATTTGCCCCCACAGGCGATAATTCCTCCTAAAATATCAGCTGAATGTAATGTGGGTTTGAATCGTCGGATTAAGTCGTCCTTCCATTCTATAAGACCATTCAAGACAGTTCCATCACCCAGAGCTCGAAAGCCTCGCCAACTAGGGCGACCCTGCAGGATGCAGAGGCCCAGACAATGCATGTCCTCTGCTCCACTTGTATTTCCCGTGGGTTCTAATAAGACAGCATTGTCCGATCCAGCATCGATAAAATAGCCTTGAGTAAAATTAGCCATCGCAAGAGGACGCATAGTTACCCACTGGTTCAACGGAATTCCTTCATAGAAGATTTTCGAGCTATAATCAACAAGCGGGCAAGTGCGAGAAGTGGGAGCTCCGGCATAGGCATAATACTCTTGAACGCCCTCCATAGATGCCTAAAAAAAAAAAAAAAAAGGAGAGAGTTAGCACAAAAAAAAAAAAAAAAAAAAAGGAAGGGGCGAAAAGAGTTAAAAAGGGAAAGTAAAAAAAAACTCATTCTTGTAGTCATACAATGAGAGATTAGAACTCTCTTTCTCCGTGTTCAAATAAAAAAGGACAACACTTTCTCTTTGAACCGTACACAAGGAGAGAGAGAGAGAGAGAGAGAGAGAGAGAGAGAGAGAGCTTTGACCGCAAAAAAAAAAAAAAAAAAAATTCTTGGAGCCGTGAATAAGGGAAGAGAGAGTTTTGACAAAAAAAGAGAAGTAAAAAAAAAAAGAAAAGAGAAAAGCAAAAAAAAAAAGAAAAAAAATAGAGGAATTTTCTCTTTGAGCCGTACACAAGGAGAGAGAGAGCTTTGACCCAAAAAAAAAAAAAACACTTGGAGCCGTGCATAAGGGAAGAGAGAGTTCTAACAAAAAAAAATGAGAAGTAAAAAAAAAAAGAAAAGAGAAAAGCAAAAAAAAAAAAAGGAAAAATAAAGAAGAAAAAGAGGAATTTTCTCTTTGAGCCGTACACAAGGTGAGAGTAGGCTTTCAAAAAAAATTGAAGTAAAAAAAAAAGAGAGAAAGGCAAAAAAAAAAAAAAAAAAAAATCACACTTTTTTTTTGCTCTCCTAGTAGAGTTCACAACAGAAGGGGGAGGGGGGGCAATTTGTTTGAGTTAAAAAAAAAAAGAGAGAAAAAAAAAAGTTTATATAAACAAATAATAGACTAATTAGAGTAGGAGTTCTAATTTGGTTGGATTTGGGATAAAAAAATAAAATAGGGAAACATGCCAAAAAAAAAAAAAAAAAAAAAAGGAAAAAAAAGAGAAGGAATTATGCCCAAGAGAAAAGGAAAGTAAAGGGGAGGTTGACTCACCTCCCCTGAACCGTACAAGGGAGGTGAGCCCACCTCCCCTTCTCCCAAATAAGTTAAAAAAAAAAAGAAAGAAAGAAAAGTGTGCAAAAAAAGGGGCAATAAATTATTTGATTGAGATTTTCTTTCTCAATAGGTTGAGATTTTTTTTTAATTAGATTGAGATTTTCTTCCTTAATAAGTTATTTTTTTTTAATGTTTGAATTATTTTCAAAAAAATGTGGCCTTTGACTCCCCTATAAGATGCAATTAAAAATTTTTACAAAAGAGATTTTGAGAAAGATTCTTGGCTAAAAAAAAAAAAAATTCTGCAAGAGAAGGAAAAAGAAGGAAAAAAAAAGGAGAAAAGGTAAAAGAAAAAAATAAAGAGAGTAGCTTTTGTTTAATTTATTTTCTACTCTCTCTCTCTCCCCCCGCATGCATGCATGAGGTGGGATTCCCTCCCTCTTTGCTTCCCTACGTATCCGTACACACCAACCAAAAAAAAAGAGGTTCTTTCACGCAACGACGACAACCAAAATCACGACGGCTTCCACGGCGACAAAAGGGTGACGCACGCATACGAACGGTGTAAGTACGATTTATTTTGTCAGTTTGATCAACCCGACCATCTTCGTGATAGGTTCGAACCGATCAAATTTGACAATAAATCGCTACTTTCGTCGTTCGCATGTATTGCTAATCACTATACCGAGCGGCTATATTCGTGATAGGCTCGACACGGTCGAATGATTAATCGAGCGGCCATCTTCCTGATAGGCTCGACACGATTAAATCCGCTTATTTCACGATACCGAGCGGCCATCTTCATGATAGGCTCGACTCGGTCGAAGGGTTGATCGAGCGGCTATCTTCGCGATAGGCTCGACACGATCAAATCCGCTTATTCCACGATTTTCTATACCGAGCGGCCATCTTCGTGATAGGCTCGACACGGTCGAAGGATTAATCGAGCGGCCATCTTCGTGATAGGTTCAACACGATTAAATCCGCTTATTTCACAATACCGAGCAGCCATCTTCGTGATAGGCTCGACACGGTCGAAGGGTTGATTGAGCGGCCATCTTTGCGATAGGCTCGACACGATCAAATCCACTTATTCCACGATTTTCTATATCGAGCGGCCATCTTCGTGATAGGCTCGACACGATCGAATCCGTATACTTGGACAAAATATGATAACAAAAAAAATAAATAAATAATAATAATGAACTTCTTTTGATTTGCCATCTTCGTGATAGGCATCGTTCGAATCACTCGCCATCTTCGTGATAGGCAATATTCGAATCATATGCCATCTTCGTGATAGGCACGGTTCGATCTGATTGCATTACCATCTTCGTGATAGGCATATATTTAATCAAATCGCCATCTTCGTGATAGGCATAATTTGACTTAATCGGACTTCATGCTTGGAACGGGTTGTCGTCGCAATGCCTTACGAGTGCAAGAAAAATTGATGAATCATAAATTTGGTATTGATTTCTAAATCGGACCAAATTAATTCAAATCGAATAAAAAAAAACGAATGGTTTGGAGTTAATTAATTTAAAAGAGCCCAATCTACAATTCATTTATCAATGAATAAAATCTCATATGCAGTCCACCAACAAGATTTAAATCCAATCCAGTCCACATGGTGAAAATGCCCAAAATCAGATCCTGAATGCAGGCCCAGTCTACTCGTGGGCCCTGAACTCAGCCCATCTATTAATACAAACCCAGTCTACATACGGGATCCAATCCAGCCCACATGCAAACGCAGGCCCTGTCTTCATATAGGCCAGAATCCAGTCCGTATGAAAATAAAAGCCCAGCCTGCGTACGGGCTTCAATTTCAGCCCGTATGCAGATTCGAGCCCAGAATCAGATTCACAATTCAGTCCACATATAAATAAATCTTCTCTGGATCCAACCCACATGCAGATTCGGGCCCAAAGCAAATAAAATCCATGAAACCCAAAACCCAAAGTCCACAAATAAAACCCTAAACCCAAAGTTCGCAAATAAATCCAAAACTCAAAGTCCACAAATAAAATCCAAAATCCAAAATCCACAAATAAACCCAAAATTCAAAGTCCACAAATAAAACCCAACTCAATTTATAAACCCACCAAAGCCCAAAAGCATGAAACCCAAAACTATCAAACCCATATCATTTAGGTGCCTCCAACCCATATTCAATTTAGCCCAAATAGAAAATGGGTTTCTCATGAATTATTTTCATGAATCAAAATGGGCTTTCCAAATGGGCCCTTCTTATGAATTAATTTCATGGGCTTCCCAAATAGGTCTCTACTCATGAATTAATTTCATTACAAATTTTTCTCCAAGTGGGCTTCTTTCATGAACTAAAGTGGATTTCTTTCCAATGGGCTCTTCTCATGAATTATTTTCATGAATCAAAATGAACTCTCCCAAATAGGCCTCTACTCATGAATTAATCTTATTACAAAAATGAGATTCCATCATGAATCAAAATAGACTTTCCAAATGAGCCCTTCTTATGAATTAATTTTATGAGTCAAAGTGGGCTCTCCAAATAAGTCCTCTATTTATGAATTAATATTATAAATCACAAAGATGAGATTCTATCATTTTCATGAACTGATTTTGTGGAGCCTTCCAAATGAGCATCTATTCATTAATTAATCGTGAATTAATTTCATGAATCAAATTCAAACCCAAGATCAAGTTGATCGCCAAGTCGTTAAACTTCGCAAACCAAATTGACCGCCAAGTCGTTAAACTGCGCAAACCAAATTAACTGCTAAGTCGTTAAACTGAGCAAACTAAATTCCATCCAAATCGACCGCCATGTCATCAAACTGAGCATCTCAAAATCAACCGACCGTCATGTCACTAAACTGAGCACGTCAACCTCAAAGTAACCGCCAAGTCGTTAAACTGAGCTAATCAGATTCGAACTCAAATTGACCGCCATGTCGCTAAACTGAGCACGCCAACTTCAAATCGACCGCCATGTCATTAAACTGAGTATCTCAAAATCAACCGACCGCTATGTCGCTAAACTGAGCACGTCAACTTCAAATTGACCGTCAAGTTGTTAAACTGAGTGGATCAAACCAAATCCATTTTCAAGTTTGACCGCCAAGTCGTTAAACTGAGCAAATCAATCTGACCGCTAAGTCGTTAAACTGAGCAATCTAAATTCGAACTTAACTCAATTTGACCGCCAAGTCGTTAAACTGAGCAAATTAAATTTAATTTCGACCTAATATTTTAATTTTACAAAATTCATGTACAGTGGGGGTATGCCCCTGCTTAAGCCATATACAAAGCAAATCATATTAATAAAATTTTATGTTCATGCCTCGGTCTATTTTATTATCAGTATTTACATTCGGTCTCTTAATCGAGGGTTCCTTAACACTGTTAGTGTGTGGTAATTAACAGCAGATTCTTGAGTCTGTTGGAAGTCATGAACCTATAAACCTAATTTCAAAATAAAACTTAAACAAATTTAATATGTACCATGAATGACGACTCGCCTGCGGCGGGACCGGTTCGTTCGCGGCAGACAGTTAGCCGTAAATTAAATTTAATCGTAACTCTATTTTTTCAAAATATTATAATTGACAGCCCTGAGTTGTGCCGAAATTAATTATGGAAATGGAGGATAAAAGTAAATAATAAAAAAATTGACCGTTATAATTTTTTTTCTGTCACTTATGTGCTAGTATGAAATTTTTTTAGCAAAATAAATAAAAAAGCTGAGATAATTATAACTTTAAAGTTATTGACTTTCTATCACATAAACAGTGATGAAAATTGTTTTTTTTAATCTAAACTTCACTTCAACTAAGTATTATCTTAAAAATTAAAACGGACTAATTACACCATTGGTCCTCAAACTTTTAGCAATTTTCATCTTAGTGCTCAATCCTTTTTTTTTTTACAATCAAGTTTGCTCTCTCTTTATTTTATAGCAATTAGTTCCCAACTGTTAAAAGGGCTATTAAAATTGGCCAAATACTCCATATTAGTGCCAGCTGGGTACCTACGTGGCTTTTTCTAGTGACTAAAGTAAAAAAAAGGTTAAAAAAAGTTGGCGACTAATGATGCAATTAAAATTTTACTTTTAATTTTAAACTAAAATCTAAAATTAAAATTTTGATATTCGAAATCATCAATATTGACTCTTAATTTGAATTCGAACACAAAATATAAATTTAAGTTTATAATCTTAATTTGAATTAAAAATCTGAATTACACTTCAAAATTTGAATTCAAAATTAAAATTTTAAATTCAAAAGCTAAAAGTGAATTTGAATTGATATTTGAATTCAAAATTGAATTTGAAATTAAAATTTTAAATTCAAATTTCAAATTTGAATTTGAAAATTGAATTAAAATTCACATTTTGAATTTAAAATTAGAATCAAAGTTTAAAATTAAATTTAAAATCAGAAATCAAAACCTTGATTTGAATGTAAACTTAAGCAGAAAATTTGAATTTAAATTCGAAGTTAAATTTGAGTTTGAAATTTGAATATAAAATTAAATTTTAAAATGCGAATCCAAAATAAAATTTAAATTTGAAATTTTAATTCAAAATTAGAACTTCTTGATATCACAAATTTAAGTGTGAATTTTGAAATTTCATTCAAAATAAAATTGAAAATATGAATTTCAATTTAGATTAAAATTAAAATTTTGTAATTAGGTGGTGCTGTAACACTGCTGACATTGTATTGACATGATGTATTTTGTTAATTTTAATGGCCCTTAAACCTAATCACAATAATGAGATTAGAAAAAAAAAAAAAAAAAAAAACAGCAGTTGGAATTTGATTGTAGATTGAAGACGAAAGTGGGAAAAACCTGGAATTATTGGGAACCAACAGTAAAAAAATACCATGGATGCGCAGTAAAAAAATACCATGGAGTCTAAATACCGTAGTTTTGGTCCGGATAAAATGAGGAATTCTGTAATTCCAAAAAAATTCCATAAAATTATTTAAAAGCCGTTCGGATACAAATTATACAATTTCATAGAATTTCTCACAATATTTAAAAAATTAGCCATTAGAAACTTTAAATTTAAATTATTAGCTATTTGGATTCACATAGTACGATTTCAAAAGATTTATGCAAACTAAAAAATTTAAAAATTAAAAATTAAAAAATTAAATCTAAAATTTAAAAATTTATAAGTTATAATTCCAAATTTTATAATTTAAAATTTGATATTTGAAATTTGAAATTTGAAATTTGAAATTTGAAATTTGAAATTTGAAATTTGAAATTTTAAATTCAAAATTTGAAATTTGAAATTTTAAATTTTAAAAATAAAATTTATAAATAAATTTGAAATTTGAAATTTAAAATATGAAATAAAAAATTTAAAATTTAAAATTTAAAATTTGAATTTGAGATTTGAGATTTGAGATTTGAGATTTGAGATTTGAGATTTGAAAATAAAAATGAAATTTTAAATTTGACATTTAAATTAAATTTTTAATATTTAAATTTTTAAAATTTAAAATTTAGAATTTAAATTTTGAAATTTAAAACTTAGTACATTTTTTGGGTGAGAGAGCTAGCCCAATAATGGTGGAATTTTTTTTTTTGGTTGGATTGGATTATAAGTTTACTCTATTTTTTAAAAAGTATAGTCTAACTATACTTCAAAAATTACTTCGTTTTTAGGTCCATCCAAACGGGGCTAAGTGGGTCTTAGCACTTTGGCTCTACTTTGATTGGATCAGTAGTTAACTAGTTGTGACGGGCCAACCTAAACTCGCGGTGGTTATCAAAGCCTGAATTGGTATGTTCATCCTCCTCTACTCGCGCCCTCTCTGCGTCCGGCCACCCGCAATCGCCCATCTTCTCTCTCTCTCTGTCATGGCTGAGGTCGCCGATCTCTTCTTTCTCCCCTTTGATGAAATCTACGGCGAGGAACAAGTCGACGACCAAGATTACTACTACGACCACAACGAAACCTTAGATCTCGTCGTCCCCGCCTTCTCTCCCCGCAGCCGCCTCCTCCATACCTCCGACGCTACCTTCGTCGCTTCTCTCGATTCCTCCGCCTTCCCCATCCTCGACTCCGCCGGCGACATGGGATCCGACTACCTCGGCATCGGCCTAGGGTTAGGAGGAGGGTTTGCGTACGAAGTCCGCCGCTCTTTCGCCGCTCCCGCCTCCCTCCACGAGTCCCTCGATCCGCTCACCGACTGCGAGGGCGAGGGGCTGCGGGTCGTCGGATTCGATTCGGATTCGGATTCGGATTCGGTCGTCAGCTTGAACGCCGGCGATCCAGAGTCGCCGCTGTGCTGGGAAAGCCTCCGGATCGACGAGGAACGGGCGACCGACCGCGCGGAGGAACTGGACTGGGAGGAGGTCGATGGCGGGCACGCCTACGATAGGGAGGTCCTCAGCATGCTGGTCGGATCGATTGAAGAGGAAGGGTCGACGCGGAGAGGAGAATCGGACGGCGGCGATGATCTGGATGCGGGTGGGAGCATTGACTGGGAGGTTCTTCTTGCGTTGGACGCCTCCGGACGGAACCCTGCGCAAGTTTTCAATGAGGACGAGGATCTTTTGAATACTTCGGGCGAGTACGAGATCTTGACCGAGCAGCCTGCGGGATACTACGACCGCTCGGGCAGGATGGGCAGCCCGCCTGCGGCCAGGTCGGTGGTGGACAGCCTCCCGGCGGTCGCCCTGACTGGGGAAGGTAGCGTTGTCTGTGCGGTCTGCAAGGATGAGATGTCCTTGCAGGAGCACGTTACGCGGCTGCCGTGCTCCCACGATTACCATCGCCAGTGCATCCTTCCATGGCTCGGCATCCGGAACACGTGCCCCGTCTGCCGCTATGAGTTACCCACTGACGATCCGGAGTACGAGAATTGGAGGGCTCACAGGGGGACGGGACTGGAGACGGCAAGGGACGGGTATGACTCGGAATCATTTCCTGCAGTTTAGGGTTTGTAGGGGGAGTAGAGTTCCCCTTCTTTGAATGGCAATGGTTGATGCTGGTGATCCCTGTCGCTGTTGCTGATGCAATTGTCCTAGTGTGGGAAAAGAGGAAAAGGAGAAAAAAAAAAGAAAAAGAAAAAAGAAAAAGAAAAGAAAAGTAGTTTTGCTGTTTTCCTATTATTGAGTAGAAAGGTTTTGTTGTGGTTATTTGGGCATATAGATTGTTTGATGACGGAAACATGTTTAATGGCTTTGTATATTTACCTTGTCTTCAATAAATGTACATAGCAATTAACTTCATTGTTCCTCTTGCGCATACTGGTAGCTGAACTTTGTTTAACGGCTATTTGAATTCCAGCTTGCATTTTTGGAAAGCTAATTCTTACGTGATTGTTTCTTTTTATAAGTGATTCAAGTTTAGATAACTAGAGGGCTCTTTTGTTTGCACAATTGTTAGGGTTTTAATCTTTCATGAATGCCTATTGTTAATTGCTGGGGGAAGCCAATTGGATCAAGCATAGTAATTTTTCTGTTATTTGTACATGCTTGGTTATGCCATATGTTGGAGGCTTGCCTTTTGTTTTGCTTGATTACTTGTGCAGGCTTTGATATTACTTGATTTTGTACTTGCAAATAGTTCTTTGGATAGGCGAACTCCGTCGTATTCTGGAGTAGCATGTATTACAAATCTCCGTGCTGGCTTTTCCTCTAATTGCTCTCTTTATGTGGCTCAGTCCATTCTGCAGTCTAATCCATTTAGTTATTGTAATTGATAGCCTACTTTTATTTCTGTAATACTATGAATTTCTCAGTTACTTTTAATTTTTCCCATGTAAAACTGCATCAAATTATCTAGAAATAAACAGATTCAACTATATCTTGCATTATCTCAGCTTATTACCTGCTCACTGCTAACACCAGGGAAAACGAAAAGGGAAACAAGCTTATTTATTATCAATCACTTGTTTTTTTTAAAATTAAATGAAATTTAACTGAACTTGCCTGATGCACTTGACTTTATTGTCATAGCTCTAGCCTTTTCTGAATGCAACTGTTTGCCAATTAAAAGTTTTTTTTTTTTTTCCCCTCTTGGTTGGTTTCTATTAATAACTGTCTATAACCAATTAATTGCTCTGTTATGCCTTGTAAGTTCATTCGATGTTGTAAATTGTCAACTGGGCCACTCCACTCCTCTAGTGCTTGGTTTTTACACTGTTGTAGATTTCGAGGTTACACAATTACCCTTGTATCATTTCCACCTATATGTGATTAATGGAGGTCTTTGAGTAGGATTTGCATGGTGCCATTTGGCATCACGCTGTAAGATTCGTGGCTAAATATAGTTAAAACAGGTCTGAACTATTGGTTCAACCTCTAAACAATTGAACCTGCCACTTCCTTTTATACCCAAGATTTACTATCAGATGATTTAAATCCATGTTTAGCACTTCAGTTTCTAGGGTTTTGGAGCTCTCTCCTGTATGTCCTTCTATTTTGGTTGCTCCATGACCTAGTGCTTAACACGTCTGACTATAAAATGCCTAAAACTCAAACTTCTCAGCATCGTTGGATTGCCACAGTCCGTTAGACAGTTGTTGGTTTTGGCACACAGTGTACAACACAACCAGTCAAAAAGCCTCACACCTCCACCTTTCTAATTGTTGTTCATTTTTTATTTCTTCTCCTTTCTCTCTTTTTTTTTCCCCTTGTATTTGTTTATACTTTCAATTTTCTTTTCTTTTCCTATCGTCTATGTTGCACCAACATAGGCAGGGGATATAGATACGGCATGATGTAGATAAGGCGAAACGGCAAATTCTGGAAGTCTTAGGATTAAGGATTTAAGTGCCGTGGCACGGGATCGTGCTGGAAACTTGCCGGTACGCTATGGCACGGTGCGTGCCTGGCCGATGCGTGCCGGTCACAAAAAGTTCATATGTGCATGACATATTTATTTTCTTTAGCAACAAAATATTCTAACTGTTTATTATGTATTTTTATCATATCTTTTAAACTTTAATGAGAAAATTTATTTACTTATTTAAAAAATAAAGGGTTTTGAGCCAACCATAGGCACGGAGGCTATATTGTGTCGATATCTTATTGGCACGATACAACACGGTAGATACGGCCCGTGCCGATGGGCACTTAAATCCTTGCTTAGGATACAATATGTGGGGTTTACAGTAATAAAAAAATCATTTTTAATACATATGTTATTATTATATATGAAAATACATTAAGAGAAGTTTAGAATCGATTAATGTAAAGCAATAAACCGACTACCTTGTGCAAAGATATTGACATTTTCAATTTCTGTTCATGAAGAAACAGCAAACCTTAATCCTTAGTTTTTTATCAGCCATCAATTCATGGTCAAGTGGGTCATGGCAATGCAAATGTGTTATAATTGTTTTAACAAGTCTTTGTATGTAGGACCGTTAACACCCTATCCTGCATGTATCTTTTGTGCGTCCTTCAAGTTTCCACCAAGTATCCAGCATCTTTCTGAATTTTCAAAAATGTCAGACACTCGATAAGGGTATATGACACACATGGGGAGTGTATCACACAATTATTGGGATCCGATACACGGCTGGCAAAATAAAGTATCTGTGCATCATAGCCTTTTGTTGGTTGCTGCTGTGGTGCTATTTTTCATTGCCAATATTCTCGTTTTAACAGATCAGGGACCTCGAACTCTTTGTGATAATTTTTGAGCTTCATCCTATGAGCACTGATTGCGTCCTAGCTGGTGCAGTTTATAGTTTTATATAATGCAATTTGATTAAAAGCATGAAGAAGAGGATTCGGTTTCTGGTACTTTATTATGTTATATCTAAACTAGCAGATCGATAGTTCAATTGTTTTTGGGTTTTTTTGGCTGCTTAACTTTGTTGTTTAGATTTATTAGTTAACAATTTATGATGCTAACAATCAGTGGTTCAGCCACTTGCTACTACTAGTCTAACCTGTGTGCTGTGATCTGACAGCATTTTCAATTCATTGCTGGCTCCGAGTTTAGAGAGCTACGAGAGATAGTTAGCAAACAGCTTGTTGATGTTCTGCATATACTAGTTCTCGCTCTTTGCCATAAAGACAGATACTATCTGCATATATTTGCAATAATAGACTACATATCTATTTCTAACGTTGGAGAGCTATGTGAATATGTGATGCCAACAGAACTCCAATCATTACTTCGTCAGACCTCTCTTATAGCTCGAGTATAACAACTTGAAAATCTCTCTCCCACTTGGCTTCTTTTAAATGTGTTATCCCTGCAGAGTCATCCACTGTCTTTTACATTTCTTTTGACGTGGTAAATATTTATTTACCAAAATTAGTTTTATCTTTGCATGAATTGGACTTCTTTATGTACCAGTTGGTGATCAATCTTAAATTAACGAGGAAGATGCTCTGTCTTTTAATCTCTCTAGCTGTTTAAAGATGCATTTTGGTGCTAGTACATTATGATTAAATTCCTGCTTATTTAAGATGTTACTTTTTGATATTGTGTTTTGAGCTATAATTACATTAAAAGAATAGTTTGATCACGATATACTTCGATGCTTCAAAAAGTGCTTCGATGCTTCAAAAAGTGTGAGTATGGCCTGTTTGGATGTCAGAAGAAGTTTAATGACGATAACTCATGTAGCTTGAAGATGTCTTTTGTGATTGTAGTCAAAGATTTTGACTTAGTCCATTTGCAACGTCGTTATCATTGAAAGATTGGGTAAAGCCATAAAGGTCCCCTCTAGGATTTTTATTGCATATATAGTGAACACAATTATAAAGAAACACCTTATAGCACGGGTTATGTTAAACTAAATCCTGTACAAGTAAAGTACAACCAGCAATAATGCTAATCACATAAATACATAAATAATTCGACTCTAACATTCCCATACAATCTGAGCATTCTGAGGCTGAATGTGAAGATTGATACGGAGTGCAGTAGAGCAAGCAGTAGACAAAGGTTTTGTGAAGATATTTGCAATTGTTTATCGAAAGGAATGTGAATTAAAGAGAGATTATCCTGTTGTACTTTCTCGTGCAAAAAATGATGGTATAATTCAATATGCTTTGTCCGTGCATGTTCTACCGAATTGGCTGCAATGTATGTTGACAGATCCAAACACTCTTAGCAACAGTGAATGTAACACTACGATACTCAGCTTCAGAGCTAGAGCAAGAGACTGTCGGCTGTTTCTTAGCAGACCACGAAATTAGATTGGGACTAAGAAAATTACAAAAAACTAGAAGTCAAATATTGAGTGTTAGGACAGCCAGCCCAATTAGCATCAGAGCATGCGATAAGAGAGGGAGAAGTACAACGTGAAAAATGATGGCCATAATTCATTGTCCCTCTAATGTAACATAGAATGCGCTAAGTACTCTGAAGGTGAGGGTCCCGAGGTGCTTGTAGAGACTGAGCAACCAGATTCACAGCATATGAGATATCTGGTCTAGTGAAGGTAAGGTATTGGAGTGCATCACCAATCTGACGGTAAATATAGGGACCTCAAGTAAGCGACCCTCGTGAGAAGATAGCTGAGTCTTAGATGATAACATAATAGAAAAATACTTGCTGGAAAAAATACCATGCCGCTCAAGTATCTGTTGAGCATATTTTTTTTGAGTCAGCCAAAGACCATAAGCTGAAGTAGTTACTTCCACTCCCAGAAGAAAATGAAGAGATTCCAAATCTTTCATAGCAAATTTCATCTAGAGTATGAACATTAAGGAGTTCAGTATAGATGACGAGCTGCCTGTGACGATAATATCATCAACATAGAGAAGGAGAAGGAGAATTCCTTATGATGGAAGGCAAATGTAGAAGGATCAGCTGAACTCCTAGTAAATTCTAACTCAGATAAAAAAGATGTGAAACGTTGAAACCAAGCCCAGGGTGTTTGTTTGAGTCCATAAATAACTTTGCAAAGTCTACAAACATGATTATGAAACAAAGGATGAACAAACCTAGGAGGTTGTTTCATATAAGCTTCTTCGTTTAGAACACCATGAAGAAATGCATTCTGAAGGATCAAATGGCAACTAAGAGGGGGAATGGGGTGGGGGGTGAATTAGTTGACAACTAAAACTCAAGTAAAATTAAACAAAGATAAAAATTGCACAACTAAATAAAAGAAGAAAATCAAACGCAGATAACACAGATGATTTATCCTGGTTTGGCCTTTTTGCCTACTCCAGTCCAGTCATTTTTCTCCTTGAGATACTGATTTAATCACTATCACTTGGCCTTTTGAATAGAGCAAGACCAAAGCTGCTTACAATCACACTTTACAAGACTTCTATTACAACCTCTCAATACATCTCAAAAATAAAAGAATAAATATGACTTAGAGAATTTTTCTGAAGTTGTATATCAAACAACATCCAAGCCCCCTTTTTAAATACGCTAGCCATCATTTCAAAAATGGAATAAAAGCATGATTAAAGTATAATTGATTTTAATTTGAATTTTAACTATATTTGCAAATGCATTTGAATTAATTCCAAAATAAATTTGAATTTATACCATATTTGCAAAACACATTTGAAATATTACTACATTTGAAAAGCTCATTTGAAATTATACCAAATTCGTAAAATCTTTTTAAATTAATACTACAAATGTAAAACTCATTTATATCATATTTCATATTTTTTAAATTCATGCCATAATAAAATTATTTTTGAATTTATACCATATATTAAATCTCTTTGATACCATATTAAAAATAATGGCTAATTTGACGTTAAGCTCAAATCAAACCCAAAAGATGAATTGGTCAACTTACCTAGGTTGACCGCTCAAATCCGATAAAATTGCAAAGAAGTCCTCCAAATTATAGTTGTAGCACTTTCATCAAATTTGGTGCAATTTGATCTTGTCCGGGCCAATTTGAACAATTTGATTGAATGGTTATCTTTGATCAATTCCAGTTCGGCTTGAGTTACTTTAAATTCAACTAAAACCTGAAATTGCTAAGTAACAAATTAAATCAAAAATTTGTTTGTTATCATCAAAATTTATCGTTCGATAAAATCCAACAACCTCTCCCGTTTTGATGATGGCAAAAAATTTGAGAAGGTAATAAAGAATAGATATACTCTCCCTCAAAATAAGCATGATAAAAAAAATCTTTCAATTAAAATGAAAAAAGTTTTTGAAATGATTTTGAGGTAACCTTTTCTTCTTCCCCTTTTTGGCATCATTCAAAAAGAAATTAATAAAGTAAAAAAGGAGGAGGATAATGCAATAAAAAAAATTTACATAGAAGGCCCTATAATTCTGGAAAAAAACCTGAAGAGGAGGCTGAAACAAAAGAAAAATGCAAAACAAAAATCCACCAAAAATACAAAAATCAAAAATTGAAAAAAAATCAAACAAGTGGTATCAGAAAAATTACAAAGTTTCAATATTTAGCTTTCCTATTTCTCTGCGAAGGCAATCAAATTTTTCAAAACTAAGTGATTTTGTTAAAATATCAGCCAATTGCGGATCCGTTTCAACAAATTCTAAATGTATATTCTTTTTATTTACGTGATCACGTAAAAAGTGATGTCTTAAATCAATATGTTTAGTTCTACCATGTTAAATAGGATTTTTAGAAATATTGATTGTGCTAGTATTATCACATCGAATAGGAGTGTTAAAAAATTAAAATCCAAAATCCCTTAGAGTTTGTTGCATCCACAAAATCCCAAAAGCTCGAGCTGTTAGAAATATGCAATCAATTCACTTAAAACGTATAAACACAGCGCCCACGGGTCGCGATTGTGACTCGGCCCAACCAGCCTCATGCCACTTCGAACATGACTCGGCCCAACCTGGCCTCCCGCTATTTCGAACGTGACTCGGCCCAACCTGGCCTCCCGCCATTTCGAACGTGACTCGGCCCAACTTGGCCTCCCGCCACAGGGTAGGATGCTGCCCCATTTAAGCCAACAATCTCCCCTCCAGCACCTGCACACATTTGCAGCATGCGGGAATCAAACCCATGACCTTTGGCTCTGGTACCACTTGTCGGATTGTTGGTGCTAACCATTAATCCCAAAAGCTTGAGCTGTTAGAAATACGCAACCAATTCAGTTAAAGCGTACAGACACAGCGCCCACGGGTCTCGATTGTGACTCGGCCCAACCCGTCCTTCCGTCATTTCGAATGTGACTCAGCCTAACCTGGCTTCCCGCCACAGGATAGGATGCTGACCCATTTAAGCCAACACATTCTTCACATCAAGTTGGCGAAAAGTCTAACCAGAAGATAAAGCAACAAAAATATCTGTTCGAATAGTACTGGGCTTCATGACAAGAGAAAAAGTCTCGTCAAAATCAATCCCTTGTTGCTGCTTGAAGCCTTGTGCAACAAGATGAGCTTTCAAACACTAACAAACTGTCTGCTTTATGCTTTACTTTATAGACCTGTTTACACCCAATAAGATTATAAGATTAACAGAGGTTGGTGGTGGAACTAGGTCCCAAGTAGAATTAGAGAGAAGAGCCTGAAATTCTTCCTGCATGGCTTGACGCCAACTTGCATCCTGAAATACTTCAGAGAAATTATTAGGTTCAACTGGAAGAGTAGATTGTGAGGAAGCCAAGAGAGAGGTGGAAGTATCTTTCTTCTTAGTTATGGACCGTGTGAGCATACCATGGGTTCTGAAGGATATAGATAGGGGAGATGTGGTTGGTGGTTGGTGTTGAATGTTGGTGGCAAAAGAAAAGTGGATTTAGAGGATACAGGGTCGGTTAGTGGTAACTGTGGGTCGAGTGGTGGTGAGCAAGGTAACAGTTTAATAGTAGAATATTTGGAAGTAGTTTTTCTGGTATACACTCGGAGCTATTTTTGACAAACGGCGGTGGGCACACTTTCAGTTCTAGTCAATGGACAAAAAAATTGTGTTGGTATTAGGGATCCATATAGCTTCAAAAACAGGTGAATTGGAAGTAGAGGAACACAGAACATTTGAAGAATTCCTAGAAGGAAAAAAAAATAATGCTTGCAATGGTCTTAAGAGTTGAAGGGACACTCCCTAACAAAGAAGGGCTATAAAACCTTGAAACATTTGAAAGTTAGAGTTATCAGTTCTAGAGAATTTAGCAAAGCAAGAAAATGCAAAAACACTCAATAAAAGTAACATGGCGAGAGATAAAAAATTTACCATTCTGTGGATAAAAACATCTAAAGCCTTTGTGTTTATCAGAAATGCCAAGGTAGACACAAGATAGGGAACGAGTGGAGAGTTTGTGACTCGCAATGTCCTGTAAGTTGGTATAACACAAGCATCCGGAAACTCTCACAAGTTGCAAGTCTGTAGGATTAAAACCATATAAAAGTTGATATGCTTACTTCCTTTTAAGAACAGTAAGAGAGGGCAAGCGAATAGTAAGAAAAACAGCTTACATTAGGATATCTTCCCAAAAACAAGGAGTCATACAAGAATAAAAAAGAATAGTTTTCACTACGTTTATCGAATGTTTTGAGCTCAGCTACACCATTCTGTTGTGGTGTGAGAGCAAGAAATACGATGAATAATACCAATTTGATGAAAAAGAGACGAAAATTTCTCATTGACAAACTCTTTTCCTCCGTCAGATTGGAAAAACTTAATTTGCTTATCAAAATATTTTCAATCATAGCCTTAAATTCAACAATTTATCAAAACCCTCATGCTTATGTTTCAGAAGATATATCCACAAGTAATGAGCAAAATCATCCACAAAAACAACATAATATTTATACCCAAGATAGAAAAAATAGGTGGTTGCCAAACATCAGAATGAATTAAATGAAATGAAGAAACAGACTGAGATTGTGATATCTTGGATGGAAGTTTAACATGTTTATTGGCATTACAAGAATTGCAATGAGAATTCTTAACTTTACAC
Source organism: Puya raimondii (assembly GCA_016920855.1). NCBI lineage: Eukaryota > Viridiplantae > Streptophyta > Magnoliopsida > Poales > Bromeliaceae > Puya > Puya raimondii. Next base: position 143,649,664 of record JABWPP010000050.1, read on the forward strand.
TCTCCTAAAAATTTATTGTCTTTAACAAATTTGGATAAAATATCTAAACTTGGATGCCCCAATCTTTTATGCCATAAGTTACCATTATTAACTTTTGAGGCAACCAATGCACCTCTGTCTTTATTTCTAATATTTGTAGCTCTCAAAGATAACGAATAAAGCGAAGCACCTGAACTACAGCATCAGAGGAGCTCATTTTTTGTTTCCTTGTCCTTCACACAAAAACAAGTAGAATCAAATTCAATGGGGTAGTTATTATCAGTACAAAATTTTCGAACTGAGAGCAAGTTTTTCTAATTTGGGGAACAATAAGAATGTTTTTGAGATGAAAGGATTTGGATGAAGTATTCAAAATAGATTCACCTGAATGAGTAATGAGAAGTAAATGACCATTACCAACAAATATTTTATCTGTTCCTAAATAAGGCTTAGAATCAGAAAGTATACCTCCATCTGATGTCATGTGATTGGACGCTCCAGTGTCAAGACACCATACCTCCTCAGAAGGCTCTTGAAGGCCATGGCAGCGAAAGTTTGCAGTATGTCATTTGCAATAAATGTATAGTTGAACCTCTGCCTACACCTAAGAGCATTGTGGTTGAATTTATCATAGATTTGACACTGAATCCTAGTGCGAGGCATCATTGGTTCAGGACGATGCTGAGAAAATTGTTGAGGCATAGGTGGGTATTGTCGACGATGCGTAGGTTTTGTAGGTGGAAAATGTTGATACGGTGCTTCCCCATGCTGTCCACACCCAGGCTGTGGACTACGACCACCTCGCCGTCCTCATCCTCCTCTAGATCTACTATTCTGGCCTACCCTAGTTCCTCGTCTATGGTTTGCATACAGGGCACTAGAATCTCCAGAAAAGGATGTAGTATGGCTCGAGTGACGTTGCATTTCTATTTCCTCTTGCAACAGAAGAGGACAAAACTGATCAAAAGTCGATTTGGTTCTATGAGTATTCAATTCACCCACAAAACTGCGATACTCTTTTGGGAGCCCTAGCAGAACAGTCATCACGGGATTGTGATTGGACTTGCCTTCTCTAATGGCTAGAAGTGCGTCTCTGATAGATTTGACCTACTGCATATACTCTGACATAGTCATTGGTCCCTTTTTAATGCTACACAATTCTGCCTTATGAGAAAAGGTAGTGGAGGCGGTCTTGTCAAAGAAGTAATTTTCAATGAAGACCCAGGCGTCACGAGCTAACTTCAACGAACTGGATATCATCATTTGAAGAATAGAAGTGGATAATGCTGCACTGATTCACTAGAGGATTGTTGTATCCTCTCTTTCCCATGTAAATAATCAGGACTTGGTGCTAGCTTTTTGTCGACCCTACCGTCCGAGATGGTGGTACACCCATTCCATCAACTGTGGAAACTATTAATTTGAATTCAGTTAATAATTTGAGTTTTTGAATTTGAATTCATTGAAAAAAGAGAAAAGGCTAATTTCGCGAACCGAAACTGTCACGCCCCTGGCTAGTATTAGATGTGGAAAAACATGTCAATTTTTTTTTTGAAAGCCCTAGCCCGCACGACGTATAGACCCGCCACAAATACAGGTCCCTCTGTCCACATGGACATAGCCTCCCCTGTATTTGCACGGCGTACCACGAAACATTACAGGATCACAAGCACTATTCATTCACCAACCAAACACAAACATCCACACAAGAGTTCTCATACAACTAGCCATCCTTATATACCTGCATGCCTCTAAGCACTCCTTAGGCGAAGGATGATGCAATGCACAGTACAACAGGACATTCTATTAAAAGTGCTTCCCACCCGGAAGCTTTGTTTTCAAACCCTAATTTCAATCATTTAAATATCATTTTGAAACTGTTTCCCACACGGGAACTCTCTTTTGGTTTTAGTGCTTCCCACCCGGAAGCTTTGTTTTAAAAACCAGCTACCACGAGGGGTAGAAATCCACAGAGTAAAAATAAACAGATGCCATAAGTCCACAATGGATAAATAATTCATAACCATCCATAACATCAGCAAACAAACAGTGTAACTGAACCACAATATAAAGTCTACTAAAAGAGAGAGTCAGGGTAAACCAAATCGTACGATATACTGGTCGGGACCTCTAAGTTCGCTAGCTATCGCGCCTCACCACGTCCCGACTCCCACCACCAGAATCACCTGAAAAATGATGGCGGTGGGTGAGAACATGTAAACATGTCTCCCCTCCCAGTGGGTGCCACAAGCCGACGAAAGCGAGGTGCACACACCAGCAAGGAGGATCAACAGGTAGATAGGTATACGAGAGCAGTAGCACATATAAGTACAGTAAAACAGGTATGAAAGACTAAACTACTGCAACTATAACATAATGCATCAACTGTAGATAAGTAAACGAGTAAACCCAATCATCACCGTGCCCCCCCAGATCCGTAGATCGCAGGCACTGACACAATACGCTCACCCACCGGCAAATAACCTCTGCAGAAGCAAGCTGGCAAGAGGCTCACGGGTCGAAAACGCACGACCCTTTTTCGGAAAAGAACACCCTCCTGCAGTGGATCAGACCGCTGGTGTACGTGAAGTGCTAGATGAGCTGTGACGATCGATGCAAAATGCTCAATCCACAGGACGGCAACAAGTCGAGAACAGCAACGGGACCAAGTCCAAGGATCGCTCGGAACAACAGGCGATCACCACCGGCCAACCAGGCCATATCAATAAATCATGCAACATCCACACTACTCTACTAATGGCAAGCTCACATAAGCAGAGAGAAAACGGGAGTCTAGTGAACTAATAACCAATCATGCAAGAAAGGGGGAAAAAAAGGTATCACCGCTAGTCCACTGAACCGACTCCGGATCAAAGCACCCACCTGAAGAACGGGAGAGCCTAACACCGACGGCTCATAGGAACGTCGACTGGACCTACGAAAGACTCACAAGGTCAAGGTCCACGGAGTTGACACAAGACACGAAGAACACACATACACAAAACCGTCGGAATGTCCGGGAAACCCGCCGGAACGATTCCGAACCCAAACCAAGCCCCAGAGGGGTACCTGTCACGCCCCGGATTACTCGTTTCCCCGGGCTCGCCAACAGATCCGCCGTATAGATAGAATTTTCTATGTATACGAAGCGATAGCTAACCTGTAAACAAAGCATACAAGCAACTACAAGAGATATAGAGCTGAAATAAGATATACTAATAGAACAAAAGCCACCTGTACATATAGGGTCCAAAATACAACAGTTCCTCCAAAGTCAAAAATAGGTACAAGTCCATCTCTCACAGGAACAACCAGTTCACACTATATGTACATGGCACAACTCAAAAAGAAATTATCTCCAGTAGGGTCCTCCTCTAGGAAAAATTAGGAATGATAGGGATCTAGCTCGCGACTCCCTTACCTCGATCCACAGGAACAGAAGCAGCAACCGCAACAGACGAAGGCTCTGCAAGAAAAGGTGGCAACAATGGGTGTGAGAACTACTATCAAAAGAAGTAGTCCTCAGTGGGTACCACTACCGACCTCAACGGTCCACCCACTAAGTCAACAAAACTAACAGTATAGCTGGTAGGTAAAGAAAACAAATAAAGTAAGCTGGAATAAACTCTACAGCTGTAATGCCACTACCCTACCACTATCCAAGTCATACTCTCAAGATATATGCATCTCTAATGAGAATAGTCACCCCTGACCCGATCTAACGGAACCGCCCAAACAGGCTCGTCCAGCCACATGCCTAGCCACACCACACACTACCAAAAGGTAGCCGGTCCAAGGATCATATCCAACTAATCTGTAGCGACATCAACGCATGAGAGGCCTTACTCCGGAGCGGCACTCGGGGGAGCTACCCAACCGAGTTAATAAGCGTATCTCTGTCGAGCACAATCAGGCTCCGGCAGGGTATAATCAAATAAAAAGGGGTCAAATGGGTCAAAGACCCCAAGCTCACGTGCCCTCAGCACAAACTGATACTAAAACAAGAATCTGGGTCCACCGTCAACCCCGACGGCACCCGGTAATACAAAACAGCCTAACCTTGCTGTAAAAATAAGCTCACAAGCTATAATCAGTATAAATGGGTCAAATTGGTCTAACAACCAAGACTCACGTGCCCTCGGCACAATCTGCAGTAAGAAGCCAAGATCTGGGTCCACCGTCAACCCCGACGGTACCCGACAATACAAAACGGCCCAAACTCTGCTGTATACATAAGCTCGGCATCTCAGCACGAGCGTAAACTCGTCCTACAACAATCTAAGTATCCACCTCGTACTAACAGAAGTGATACAAGAACAGAAATGGCTCCTAGAGCTAAATCTGATAACAGTTTCGAAAAGTGGCGATTGTAGGTTCACGAGTTTTCTCCTAAGTCAAAACCCAGTTCAGCATGTAAATCATGTCTATAAATTATTAATTTATACTCCAAATTCAGATTTCATATAAACACAAGCAAATTCATAAATTCGAGCTACTAACATGAAAAATCTGATAATAAAACAACATGCTGCACTCTCTACAACTTAGGAAGAATTTCGACGATTCCGGTAACATCAACTCACCTCAAAAGCTATCCAACAAAGACTAGGAGTCGAGTGGAAGGCCTCCAAACAAAACCAGCTGAAACCGGACTCAAACCAGACAAAACCAGGATTCGGATCCTCCCTGCTCAAGTTCTGGGCGCCCAGAACTTGAGCAGGGAGGATCCGAATCCTGGTTTTGTCTGGTTTGAGTCCGGTTTCAGCTGGTTTTGTTTGGAGGCCTTCCACTCGACTCCTAGCCTTTGTTGGATAGCTTTTGAGGTGAGAACTTCAGCCCAGAACTGCAGCCTGGCAGCACGACCAACAGGGGTTCAACATGCGATAAAATCCAAATTCTAAGTCCAAATGCAGTGAAAATTTACCCAACTCACCAGCAGGGGCTCAAGAACAATCCCACCATATCTCAGCCAAAACCGAGTTCGAATCGATCTCCAAAAAGCTTTTGCAAGGATTCGGACCCAACTTCTGGATGCCCAGAACCTGCATCCAGAACTTCAGGAACTAAGCAAATAGCACTTCTAGCTTAATTCCTGGAATTTCCACAAGTCTAGCCCAGGGAATAGGGTCACAAACCTCCCAAATACAGTGAGGGATCACTCCAAATTAGTCAATGAAGCTTCCAACAAAATCTGGATTAAAAAATTCAAGAAATCCATCAACTACACATAAATTCAGCACTTAAGCTTAAAACTCTAAATCAGAGCTAAAACTCACCTTTGAACTCTCAAATCCAGGTGGAAAGAACTTCCAAACCAGCAAGGGATGAGGGAAAACCAATCCTCACTTCAAAAATCCGGCTCCATAGAGATTTGGATCCATAAGATCAAATGAAAAACCCAAATTTCAGTTCAAGAATACAAGGGGTCAAGTAAAACAGCAACTGCAGTATACACACCTGTCCAAATTGCGATTTGAAGGATTCTACACCTTCCTCTACGAGTCCACAATCCAACAAACCAAGTTTCATAGGAGTTGGACACTCCTACACTGCACACGAGCTGAAACGCCACAGGTCGACGCTGCTGTTCTGCAGGAATCCAAAGCCTTCAATGGAAAATATGCAATTTAGAGGAATTGGAGGGTGTTTCCTGCAATTTTCCAGGGTTCACCAAGAGAGGGAAGCAAAGGAGCTTCAGGGGTTTCGTCCACCACTATTATAGCCAAAGGGATGGATACAAAAAGCCTCAAGAACACAAGCTGTAAACTGCACCAATGCTGAAATTCCAACATTCGGGCGCCCATAACCCAAGAAGTGGGCGCCCAGTTCTTCCAGCCTGCACTCGACCAGCACTTCGGACTCTCCGCCTCGCGGTCTGGTGTACCCTATTGTGGTCCGGCGGAACTCACCTACCACCTCACACATGTCAAAATGATCGATACTCACGAGGTGAACTTTCGGACCCACTTTCCGGGCGTCCTAACACTGGATCCGAAATGACTTAGCGATTCAAAGAACAAGCACTCAACATCTGGGCGCCCAAAACCTAACTTCCGGGCGCCCTAAAGTTCCAAACGTCCAAAACTTCAGTTTTGGCTTATTTCGGTGCTCCGAGTCCGTTTTCACGTCTATTTTGCGCCAAAATGACTCCGACTCGTCCCGACCCTCTCCAGAAGTGTCGAACAGTCTAGGATACTGCAGTCATTTCGTCAGTTAGGCCCCAGGGGTACTACAGTACCAACAAGCAACACAAGGCATCCGCTGTCCGCAACCACACCAACAAGGTGATCGGACAGCGGACACGAGTCCGGGGTGCCACGAACACAAACGCACCCAAGAACGGCTTTCCGGGTTCCCGAAAGATGCCGATTTTGGCACCGGAACCCTCCGTCGCTCATCCGCTGCCCTCGGAACTTCGGGACAGCGAAGAAGAACAGCCGACAAGGCTTGGCGACAAAGCCAGGTCGCTCACGATCTCAACAAGTGAGTCTCGCGACCGAAACGCGCGTTCCGCCGACCAATTTGTCGAAAAATGCGTCGAAAATCGAAACGGATTTCTGCGAGGGCGTCACGAGCCTGGGCAACCAGTCCACAGGGCTGTGAGGGTTAAACCCTTGCTGCCCGCAGCGACGCCATGCTGCGACAAATACATTGAAGCCCTAAACTATCAATTATAAACATACATAAACAATCAAAACGGTTGTTAGAGCACTCCGCTCGTCCGCACGACCTTCCGCGAGCACCAGCGGACAGGTCTCGACGTAGCGGAGGGGGTGCTCGCAGCCTGGAGCACAAAAACAGTCACAGGGCTCAAACGGCTCAAGAACACATCCAATACATAAACTAATAGGGCTCGACACAGTCAAAACAGTGAAGCGGGGCATCGTTGCTGTCAGCCGAGGTGAGCACGGTGATCAGCGCGTCGCCGCGATCATCGTGCTCACCTCCCCGAAGATCGGGAGGCAGCCAGAGGCCCAGATCAATGCCCGCGGCTCCAAACAAACTAGGACCGAGCCCGGCCGGAGAAAGCTAGTTCCAGCCGGTGGCTGGCGGCCAGGCGGCGCGCGTGGCGGCTCAGGTCGGACGCGGGGGAGGTAGAGAGGAGGGGGCTCACCTCAATCGGCGATGAGGAGTGGCGGCGGTGGCGCGGGGAGAAGCCTAGCTCTCGGGTTGGCTAGGGCACGCCCGCACCGGCAGCAAACGGCGGCGGCGGCGGTCGGGACGGCGAGCACCGACCACGGCACGTCGTCGGAGGTCGGAAGGTGGGCGACCGCGACAGCAAAAGGCGGCGGTGGCGGCGACTTGTAAGCCTCGGCCGCTGCTGCCCGAGGAAACCTGAGCGGGCTGCGGCGGCGCTCCGGCGGCACGGGGGCGGCCGAGAAGGCAGGCTGCGGCGGCGGCGGTCGTCTTGAGGCCGGAGGAGAGGCGCTGCAACGGCAGGAGGCGGCGGCGGCGCGGTTCAAAGAAGATGGCCGGGGAGAGGAAGGAGAAGAAGAAGAAAAAGAGCTCGGCTGCAGCCCGGACGGCCAAGGCAGGTCGGCGACGGCGGCGGCGGCGCGCGAGGGACGGCGCACGGGGAGTGGATCGACAGAGGGGGCTCGGGTGCAAGGGGGGAGTTAGGGTTAGGGTTTCCTCAAACCTAAACCCTAACATGCAATTTATATACACACGTACAATTGCACAAAACTCCAAAAACACTGGGAATTTCAGACCAAGTCCCTCACAGCATGCGTAAAACGCGTCGACACCCCTCCACGTACGATCTCACGCAAAACGGTACATAAAATATGGACCTTTTCGCGAAAAGATAAAAATCTACATTTCGACCTTTCGGCGAAGACCTCGCGATATCTCACGATCCGACGGTCGGATTCACGAATGGATCGCTCTATAGCGATCAGCACTGCCGAAACATCGAACTTGCGACTTTAGATCTCCAAACACAGTCGCCGATTCGCGACAAAAGCCGTCACTTCTCCTCCAACACACAACAAACACAAACAAATACAGATATACACCTATATATATACATATATATACCCATATATATATATATATATATATATATATATATATATATATATATATATATATATATATATATATATATATATATATATATATATACATGTAGAGAGAAGAGGGAGAGAGAGCAAAGAAAATTTTTAAAAGTTTAAAAAGTCATAATCTTACATCACCCCCACCATACAAGAAGTTTCGTCCCCAAAACTTACTCACACACCCTCCGCAAACAACTGCGGGTACCGCTCTCGCATAACCGACTCCAGCTCCTAAGTAGCCTCGCGCTCCACGTGGTTTGCCCACTGCACCTTCACATACGGGATGCTCCGGTTCCTCAACTGCTTTACCTCGCTAGCCAGAATTCTCAAAGGCGCCTCGTCGTAGCTAAGATCCTTTTCAGCTGAACCGTCATCGGGCTGATCACATGAGACGGGCCTGGGATGTACTTCTGAAGAATGGACATGTGGAAGACGTTGTGCACTCGAGCAAGACCAGGAGGAAGAGCCAACCGATAAGCCACTGGACCCACACGCTCAAGAATCTCGAACGGTCCCACGAATCGCGGACTAAGCTTGTTCCGCAATCCGAACCGCTTGATCCCCCGAGACGGCGACACCTTGAGCAACACATGCTCACCGACCTGAAACTCTAGGTCGAGCCGTCACTGGTCCGCGTAGCTTTTCTGCCGACTCTGCGCAATCAGTAGCCGCTGGCTCGCACTGCGAATCCTGGCCTCTGCGTCCTCCAACAGGTCAGGCCCGATCACTCGACGCTCACCCACGTCATCCCAACAGATCGGAGATCGACATCGACGTCCATACAGAGCTTCATACGACGCCATTCCAATGCTCGCTTGGTAGCTGTTGTTATAGGCGAACTCCACCAAGGAAAGATACTTGTACCATCCATCCTCGTAATCCAAGACGCAAGCTCGGAGCATATCCTCGAGAGTCTGAATGACTCGCTCCGACTGACCATCACTCTTAGGGTGGAAAGCTGTGCTGAAGTTGAGTTTCGTTCCCAGGGCCTACTGCAAGCTCCTCCAAAACTGGGATACGAAGCGAGTATCCCGATCCGAGACGATCGACACTGGCACTCCATGCAATCTGACAATCTCATCCAAATAGAGCTGTGCCAGTCGATCTCGAGATCAAGTCGTGTGTACCGACAGGAAGTGGGCCGCTTTCGTCAGTCTATCCACAATAACCCAGATCGCATCATGGCCTTGCTGAGATCGAGGCAACCCGGTGACGAAATCCATAGTGATCTATTCCCACTTCCACACGGGTACAGACAGTGGTTGAAGCTTCCCTGCTAGTCGCTGATGCTCAGCCTTCACCTGCTGACAAACGAGACACTGCGCCACATGCTGAGCTACATCCATCTTCATACTAGGCCACCAGAAATTCTGCTTCAGGTCGCGGTACATCTTAGTTCCTCTAGGGTGCACTGTGTATGGCCACCGATGTGCCTCGTCAAAATCTCTCGCCTCAAGTCCGGATCACTGGGCACACACCTCCGTCCGCGAAAACGGAGAGAACCATCGGCGTGGATCGTGAAGTCACCATCTTTACCCTGCTCGACCTCTGCTCGCACCTTCTGGAGATGTGGATCAGTCAGCTGTCCACTAGAAATCCAGTCTGCCAAGGTGGGCTGCAACTCCAAGGTCAACAGCTGAGCTGTGGCTCCCGTAGGTAGAGTCTCCAACTCCAGTCGACGAAACTCCTTCACCAAGCGCTCCTGGTCGGTGATCATGAGAGAAAGCTCCGCCGAAGACTGCTTCTGGCTCAAGGCGTCCGTCACGACGTTCGCCTTGCCCGGATGGTACTGGATCGAAAGGTCGTAGTCCTTCAAAAGCTCGAGCCACCGTCTCTGTCTGAGGTTCAACTCCTTCTGAGTGAAGAGATACTTCAAACTCTGATGATTCGTGAACACCTCGCAGTGCGCTCCGTACAGGTAATGTCTCCAAAGCTTGAGAGCAAACACCACCACTGCGAGCTCCAGATCGTGCGTCGGGTAGTTCTTCTCGTAGTCCTTCAGCTGGCGTGACGCGTACGCGATGACTTTCTCCTGCTGCATGAAGACGCACCCCAATCCTATCAGAGAGGCATCGCAGTAGACCACGAAGTCCTCACCAGGCTGCGACAATGCCAGGATAGGGGCATGAGTTAGTCTGTCCTTCAACTCCTCAAAGCTCTTCTGACACTCGGGAGTCTACGAAAACTTCTCGTCCTTCCTCGTCAGCTTGTGCAAAGGACCGGTGATCTTAGAGAAACCCTCAACGAACCGCCGATAATAACCCGCCAAGCCGAGGAATCTCCTAACCTCCATCACGGTAGTCGGTACAGGCCAATCCACAACTGCTCCCACCTTCTTCGAGTCCATCACAATGCCAGACTGCGTCACGATGTGACCCAAGAAGGATACCTCCCGAAGCCAGAACTCACACTTCTTGAGCTTAGCGTAAAGCTTATGCTCTCGAAGTGTCTGAAGAACCTGTCGAAGATGATCCTCGTGCTCCACGTCGCTCCTCGAATAGATCAGTATGTCGTCAATAAAAACCACGACAAACTGATCCAAGAACTGCCGGAAGACTCTGTTCATCATATCCATGAAAGCTGCCGCGGCGTTAGTCAGTCCGAACGGCATCACCGTGAACTCGTAATGACCATAACGAGTCCGGAAAGCTATCTTCTCAACGTCCTCGGCCTTGATCTTGAGCTGATGATAACCTGACTGCAGATCTATCTCCGAGAATACCGAAGCTCCCTGAAGCTGGTCGAAGAGGTCGTCAATCCGCGGTAGAGGATACTTGTTCTTCACCGTCACCTTGTTGAGCTCCCGGTAGTCGATGCACAAGAGCATACTGCCATCCTTCTTTTTGTTGAAGAGGACCGGTGCTCCCCAAGATGAAACACTGGGTTGGATGAAACCCTTATCCAGAAGATCCTCGAGCTGAGCCTTCAATTCCTTCAATTCAGCGAACGCCATGCGATAGGGGGCCTTCGAAATCGGAGTAGTGCCCGGGACCAAATCAATAAAGAAGTCAATCTCACGGTCCGGAGGCATCCCGGGTAGCTCCGCAGAAAAAACATCAGGAAAATCCCGAGCCACCGGAATCTCCTCCAGAGCCGGTAAAGCCCGATGGATGACGTCTACCGAAGCCAGGTACGTCGTGCATCCACCGATCATCAAGCTCCTAGCCCTAGCAGACGAAATGGTCAAGGCGAAGAAAGAACTCTTACACGCACGATAGACAAATTCCTTCTCGCCAGGCTCAGCAAAAGTCACCGTCCTCTGCTCACAGTCGATGGTGGCGTGATGCTTGGTGAGCCAGTCCATCCCAAGCACCACATCGAACTCCTTCAGCGGCAACAGGACCAGGTTCGCTGAGAACACCTGTTCGCCAAGCAACATCGGACAGGACTTGATACACCTATCAGTTCCAAGGTCCTGTCCGGGGGTCTGGACCCGCAGAGGCACAGAAAGAGGACTCGACTCGAAGCCGTGCTCGCGTGCAAAAGAACGAGAAATAAAAGAATGCGACGCTCCAGTATCAAATAACGTCCTAGCACGAGAGCCGAAGAGGGAGGTAATACCTGCAACAACATCTCCGCCAGTGTCTCCCTCAGGGTGGGACATGTCGTAGACACGCCCACCGGAAGCCGGGGGGTGTCCCCTCCTGCTGGCGCGAAGTGGAGGGACGCCCAGACGAAGCTGCAGCTGCTGGTGGCGGGTTCCTGCGGTTCTGTCTCGAAGTGGCTGGAGAAGAAGCTGAACTCTGCGCTAGCCCCATGGTACAATGCTGACGCATGTGTCCCTTCTAGCCGTATCGGAAGCAGTGGTCACAGCGCTGGGGGAAGGCGTACGGCTCGATGACCCTGCCCACAGATGACGTAGGTCGGGTTCTCACTGCCACTGGCTCCCAGATGGAGCGCTCCTGGCTAACTGGCTGCGCTGGTGCTTCAGCGGCCTCTTTTTGGAGAAAGAGCCACCACTGGAACTGGGGTGGGAACGCTTCCGGTCAGCATTCCTCTCGGATAGATCTCGGTCGGCGCGCGTCTCCTCCGTCTCGTACTGGACCATCTGAGCGCGCTCGAAGTACTCGTCGAAGGTCATTGCCCCATGGAAGGCGATTAGGATCCGGATGCTCGGCCTCAAGCCCCGAGCAAAAAGTCGCGCCTTATGGTACTCGTCCCGCGCGGTGAAAGGGATCAGGCTAATGATGCGGGTGAAGTCTCGCTCGTACTCCTCAACGGTGCGGTTCCCCTGCTTGAGGCGCTCCAGCTCGCGCTCCAAGCTCTGCTTAGTACTCTCCCGAAAGTAGTGGCTGAAAAGAAGCTCCCGGAATTCGCTCCAAGACGGATAGACCGCAACGAACTGGGTCCTCAGCAGACGCAACCACCAGTCGTAGGCCTCATCCTCAAGACAGTGAGCGGCCAATGGGACCTTATCCTGCTCGTCGATGCGAAGGTCGCGGTAAAGTTTCTCCATCTGAGCGACCCAACGCTCGATCGTCCGTCCACCGTCTTTCTGGCCCGCGAACTTCGACGGATCGAACTTTCGGAAATCCGCCAATCTCGCCCGGATGTGGCTACCATCCCCAGTTACCAGGTCGGCATCCTCGCTCGGGACGGTCGACGTAGTCGCCGTCGTCGTCGTCGTGACCGCGATCGGAGTAGGTGCCACAGTAGGGTCCACGGTCGCCGGGGCACTCGGCGGAGGAGGAGGGGCTGGAGCGCCAGCGGTCGTAGCTTGCTCCTGCAAGAACTGCTGAAACATGCCTGAGAGGGCCGTCAGCTGACCCCTCACCTCAGTCATCTCAGCCTCCAGCTGCAGGATACGATCAACACTACGCTGCCCAGCTCCTGCCGTGTCCTCGCTCGAACCAGCCGCAGTAGCCCGGGTCTGAGCACCAGCAGACCACTCCGTAGGTGCACGCCCACCACCACGACCAGGACGGGGAGGTCTACCACGAGCCATCACTACAACAAAGAAACATCATAAGAGAAAGGGGTCGGCAACACCCACAACATACACGCCGAAAAACAAACCCTCGTACCCGCGCACCTATACGCCTTAGGTCTTCCTATGGGTCAACCTAACCAATGGTTCAGTTATAAATTTATGAATGAATGAGTGTTTGTAATCTTTACGCTCTGATACCATCTTAATCTGTCACGCCCCGGGCTAGTATTAGATGCAGAAAAATGTGTCAATTTTTTTTTGAAAGCCCTAGCCCGCACGACGTACAGACCCGCCACAAATACAGGTCACTCTGTCCACACGGACAGAGCCTCCCCTATATTTGCACGGCGTACCACGAAACATTACAGGATCACAAGCACTATTCATTGTCATGCCCCGGATTGCCCGTTTCCCCGGGCTCGTCAACAGATCCGCCGTATACATAGAATTTTCCACGTATACGAAGCGATAGCTATACCTGTAAAATACATACAAGCAACTACAAGAGATATAGAGCTGGAATAAAAAACATAACTCGATACAGATAAGCCAACTGTACATACAAGATCCAAAATACAACATCGACCGGCCATAACTATAAAGTACAAGTCCATCTCACTGTACACAAAATAAACACCTCTGTATGTACATGGCAACACCCAAACAGAAACTATCTCCAAAAGGGGTCCTCCTCTAGAGTAGCGACCGGGGTAGACAGGGATCTAGCTTGCGACTCCCTTACCTCGATCAGAAGGAACAGTAGCAGCAGCAACAGTCGAAGGCTCTGCAAGAAAAAGTGGCAACAATGGGTGTGAGAACTACTATAAAACAAAGTAGTCCTCAGTGGGTACCGTCACCGACCTCAACGGCCCACCCACTAAGTCTACGAGACTAACAGTATAGCTGGTAGGTAAAGAAATAGTAAAGTATGCTGGAGTAAACTCTACAGCTGTAATGCCACTATCCTACCACTATGCACAACAATCACTGAAGCAAATGCAACTCTCTCACTATGAATAAACCGCCCATACTGACCCGAATCTATAGGAACCTCAACAGACCAGTCCCGCCTGTACCCTAAGCTGCACCGTACTTCACCCACGAGGGTTTCTGGTGTAGGGCAGTACCCAACAGGGACTACTGCGACGCACAAAAGTCCAACTCCGGAGTGGCACTCGTGGGCGCGACCCAGCCGAGTGTATATGCGAATCTGACAGCTCAATCAGGTAACTATAGGCTATAATCATGATAAAAGGGTCAAATTGGTCTAACAACCAAGGCTCACATGCCCACGGCACAATCTGATGCAAACAGAAGAAATATGAGTCCACCGTCAGCCCCGACGGCACCCGAAAGTTCGTAACAACCTAAATTCTGCTGTAACAATGAGCTCTGCATCCCAGCATGAGTGTAAACTCGACCTACACTGATCTAGATATCCACCTCGCACTAACAGTGGCGATACATTAATAAAAACGGCTCCTGGAGCTAAATCTGATAAGTTTTTCGAAAAGTGACAGGTGTAGGTTTAACGAGTTTTCTCCTAAGTCAATTTCCAGTTCAGCATGAAATACTTGTCTAAAATCATTAAATTATGCTCCAAATTCAGATTTCATATAAAACATGCAAATTCGTGAATTTTCGCTACTAACAAGAAAATATGATGTAAACAAGCATGCTGAAATTCTCTACAACTTAGGAGAAATTCCGAAGACTTCGGTCGACATTAACCCACCTTAAACGCTAGTCCAACAATGGCCAGAAGTCGATAGGAGAAGCCCCGCACAAAATCAGCCTCAACCGAAATCAAACCAGCTGAAAAACAGGATTCGGATCCACTCTGCAGCACTTCTGGGCGCCCAGAACCTGAGCCCAGAACTGTAGCCTGGCAGCTTCAACCTATACGAGTTCAAAATAGAATTTAACCAAATTTTCAAATCCAAATGCAGTGAAACTTCACCCAATTCATCTGAAAAGAGTAAAGAACAATTCCCCAGGTTCCTCACCAAAATTGAGCTCGAAACGATCACCAAAAAGCCTTTGCAAGGATTCGGACCCAACTTCTGGATGCCCAGAACCTGCATCCAGAAATTCAGCAACTTAGCAAACAGCACTTCTAACTCAAATCTGAGAATTCAAGCTTAAACAACTGGTGAAGTAGGGTCACAAACCTCCCAAATACAGTGGGAAACCAATCCAAATCTTCACCAAAGCTTCCAAACAGAATCTGGATTTAAAAATCCAAGAATATCATCACAAATTTCAGCACTTAAGCTATGTTCTCCAAATCTGAGCTAAAACTCACCTTTTCAAACTCTAATTCAGGTGGGGAAAGCTTCCAATCCAGCAGGGGATGTAGGAAAACCAATCCTTACATAAAAAATCCAGCTCCAACAAGATTCGGATTCATAAAACCAAGAAAACCCAAATTTCAGCTCAAGAACACAAGGGGTCCAGTAAAACAGCAATTAAAGTTCACATACCTATCCAAATTGCTGTTGGAAGGATTCCACAACTTCCTCTACGCGTCCACAATCCAGAAAACCAAGTCCCACGGGATTTGGACACTCCTACACTGCACACAAGCTGAAATGCCACAGGTCGACGCTGGAAATCTGCTGGAAATCTGCTGGAAATCTCAAGCCTTCAATAGGAAAAGATGGAATTTGGAGGAATTGGAGGGGGGTTTTGTAGTACACCGAACTTCTACAAATTGTGGAGTTTCGGTGAGAATGTAGCATGAGAGGCTACGTGAGTGGCTTCGGCCAAGTTTGGGGCTTGTGCGAAGTGTTTTCGGCACAGACGAGGCGCGAAAACGGACTTAGAACAATCAAAACTACTGAACTTGTGAAGTCTGCAGTGGATACCGGTATGGATGTGTCCATACCGGTACTGAAGCGATTAGTACCGGTATGGAGTGTGGCATACCGGAATGCAATGGCAGAAATCTGAAAATCCAGCTCTCGGGTTCTGCGGAATTCCTTGTGGTATACCGGAACTAAAGCCCGTATACCGGTACGCAAACCCGTATACCGGAATACAGTATGCAGAATGCTGATTTCGGAGGGTAAGTTGGTAATTTCAGTGGGGGGGGGGGCTTACAGAAAGGGGAACCCTTCCCCTTTCTCCTCTGAAAACACACACACGCAGGGAGAGAGGGAGAGTGAGAAGCTCCTCTCTCTCTCTTCTCTTCTTCATCTTCTTCACCTCCAAAATTGGAGATCTTGGTGGAGATCAAGCTTGGGAAGCTTGGAGGAGTGAAGATTCGAGCTCGTGCATGCATGGTGGCTTGGTGAGCTCGCGGATCCGAGGTGAGTCCTTGGATTTGGTAGTTAGGGTTTCGGATTTGGGGCTAAGAAATGAGATTTTGGAGACCCTTGGCTAATCTAAACTACAAATTGTAATGATTAGCAAGAGATTTTGGGTTTTGCCATGAGTTTTGGAAAACCCTAGGTTGAAAGAGGAATTTTCTTGTGGAGGGTTTTAAAAATATTTTAACCCTTTAGAACCCTAGTTGGGGGTTAGTAGAACATGTGGGACAACTCTATTTTGAGTGATTCCAAGAGATGAGATCGTTATGAGTTCGACTCGGATTAACGAATCCTTCATGTGTGTTAGGGCTAGGAGCTTGAAGACCAAGCTTGAGGCCAAGGAAAAAGAGCCCGATTGCAAGTGTCTACAAGCAATCGGAAGAGTGTGAGGTGGGTTTGTGTTTACCGAAGTGATTAGGTCACTTCCATGTCGAAAGAGTAAAGTATATTTTATTTTACTTGATGCATGTAATGGTAGGTTAATTGGCAAGTGGTATATTTATATGAATGTGTAGATCATATGATGTTAATACCATTAACTACCATAGATTGGAATTGTAGGCATGTGGAACACATTATTACAAATGGACATGTGTATGCCTAAGTGTGGACATAGCGGTGAGCTAGTTTTCTCTACATGATAGAGAACTTGACATGTGGGTAAACAAAGGCAAGAGGCCACGTAAATTGGAAATCCTAGCGGTGGACAACTAGGATAAGAAAGAACTATAATGTGCATGTTGGCATTAGATATATATCAAAATGATTTGAGCCATGGGCTCACCTTGCATGTAAAAGAATCTAAGTATTTCATAATATATATATACTTGAGAGATGATGCATGCATGTCAAACCTAGTGTTACTAAACATAGGTTGGAATGTGATGGTACATAACCTAGTGTTATTAAACATAGGTTGGAATGTGAAATGAACCTAGTGTTATTAAACATAGGTCGGAATGTGTGTGAACCTAGAGTTGTCGAACCTAGGTTGAGATAACATGGTGATAGGAAGATCACTTAAACAGGACATCGAACCTAGTGTCATTGAACATAGGTTGGAAAATATAGTGGTAGGTTGACCACTTGGACACGGAAATATGAACCCAGAAGAGGTTTGTAACATAGGATTCCGGAATCCCAGAACTGGTGACTTGTAATCTTGGTATCAGCTGGTGGGTGCGACTATTTCGCCGCCAAGGGGGCTGGATACTTGTGGTGGATGCGACTATTTTGCCGCCAAGGGGCTTGATACCAGTGGCGAGTGCGACGGTTCGCCGCCCGGTGATCGAAGCCATTGTTCGGCGAGTGCGACGATTCGCCGCCGGGTGACTGAGGCCATTGTTTGGCGCATGCGACGATTTCACCGCCAAGTGGTAAAGTCATGTTGGGCGGTGGCCCAAGGATATTTGACTCAAGAGTGAGTCGGTGAAGGTTTGACTAAAATAAGTAAACCTTAGTTGGGCGGTGGCCCAAGGATATTTGACTCAAGAGTGAGTCGGTGAAGGTTTGACTAAAATAAGTAAACCTTAGTGGGGCGGTGGCCCAAGGATATTTGACTCAAGAGTGAGTCGGTGAAGGTTTGACTAAAATAAGTGAACCTTAGTTGGGCGGTGGCTCAAGGATATTTGACTCAAGAGTGAGTCGGTGAAGGTTTGACTAAAGTAAGTAAACCTTAGGAGGGTGGTAACCCGTTAATGGTTGACTCAAGAGTGAGTCATGTACGGCTTAGCTAAGGTAAGTGAACCTTAGGAGCAGATTGATTATGAAATGGGTAGTGGAATAGCAGTCAAAAATATATTGCATGGATTTCATTATCGCATTTGTTGAAGCATAGCATGTTTACTTTTCGTATATAGTAGAGTTATATGCTTACAGGTTATGTATATGTACTAACCCATGCTTGTATGCTTCCTTTGGACCTGGTGGGTCGAGCTTTTCTCTTGGGTGGCCTTACCCACTGGAAACTATTTTATATAGTTCTCATCCCACTGTTTTTCAGGTCCACACGTGAGCGGCGCGGCGGCGCGAGGGAAGGGCGTAACTCAGTAGTTAGCGTCCTACCACTGTGACCAGAATAGAAGTACCCTCTACTGCGTAGTTTAGGGGTATTCGAATGAAAGGAATGTAATAATAATTGATTGTATCTGGAAAGAAAGAACAAAGACAAAAAAAAATGTAATATGTGGTTGTATTGCGAATGCTTGTAATAGCATAGTAATTTATGATGCTTTCCTTATGCAATCTATGTATGAATTCTGTTCCTGTTTGGAACCTCTTGAATTGTACTGGTTGTGACGCCTTGGACGTACAGGGAAAACTCTGTCCGTTCGGCGGATCTGGGTCATGCGCCCGTGCGTTTTGTCCTTCCACCTACTTGGTGCTAAGGCACGGCGGGGCGTGACAGGTTTGGTGAAAAAAGCAAGCACCCTGTGAAGAAGAGGGGAAAAAAGCTCTCAGGGGACGTTCTCCCTATTTTATAGAAGTATAGGTTAGGTACAATAAGCCTCAAGAACAAAAGGGCATAACCTGTACTGCTGCTGAAAACTCCAGATTCGGGCGCCCAGAACCCAAGAAGTGGGCGCCCAGAACTTCCAGCCTGCACAACCCAGCCCTTCGGGTTCTCCGTCTGGCGGTCCGGTGTGCCTTAACATGGTCCGACGGCACTCACCTACCACACACGTGTCAGCACGATCGATACTCACGAGGTGAAGTTCTGGATCTACTTCTGGGCGCCCGAAACTGGATCCGAAATGACTCAGTATATATAGAAAACAGTATTCAGAATCTGGGCGCCCTAAACTCAACTTCTGGGCGCCCTAAACTGCCAGAACTTCAGTTTTGGCTTATTTTTGTGCTCCGAGTCCGTTTTCGCGTCTATTTCGTGCCAAAACGACTCCGACTCATCCCGACACTCTACAGAAGTGTCGGTCAGTCTCTGATACTGCTGTCATTTCACCAGTTAGGCCCCAGGGGTACTACATCCTTCCCCCCTACAAAAAGTTTCGTCCTCGAAACTTAATTCATACCTCAAGTAGAACTCTCAAACAAGTAGGGGTAGGACTCCCGCATCACTATCTCCGGCTCCCAAGTCGCCTCACGCTCCTCGTGATTACTCCACTGCACTTTAACATACGGTATGATCCGGTTGCGCAATTCTTTCATCTCGCGAGCAAGAATCCGCACCGGTCGCTCCTCGTACCTCAGGTCCTCAGCCAGCTCGAGTAGAGTAAAGTCAATCACGTGGGAGGGATTGAACACATATCTCCTCAAAGCCGAGACATGAAACACGTCGTGGACCCCGAAAAGTCGTGGTGGTAGGACAATCCTGTACGCTACTGGCCCAACTCACTCCAAAACCTCGAAAGGACCAATGAATCGTGGACTAAGCTTTCCACGAACTCCGAATCTGCGTATCCCTCTGGACGGCGAGACTTTCAGGAACACATGATCTCCAACCTGAAACTCCAAGTCCCGTCTCTTGGTGTCGGCATAGCTCCTCTGTCGGCTCTAAGCAGTCTCAAGACGTCATCAAACCATCTTGACCTTTTCTTCTGCTTCTAGCAGAATATCGGGTCCCAAAGTCTTCCTTTCACCCACTTCACTCCAATGTAAGGGCGATCGACACTTGCGTCCATACAACGCCTCAAACGGAGCCATCTGGATGCTTACTTGATAGCTGTTGTTGTACGCAAACTCAACCAGTCCTAAGTGTCGATGCCACCCTCCACCCAAGTCCAAGACACATGCTCTCAACATGTCCTCCAGAGTCTGAATGGTCCGCTCGGACTGACTGTCGGTATGTGGGTGAAATACCGTACTAAACCGAAGCTGAGTACCCAGTGCTGTCTGTAAGCTCCTCCAAAACTGTGAGACAAACCGCGAGTCTCGATCCAACACAATCGAGATAGGCACTCCATGCAATTCACTATCTCGTCTAAATACAACTGAGCGAGTCGATCCCTGGACCAAGTAGTCTGCACTGGGAGGAAGTGGTCAGTCTGTCCACTATCACCCAAATGGCATCAAATCCACCCGACGTCTTCGGTAAGCCCACAACGAAGTCCATGGTGATCTGATCCCATTTCCACTCACGTATAGGGAGACTCTGTAGCTTGCCAGTAGGTACCCGATGCTCCGCCTTTACTTGTTGACAAGTCAGACACTGAGCCACAAATCTCCCAATATCTCTCTTCATCCCATTTCACCAAAAGTGTGCTTTCAAATCCTTATACATCTTGGTTCCACCAGGGTGAACCGTATAAGGTGAGTAGTGTGCCTCTCTCAAAATTTCCTCTCGGATCCCAGCGTCCAAAGGCACACACAATCGGTCCTTGTACCGCAGTACTCCCGAACTGTCAACACTAAAGTCCCATTTATGCCCACTGACAACCTGATATCGAATCCTCATCAAATAGGGGTCCGCACTCTATTTCTTTCGGATCCTATCCAACAGAGTGGGCTACAAAATCAAAGACATAAGTCTTGCAGTAACCCCAGGGAACACTACTTCAAGCTCAAACCGCCTCAACTTCTCAAGTAATGGCGCCTGCTGAGTAATCATCATACTAAGGCTCTGCACTGCTCTCCTGCTCAATGCATCTGCCACCACATTCGCCTTGCCAGGGTGATACTGGATGCTAACATCATAATCCTTCAACAACTCCAACCACCGACATTGCCGCAAGTTCAACTCCTTTTGGGTAAACAGATACTTGAGACTTTTGTGGTCTGTAAAAATCTCACAGTGCTCACCATATAGGTAATGCTGCCACAACTTCAGTGCGAACACCACAGCTGCAAGCTCCAAGTCATGTGTAGGGTAATTCTTCTCGTAATCCTTCAGTTGCCGTGAAGCATAAGTAATTACCCTACCACGCTGCATCAACACACAACCAAGCCCGCTGTGCGACGCATCACTATAGATCACAAATCCTTCCCCCATAACTGGAAGCGCAAGGATAGGAGCGGTCATCAGCCTCTGCTTTAGCTCCTCGAAGCTCCTATGGCAATCCTCATTCCAAACAAATCTGATCCCCTTCCTCGTCAGAGGAGTGAGAGGTGTGGAAAGCTTCGCAAAGCCCTCCACAAACCGACGGTAATATCCAGCCAATCCAAGAAAACTCCTCACCTCGGTAACCGTCGTCGGTCTGGGCCAATCCCGAACAGCATCTACCTTCTTCGGGTCTACTGCCACTCCAGCGGCCGAAACTACATGGCCCAAGAAAGCTACTTCCCGAAGCCAAAACTCGCACTTCTTTAACTTAGCATACAGGTTCTTCTCCCTCAGAAGCTGCAGCACCATCCTCAAGTGCTCCTCATGCTCCACATCACTCCGGGAGTAAATCAGGATATCATCAATAAACACCACCACAAACTTGTCCAAGAACGGCTTGAATACTCGATTCATCAAATCCATAAATGCGGCAGGGGCATTAGTTAATCCAAACGGCATCACTGTAAACTCATAATGCCCGTACCGTGTCCTGAAAGCCGTCTTGGGAATGTCCTCGGCCTTCACCTTCAATTAGTGGTAACCGGACTGCAGATCAATCTTCGAAAAGACACAAGATCCTTGCAGCTGATCAAACAGATCATCAATGCGCGGTAAAGGATACTTGTTCTTGATGGTCACTTTATTCAACTCTCGATAATCCACGCAAAGTCTAAGTGAACCATCTTTCTTCTTCACGAATAACACCGGCGCTCCCCAAAGTGACACGCTGGGTCGCACAAACCCTTTATCCATCAAGTCCTGAAGCTGCGCCTTAAGCTCTCTCAGCTCCGCCGGTGCCATTCGGTAGGGTGCCTTCGAGATTGGCGCAGTTCCTGGAACTACGTCAATCACAAACTCAATCTCCCTGTCCGGTGGCATAGCTGTCAACTCAGGGGGAAACACATCCGGGAACTCGCAGACTATAGGGATATCCCCGAGTCCCGGTGCCACCGTAGGCACCTCTACAACAGTCACAAGGAAAGCAATGCATCCTCGACTCATCATCTGCCTCGCTCTCGCCGACGAAATCCAAGTCGCGAATAGCGTACTCCTGCAGCCTCTAAACACAAACTTCTCCGGGCCTGGCTCGCGAAACGTCACTATCCTCGCGCCACAGTCGATCGTCGCAAAATAACGCGCCAGCCAATCCATGTCGAGCACTACATAAAAATCCTGCAATCGCCCTAAGACCAACAGGTCTGCGGGCATAACCCAAGGTCCGAGCTGCACTGGACAAGCCCAACAACACTCCCGCTACATGCAAAACATGATCGAAAATCTGCACCTCTCGAGCATGTGGTAACGGCCCTAACTCTAGTCCGAGCAGTGATGCAAATGCTCGACTAATAAATGAATGTGATGCATCGGTATCAAATAATGCACGAGCTCTAATACCAGAAATTAAAATGATACCTGCAACCACATGATCTCCGTGGAGTCCTCAACCTGAGATGCATATACCCTACCGCTCTGCGCCTGCGGTCGTCGCTCAACTGGACGCAGTGTCGAAGTCCTATCTGTCTGGCTATGAGTTGGTGGAGCTACATAAGTCGGCTGATATATTGGGGGTGCTGATGTTGTCGATAGTGCTGGCGATGCTGCTCGGGGACAAGCTGCCCGTAGGTGTCCTTGCTGAACACATGTGAAACATCGACCCTCTCTCTGCGCACACTGTCGAGGCCAATGAGGTCCCCCGCAAATGACACACCTCAGCGCTCCCCTCTGCTGCTGTCCCTGCTGACAGAATCCACCAGACGTCTGTCGCCCCGAAGATCCACGACCCTGATAACGTGATCGTGGAGGCCTCGCCGGACGCCTGCTGCTGGTCTGTCCCCCGTCGTCCGGAGCCGGGTGTTTCCTCTCCTGACTCGGTCCGGGTGCTGCCGCCCGCTCCCTAACCACTGTCTCTCCTCGCTCCACCCATAAAGCCTGCTCGATCGATGCATCCAAGGTCTGCAACCTCTGCGCCTGCACCAAAGTAAAGATCTCCTACCTCAAACCTCGCTCAAACAAATACACCTTGTGAGCCTCATCCCTCGCCGCAAAAGGTACACAGTTCAGAAGCCTAGTAAACTCTCGGGTGTACTCCTGAACTGGTCGATCCCCCTGCAGTAGATTCTTCATGTCCTCCTCGAGTTTCTACTTCATGCTGCTTGGGAAATAGGACCCGTACAGCATCGCTCGAAACTCGTCCCATCTCATCTGCAGTGCATCCAAGGACCTATTCTGCCTCATCCTCCTCCACCAGGCATGTGCATCACCCGCCAGGCAGTGAACCGCCAAATAAACCTGCTCCCGCTCTGGTATAAAGAGATCCTCAAATAACTTCTCCATCTCACACACCCATGCCTCCACCACCCAAGGCTCGGTGCGGCTACCATCAAAATGAGGCGGATCATATCAGCAAAAATGGGCCAGCCTCTCAGTCATCCGCTCCTGCTCGGCCTCTGACATCTGTCCGCCTGACCGCGAAGCATCGCCAATCGGCGCGGCCGGGACTGTCGCTGATGGGGGTGCGGCTGTAACTGGAACATCCACTGGAGTAGAAGAAGGAGGCTCCTGCGACTCAGTCGCTCTAGGTGCTGCACTCGGCTGATGAGTAAAAGTATCACACACCCTCTGTAATAGCGCACCCTGCTGCCTAGACGCCTCAGCTAGGGCAGCCAACTGCTCTCTCAAATCTGGGGTGCACTAGGTCCTGCCTGCTCGGGCACCTCAGGAGATGCGGGAGTGGACCGCGTCGAAGGTCGACCCCGAAACAAGACTCACACATCAATTACATGTCATAAACAACTCTCGACCCTATCAAACGAAAGTCTAGAAGGTCGCCTCTTTTCCCCCACTACTTGATGTCGTCTGCAGCCAACACAAGTTCGCGGCAGGAAAGGACACACGCCTTCAGTCACTCCCTCCACTCTAGGAGGAGTTTCAACAATCAAATCAACGACTTTCGCAGCAAGTCATGTCACTCACGTCTTGCGTTCCTAGGGTCTGCCGAAGCCTAGGGTTTACTAAGTCCCAACGACCTATTCCTAAGCTCTGATAACAATTTAATCTGTCACGCCCCGGATTGCCCGTTTCCTCGGACTCGTCAACAGATCCGCCGTATATATAGAATTTTTCACGTATACGAAGCGATAGCTATACCTGTAAAATACATACAAACAACTACAAGAGATATAGAGCTGGAATAAAGAACATAACTCGATACAGATAAGCCAACTGTACATACAAGATCCAAAATACAACGTCGACCGGCCATAACTATAAGGTACAAGTCCATCTCACTGTACACAAGATAAACACCTCTGTATGTACATGGCAACTCCCAAACAGAAACTATCTCCAAAAGGGGTCCTCCTGTAGAGTAGCGACCGAGGTAGACAGGGATCTAGCTCGCGACTCCCTTACCTCGATCAGAAGGAACAGTAGCAGCAGCAACAGTCGAAGGCTCTGCAAGAAAAAGTAGCAACAATGGGTGTGAGAACTACTATAAAAAAAAGTAGTCCTCAGTGGGTACCGTCACCGACCTCAATGACCAACCCACTAAGTCGACGAGACTAACAGTATAGCTGGTAGGTAAAGAAATAGTAAAATATGCTGGAGTAAACTTTACAGCTGTAATGCCACTATCCTACCACTATGCACAACAATCACTGAAGCAAATACAACTCTCACTATGAATAAACTGCCCATACTAACCCGAGTCTATAGGGACCTCAACAGACCAGTCCCGCCTGTACCCTAAGCTGCACCATACTTCACCCACGAGGGTTTTCGGTGTAGGGCAGTACCCAACAGGGACTACTGCGACGCACAAAAGTCCAACTCCGGAGTAGCACTCGTGGGCGCGACCCAGCCGAGTGTATATGCGAATCTGACAGCTCAATCAGGTAACTACAGGCTATAATCAAGATAAAAGGGTCAAATTGGTCTAACAACCAAGGCTCACATGTCCACGGCACAATCTGATGCAAACAGAAGAAATATGAGTCCACTGTCAGCCCCGACGACATCCGAAAGTCCGTAACAGCCTAAACTCTATTGTAACAATGAGCTCTGCATCTCAGCACGAGCGTAAACTCGACCTACACTGATCTAGGTATCCACCTCGCACTAACAGTGGCGATACATTAATAAAAATGGCTCATGGAGTTAAATCTGATAAGTTTTCGAAAAGTGACAGGTGTAGGTTTAACGAGTTTTCTCCTAAGTCAATTCCCAATTCAGCATGAAATACTTGCCTAAAATTGTTAAATTATACTCCAAATTCAAATTTCATATAAAAATATGCAAATTCGTGAATTTGAGCTACTAACATGAAAATATGATGTAAACAAGCATGCTGAAATTCTCTACAAGTTAAGAGGAATTCCGAAGACTTCGGTCGACATTAACCCACCTTAAACGCTAGTCTAACAACGGCCAGAAGTCGATAGGAGAAGACCCGCACAAAATCAGCCTCAACCGAAATCAAACCAGCTAAAAAATAGGATTCGGATCCACTCTGCAGCACTTATGGGCGCCCAGAACCTGAGCCCAGAACTATAGCCTGGCAGCTTCAACCTATACGAGTTCAAAATAGAATTTAACCAAATTTCCAAGTCCAAATGCAGTGAAACTTCACCCAATTCATCTCAAAAGAGTAAAGAACAATTCCCCAGGTTCCTCACCAAAATTGAGCTCGAAACGATCACCAAAAAGCCTTTGCAAGGATTCAGACCCAACTTCTGGATGCCCAGAACCTGCATCCAGAACTTCAGCAACTTAGCAAACAGCACTTCTAACTCAAATATGAGAATTCAAGCTTAAACAACCGGTGAAGTAGGGTCACAAACCTCCCAAATACAGTGGGAAATCAATCCAAATCTTCCCCAAAGCTTCCAAACAGAATCTGGATTAAAAAATCCAAGAAAATCATCAACTTCCACAAATTTCAGCACTTAAGCTAAGTTCTCCAAATCTGAGCTAAAACTCACCTTTCCAAACTCTAATTCAGGTGGGGAAAGCTTCCAATCCAGCAGGGGATGTAGGAAAACCAATCCTTACATAAAAAATCCAGCTCCAACAAGATTCGGATCCATAAAACCAAGAAAAACCCAAATTTTAGCTAAAAAACACAAGGGGTCCAGTAAAACAGAAATGAAAGTACACATACCTATCCAAATTGCTGTTAGAAGGATTCCAAAACTTTCTCTACGAGTCCACAATCCAGCAAACCAACTCCCACGGGATTTGGACACTCCTACATTGCACACGAGCAGAAATGCCACAGGTCGACGCCGGAAATCTGTTGGAAATCTGCTGAAAATCTCAAGCCTTCGATGGGAAAAGATGGAATTTGGAGGAATTGGAGGGGGGTTTGGTGAAAAAGGCAAGCTCCCAGTGAAGAAGAGGGGAAAAAAGCTCTCAGGGGACGTTCTCCCCATTTTATAGAAGTATAGGTTAGGTACAATAAGCCTCAAGAAAAAAAGGGCATAACCTGTACTGCTGCTGAAAGCTCCAGATTCGGGCGCCCAGAACCCAAGAAGTGGGCGCCCAGAACTTCCAGCCTGCACAACCCAGCCCTTCGGGTTCTCCGTCCGGCGGTCCGGTGTGCCTTAACGTGGTCCGACGGCACTCACCTACCACACACACGTGTCAGCACGATCGATACTCACGAGGTGAACTTCTGGATCCACTTCTAGGCGCCCGAAACTGGATCCGAAATGACTCAATATATATAGAAAACAGCACTCAGAATCTGGGCGCCATAAACTCAACTTCTGGGCGCCCTAAACTGCCAGAACTTCAGTTTTGACTTATTTTTGTGCTCCGAGTCCGTTTTCGCGTCTATTTCGCGCCAAAACGACTCCGACTCATCCCGACACTCTACAGAAGTGTCGGTCAGTCTCTGATACTGCAGTCATTTCACCAGTTAGGCCCCAGGGGTACTACATCCTTCCCCCCTACAAAAACTTTCATCCTCGAAACTTAATTCATACCTCAAGTAGAACTCTCAAACAAGTAAGGGTAGGACTCCCGCATCACTGTCTCCGGCTCCCAAGTCGCCTCACGCTCCTCGTGATTACTCCACTGCACTTTAACGTACGGTATGACCCGGTTGCGCAATTCTTTCGTCTCGCGAGCAAGAATCTGCACCGGTCGCTCCTCGTACCTCAGGTCCTTAGCCAGCTCGAGTAGAGTGAAGTCAATCATGTGGGAGGGATCGAACACATATCTCCTTAAAGCTGAGACATAAAACACGTCGTGGACCTCGAAAAGTCGTGGTGGTAGGGCAATCCTATACGCTACTGGCCCAACTCGCTCCAAAACCTCAAAAGGACCAATGAATCGTGGACTGAGCTTTCCATGAACTCCGAATCTGCGTATCCCTCTGGATGGCGAGACTTTCAGAAACACATGATCTCCAACCTGAAACTCCAAGTCCCGTCTCCTGGTGTCGGCATAGCTCCTCTGTCGGCTCTGAGCAGTCTCAAGACGTCGTCGAACCATCTTGACCTTTTCTTCTGCTTATAGCAGAATATCGGGTCCCAAAGTCTTCCTTTCACCCACTTCACTTCAATGTAAGGGCGATCGACACTTGTGTCCATACAACGCCTCAAACGGAGCCATCTGGATGTTTGCTTGATAGCTGTTGTTGTACGCAAACTCAACCAGTCCTAAGTGTCGATGCCACCCTCCACCCAAGTCCCAAACACATGCTCTCAACATGTCCTCCATAGTATGAATGGTCCGCTCGGACTGACCGTCGGTTTGTGGGTGAAACTAATAACCACACTACTCTACCAATCATGCAAGAAAGGGGGAAGAAAGGTATCACTGCTAGTCCACTGAACCGACTCCGGATCGAAGCACCCACCTGAAGAACGGGAGAGCCTAACACCGACGGCTCACAGGAACGTCGACTGGACCTACGAAAGACTCACAAGGTCAAGGTCCACCGAGTCGACACAAGACACGAAGAACACACATACCCAAAACCGTCGGAATGTCCGGAAAACCCGCCGGAACGATTCCGAACCCAAACCAAACCCCAGAGGGGTACCAACAAGCTATACAAGTCATCCACTGTCCGCAACCACACCAACAAGGTGATCGGACAGCGGACACGAGTACGGGGTGCCACGAACACAAACGCACCCAAGAACGGCTTTCCGGGTTCCCGAAAGATGCCGATTTTGGCACCGAAACCCTCCGTCGCTCATCTGCTGCCCTTGAAACTTCGGGATAGCGAAGAAGAACAGTTGACAACGCTTGGCGACAAAGCCAGGTCGCTCACGATCTCAACAAGTGAGTCTCGCGACCAAAACGCACGTTCCGCCGACCAATTTGTCGAAAAACGCGTCGGAAATCGAAACAGATTTTCGCGAGGGCGTCACGAGCCTGGGCAACCAGTCCACAGGGCCGCGAGGATTAAACACTTGCTGCCCGCAATGATGCCACGCTGCGACAAATACACAGAAGCCCTAAACTATCAATTATAAACATACATAAACAATCAAAACGGCCGTTAGAGCACTCCGATCGTCCGCACGACCTTCCGGCGTGCTCCCCGTCACCGTCCGGCGCCGCCTTGCCGCCGCCGCCGCCGGAGAAGCCTACCCGAGCCCTTCCTTTTCTTGTGCGGGCTAGGGCATCACCGCCCGCCGCAACCACCACCTCTCGCCGCCGGCTAGTGCCACCTCCGGCCGTCCCCGGTCGGCCGCACCTGCCCACCGCCAGCGCGTCCGCCGCCGTGGCCGCCGTCGGCCGGAGCTGTCTCCTTGCTCTCGGTTTAGATCGAGCTGGGGCTGCTTTTGACCACCTTGCCGTTCCGGTGATCCGGGCCACCTCCGTTGACCCCGCTGGTGAGCACAGCACTCCGAGGCACCGATTATCTCCGTGCTCACTTGTTCCGCTATCAGCGAAGCTCAGAACAGCAAGTTCTCGAATGTCGCTCCCGGACCGACTTTTTGGTTGAGGTTTCGGTTGATCCAGCATGCTTCTCGGCCGTTCGCTGTGCCCCGGACAGCGAGCACTGCCTCTGCCTCGTCGAGACCTAGCAGGGTGTGTCTCGGCGGGCCTCGATGATGCTCGGATCAAGGTATTGACCCGTAACTTCACTAAATGTATGCTTTTATTGCGATGATGTCGATTGTTAGGGGCTTAGATGCGATTTGGTCGCTGTGGGCAACATGTATACGCTACGCGTGACCTGTGGATTAATTGTCCAGGGTCCACTGCCCTTCGTTTGTCCGAAAATGAGTTTTCGGAGCGTTTCCCGACGAAATCTATCGACGGAACGTGGTTTCGGCTCGGAAAATATCCGACGCGATGTGTGTGACTTGTGGGCTGCCGCTGAGTCTTGTTGGCTGGTTGTCTCGGCCGTCTCATGTATTCGGAGATGCCCAGTGAGCGGCAGTGGGTTCCGGTGTCGAAATCGACACTTTCGGGAACCCGGATCGGAACGATTGTCCGACAGTGATCATTTCGGTTTTAAATCTAGTGCTTGCTGCCAAGACATCCTAATGGAGGTGTTTCGGGGCAGCGGTTGACTCATTAGGTGTGTCGGTGCTTTTCGGGACTTTTTGTGGGTCCCGGGGACGTCCCGGTGCGATTTCAGGACTTCCGGTGTTGTGCGGAGATCGGTTTCGGGAAAACCAAGTCTCGGGTTTTGGGGGTTTGTGTGAGATGCGTATGTTAAGTCATTTGAGGTTTATATCTAACTCGGTGGACCTATCGTAGGTCCAGTTGATCTGCTTCGCGTCCAGGTTTTCGACGCGAGTGCGACAGGTGGGTGAGCCTTTGGGATAGACGGTATCACTTTTTCCCACCTCTTGTTTGACATATATCGCTCATTATATCTCTACATGTCGATTCTTTCTTCACAGCATTCGTTCATTTATGCTTACCTTACTAGCATAGTATATTTGTGGTCATGGACATGTAGAGCAGGATTGGATGTTGATTATCTGTGGACTTCTTGTCCAGGCAACACATCGACTCTATTGTCATGTGTTTCGATCTGATTGATCAGGATTCGGCGTTCATACGCCTATGTTGTGGCTTCGGCCAGGTACCGGCCTCTTGCCGGCTTTGACTCGATCTGTTTGATCAGGACTCGGCGTTCATACGCCTCAGATATGGCTTCGGCCAGATATCGGCTTCTTGCCGACTTTTGTATTGAGCATATCGCATGATTTAGTCACAGCACTTGGAGTATTCATGACACCATGTCGGTTTGGCCACCGATCAAGGGTGTACTATCCGGATGGTCGGCCTGCGGGCGCATGATTGAGCTCAATGTGGATCGGTGGCGGGATAGCATGAGGTCTGCGGACCAATATTGCAGGATACTGATTGGGTATTTTGGTTTCATTCCATTGAGGCATATGCAGCTTAGTCCTCCTGTATAGTAGCGTTTTGGTTATTCACTCTATTCTTATCTGACATAGCTACTATAGATCCTCTGATTATATCTGTTACCATCTCTCCTTTGTTTTCTCAGTGATTACGACATGCCCCTGTGGCTCGGTTGTACCCACTGAGAAACCTCGTTGTGGTTTCTCACTCCCTATTTTCTCCAGGTAGCACGGGCGAGGAGTTCAGTGTCACGCCCCGTCGGGCCTTTAACACCAACTAGGTGGAAAGGATAACCGCACGGGCGCATGCCCCAGACCCGTCGAACGGATAGAGTCTCTTCTACCCGTCCAAGGCGTCACAACACAAGCATATCCACGATGTTCCAACTAGGAACGAAGTATAAGAGTTGCACAAGGAAAGCATCAACATAAAGAAGTTCTACTTCTATTACATCACATTGCACATTGATACATGTCCAATTTTTCTTTCCTTTCATTTCTATTCCATACATCAAGTTCCAAAACTATGAAATTTACAAGTTGCATACATTGGATAAAAACTCCTATGCTACCATTGTCCAAAACTCGGGGTACCACTATACATAACACCAAAATGGTAGGGCCGCTATCTACAAAGCCAAACCCTTGCCTCGCTCCGACGCCTCACTCGCGGAAGGACCTGAAAAACGTGGGGTGAGAACTATAAACATAGTTCCCAGTGGGTAAGGCCACCCAAGAGAGAAGCTCGACCCACCAGGTCCAAAGAAACACCATAAGCATAAGTTAGATCACAAATAACTATGCATACAATTATTCACATGCTTGTACATAAACATAAAGGATGCAACCAAATAAAATGTCAACTTTTATTTTCTCCTAGGTTCATCCTATATCTCACATTGACCAAGTTCAACTACTTGTCATTTATTTATGGTGTCGGAGTCGCCGCATCACCATAATGGTCCTCAACCAAAGCGGAATCGCCGCAAGTGTTGGGCACCGGGCAATGGAATCGCCATCCCCATTATGGTCCCAACCTCCAAGGAGTGAAATCGTCATCTTCTTGTTCGGGTAGCGAAATCGTCGCATACCCGGGATAGCGAAATCGTCGCGTACCCCAATTCATCACCGCCATCACGTGGCACGGGTAGCAAAATCGTCGCGTACCCGGGATAGCGAAATCGTCGCGTATCCCATTCCATCACCGCCAACACGTGACACGGGTAGCGAAATCGTCGCGTACCCGGGATAGCGAAATCGTCGCGTATCCCAATCCATCACCGCCAACACGTGGCACGGGTAGCAAAATCGTCGCGCACCCGGGATAGCGAAATCGACGCGTACCCCAATGTTCACATTTCACACTTGCCAACCTAAATCCAATGGCCCTAGGTTCAAGTCACCAAGTCTCACCTATGTTCAATGGCACTAGGTTTACTTTGTTACGGATTTTATATTGGCATATTTCGTGAAGTGAGTCGGAGTCTTGAAGGTTCAAAGAAGAAAAGACGAAGATTGAAGACTCGAAGACTCAACGTATGAATTCTCGATGCTTGGTAAGTTTAGATAATCTTGATGATGATTTATAAACATTTACAAGTGTTTGGAAGACATTAGAATAGGTTTTTAATGATTTATAATCGGATCGGAAAAATTCATGCTACGGGGTCCGGACCCTGGGAGCTGCGGTCCGGAACCCGTAAGCCTGTCAGGCTGTCACGCAGGGAGGGTCCAGACCTGAGGCCAAGGTCCGGACTATGAAACGTCTGGAAACTTCAAGGTCCGGACCCTGCAATCCAAGGTCCGGACCCCGACCCGTCGCGAATTTTTGGAAAGTTATTTTTTCAATCCTACACTGATTCTAATGTCTCCCAAACCTAAAAAGAAGATGGTAGATTTCTTAAAATCATTTTTGCAATCCTTATTTGATTCCAAATCGTTTTAAAATCTGTTTTCAATCCTAGTCGAAATTGGATTGTTTCCAAACCTTTCTAAAAACTGTTTTTAATCCTAATCTATTTCGAATTGCTTCTAAACCTATAAATAAGATGTGGGGGTGTCTCTAAAACGTGGTTAAGCATAGATTATCTTTTAGAAACCCTAGAAGCTTGTAGGTAACTGTTTTCCTCATCTTCTACATCAAGCTTCTCTCAAATTGATTCATGGTGCCCTAATTTCTAATATTCTTTTAGAATCAATTTGAGAATTGCTTAGAGACTATTCCCACAGATCTTTCATGATATTCTAAGCAATAAACCATCATCAACTTTATTGTTCTTGCTCCGGACAGAGTGCGCTCGTGGATTCGAGTGAGCGTCGTGGATTCGACGTGTTGAAGGCTTCGTGGATTCAAAGTTGGGCGTCTCGTGGATTCGAGGCGTGGCGTCCGTGGATTCGGACGTGGGGCGTGGACAACCCGTTGGTGCGCGTGATCCGCTGAAGAGAAGGGAGAGGTTAAGTCCGTGGAGTCGGTAATCACCTTGTAATTCTTTACTCTTAGTGGATTGTTTTCGCGTGTTGGTCCCGTGGGTTTTTCTCCAAGGTGGAGTTTCCCACGTAAATCTCGGTGTGCTGATTTTATTTTCCGCATTACTTTATCACATTGAGATTTGTGATTTTTGTTTATACACCTATTCACCCCCCTCTAGGTGATTGATATACTCTAGATAGATCGTAGGGCACCCCCTATCTTTCAATTGGTATCAGAGCGGGATGTAGGCTTTATCTTTCATAATGGGTGAAGGTGGTAACATTAATCGACCTCCGTTCTTTGATGGCACGAGCTATGCTTATTGGAAAGTTCGCATGAGAGCTTTTCTAATAGCCATCGATGAACGAGTGTGGCAAACCATAGAATTTGGATGGACTCATCCCACTCAAATCGTCGATAATGTTAGCATCCCTAAACCTCGAAATAAATGGAGTAGGGAAGAGATTGATTTATCTTCTTACAACGGTAGGGGAATTAATGCCTTATTTAATTCTTTAAATCAAACCGAGTTCTCACGTGTCTCGGCATGTGAGACGGCAAAGGAGATTTGGGATACTCTCCAAGTTATGCATGAGGGAACTAGCTTGGTAAAGGTCCAAAAACTTCAAATGCTTACAAGTAAATTTGATTCAATTTTCATGGACGATCATGAGACCTTTACCGAGTACTATACTCGTCTTCAAGACATAGTCAATACATGCGCAAACTTGGGAGAGAAAATCTCGGAATCTAAAGTTGTAAGAAAAATTTTGAGAACTCTTCCTGAAAGATTTCGTCCGAAGGTTGCGGCCATTGAGACTATAAAACACCCGGACGAGATGAAAGTAGAAGAATTAGTAGGCGCTTTACAAACATATGAAATGACTTTTCCTACTAATGAATCTTCTTCCAAGTCTTCTTCTAAGAGTACAGGTATTGCACTCAAATCTACGAAGGAGGAAGACGACGACTCGGATTCCGACGAAGATATTTCGCTCGCCGACTTTGAACATCAAATAGCGCGTCTCACGAAGAAATTTCGTCGGAATTCTCGGAAGAACAAGACAAATCGATCTACATCCAAAACTTCTTCAAGAGGATCTTCAAATTCTAAATCTTCTAAAGAGAAGAAGCTTGCAAAGTTCCCTAAAGATAAGGATGAGCTTGAGGGGGAAATCCAATGCTACAAGTGTAGAGGCTATGGCCATGTCTCCATGGATTGTCCCACGAAAAAGTCTTATAAAAAGAAGGCTTTACAAGCTAGAACTTGGGATGATTCTACTTCCAATGATTCGAGTTCTAGTGAAGTAGAAACCAATGATGCTATTGCCTTATCTTCACACGTTTCTTCTTCTCCTTCTGCTTTTTGCTTATCATCTACTATTGCTAACCCTTTTGCTTCTTCCTCTGTGCATGGAACGTCGAGCGACGATGGCTCGAGTAAGGGAGAGTCGGATGATGAGGGCTTAGTCGAGGCATACCAACAACTTCTTGATGAATCAAGGAAAATGGCTAAGCATAATAAAAAGTTGAGGACGCGCTTATTAGAAATTGAAGACGAAAACAAAAGCTTGAAAGCAACGACTAAAGCTCTTGATGATGAACATGACACATCATTGAAGAACAATGGAATCCTCAAGGAGAAGCTAAACCAATCGGAGACAATGATCAAATCATATCAAGATAAGATTGGTTTTCTAGAGCAACAATACAAAGAAGTTCACACATCCAACCAAGTTTTGACCAAACAAGTCCATCAACTCAAGTCCGACATACAAAAATTCTCCTCGAGTTCAAAGAAACTTGATGATATGCTCGGATTGGGTCAAACAAGCAAACTTGGACTTGGATATGAGCGGACATTTATTGAGAAGGTAAAAAATTATATTCCCAAAGTCTCAACAAGTGTAAAAGAGAAAGTATGCCATAGATACGGAAAGAAAGGACATATCAAGAAGACATGCCTTAAAAATAAAACTCAAGTGGCATCTTCTAAACATCTATCGGCATCTTTCATCACTCGACAACCTTCACGGATTCAAAAGCAACATAAAAAAGGTCGAGTACCCAAGGTCAACCAAAAGTCAAAGCCACAACAACCAACTACTCCAAAGCGGAATGCGATGGTGAGACCAAAGGTAGATCAAAAGTCAAAACAAACCGTGCCTAACGTCAACAAACCAAGACAACCAACAATCCGACAAGTTTGGGTTCGAAAAGGTGATATCTTTCCTTCTCTAAAGTTTTAATTTGTTTTTGACTTTATGTAGTGCATTGATTGGTTCTTATTGCATATCTCTTGATCATTGCATTACATATTTTGGTGCTTTCATTGTTACGATTTTTAGATTCTTTGAATGATTAGAACATTAAATAGTGCCTTGAACATCAATAGGTTCACTTTCATTCACTCCTAATTAATCTCATATTAATTATCGGTTTTACTTTATTTTCATTATATTTGAAGATAATTTATTATGAGAATTCTTAATACTTATATTCATCAAATTTAGGTAATCTTGTGTAATCTCTAGGAGCTTAACCTATCTCGGTTGTGTGTGTTGAATTTGATGAATAGTCATTCTCTTATGGACTAAAATTTGTCACATGTTCTTTCAACTAAGAGATTGCTTAAGCGAGGGGGAGTTATTATTATATTAAAAAAAATGCTCATATGATTTGAAAGATGTGAAAAGAGTTGCATCCTTAAAAGGAGTGTGAAAACTACCACCACATGGAGGAAAGAGCTACCACCCCGGTCGTCCGGTTAGTGTGTGCAGCTACCACATGAGAATTGAATTGCATATCCGAAAAAAAAATTATATATAAGTGCAAAAGCATGCAAAAGAAAAAATGTCACAAATTTTATTTTTCGGAGTTATAAGGTGGTCCACATACATGAAAGATGCTCAAAGAGCCACCCCCTGTGCGATGTTTGTTTTATCTCAATTTTGAACGTTTATGCGACAATTTCTGTCTCTTTGATGAATCTCTTAAGTCATCTTCATAATCCGTTTACATCTTGATAGCTTTTGAGCCTTTAGATTATTTTTGATGACTTGATTTTGAAGTTTATATGAATTAAGAAATCGTGTAATATTTTATCTACATTATGATGATTGTGTAGTAAAGTTCTTAATTCTTATGAAATTAATAGGGATTGAAAGAAGTCAATGTGAATTTATACTCCTCTTGCACTAACAATGTTTGACGTTTTTATCACAAGTGGTTTCAAAATTGAAAAATGTTTTGAACTTGTGTTTTATTTAATTTATTTCAACTCTCTCTATTTTTGGGTGTTTTCTTTTGGCAATTTTTGACAAAAAGGGGGAGAGAGATTTTGAACTTAGACGTATGAACAAAGGGGGAGAGATTTAGATATATTTTTTCTACTAACTTTGTTCGTGGAGAATGAAAATTTTTTGCAGGTCTTTCAAGACTTCTAGACTCCATGTTTGTCTAAGTTATAGAGTTTGTTTTTAGGAGTTACAAAATTATAATTTTGAATTTTATTTGGATCTTTCACGCGAGAAGTTCATTATTTTGGTGATGGCAATGAATTTCAATTTTGGAGAGATGAGCATCGTGAGTGTTTTATGTAATTTTAGGTTTTGTCACGAAATTGCCAAAGGGGGAGATTGTTACGGATTTTATATTGGCATATTTCGTGAAGTGAGTCGGAGTCTTGAAGGTTCAAAAAAGAAAAGACGAAGATTGAAGACTCGAAGACTCAACGTATGAATTCTCGATGCTTGGTAAGTTTAAATAATCTTGATGATGATTTATAAACATTTACAAGTGTTTGGAAGACATTAGAATAGATTTTTAATGATTTATAATCGGATCGGAAAAATTCATGCTACGAGGTCCGGACCCTGGGAGCTGCGGTTCGGAACCCGTAAGCCTGTCAGGCTGTCACGCAGGGAGGGTCCGGACCCTGAGGCCAAGGTCCGGACTATGAAACGTCTGGAAACTTCAAGGTTCGGACCCTGCAATCCAAGGTCCGGACCCCGACCCGTCGCGAATTTTTGGAAAGTTATTTTTTCAATCCTACACTGATTCTAATGTCTCCCAAACCTAAAAAGAAGATGGTAGATTTCTTAAAATCATTTTTGCAATCCTTATTTGATTCCAAATCGTTTTAAAATCTGTTTTCAATCCTAGTCGAAATTGGATTGTTTCCAAACCTTTCTAAAAACTGTTTTTAATCCTAATCTATTTCGGATTGCTTCTAAACCTATAAATAAGATGTGGGGGTGTCTCTAAAACGTGGTCAAGCATAGATTATCTTTTAGAAACCCTAGAAGTTTGTAGGTAACCGTTTTCCTCATCTTCTACATCAAGCTTCTCTCAAATTGATTCATGGTGCCCTAATTTCTAATATTCTTTTAGAATCAATTTGAGAATTGCTTAGAGACTATTCCCACAGATCTTTCATGATATTCTAAGCAATAAACCATCATCAACTTTATTGTTCTTGCTCCGGACGGAGTGCGCTCGTGGATTCGAGTGAGCGTCGTGAATTCGACGTGTTGAAGGCTTCGTGGATTCGAAGTTGGGCGTCTCGTGGATTCGAGGCGTGGCGTCCGTGGATTCGGACGTGGGGCGTGGACAACCCGTTGGTGCGCGTGATCCGCTGAAGAGAAGGGAGAGGTTAAGTCCGTGGAGTCTGTAATCACCTTGTAATTCTTTACTCTTAGTGGATTGTTTTTTCGCGTGTTGGTCCCGTGGGTTTTTCTCCAAGGTGGAGTTTCCCACTTAAATCTCGGTGTGCTGATTTTATTTTCCGCATTACTTTATCGCATTGAGATTTGTGATTTTTGTTTATACACCTATTCACCCCCCTCTAGGTGATTGATATACTCTAGATAGATCCTAGGGCACCCCCTATCTTTCATACTTTACATTCTCAACCTAGGTTCCACGACACTAGGTTCCAATCTCACGTTCCAACCTATGTTCAATGACACTAGGTTCCAATCTCATGTTCCAACCTATGTTCAATGACACTAGGTTCCATTTGCACTTTTCAACCTATGTTCCTCAACACTAGGTTCCATTTGCACTTTTCAACCTATGTTCCTCAACACTAGGTTCTAATTCATACATGCAATCACATAACAAGTATAAATACTAAGGATATACTTGAATTCATTAACTTGCAAGATGAGCCCATGGCTCAATTTATCATGATTCTCATTTTGCCAACATGCAAATTCTAGGGTTACACACTTTCACTCCATTTTATTTTCAAATGGTTATTTACCTTAGACATGGAAGTGATCTAATCACTTCGGTAAACACAAACCCACCTCAAGAGCTTCCAATTTTTTGAATTCTTTGAGCTCCTAAGTCTTCAAGCCTAGAGTTCTTCCTTCAACCCAAGTTTCTACAAGAAAATGGTTCGTTACTCATTACGAACCCATAAATCAACTCAATTCATGAAATCAATTGTTCTAACATGATTTCCTATGCCTCAATTGTAATTCCCGAAGGTCCAAATATTTTTAGAA
Source organism: Puya raimondii (assembly GCA_016920855.1). Taxonomy (NCBI): domain Eukaryota; kingdom Viridiplantae; phylum Streptophyta; class Magnoliopsida; order Poales; family Bromeliaceae; genus Puya; species Puya raimondii. The sequence goes on from JABWPP010000050.1 coordinate 143,688,267, forward strand.
CCTCCCATGACAAAAATCCTCATTTTACCTAGGTTTCACATGCATGCATGTAGAACCCTAAAATTTCTTGGCCAATCTTCACGTTTTGTGGTTTAGATTGCCTAGGGTTTCCAAAAACCTCAAAATACTAGATCAATCCCAAGGTTTGAACCCAAATCATGAGGAACTCACCTTAGCCACGAGTTCCCCAAGCTCCTACTTGCACCAAGAAGCCTCTTCTCCACTTTGGAAACCTTTTCCAAGCTCAATCCACTCTTTTCTCCAAGCTTTGGAGAGATCTATAGAGAGAGAAAGTGAGAGAGATGGAGAGGAGAAGTAGAGGAGGAAGAAGACTGAGAAGGGAAGGGTGTCCCTGCCTTTCTAACACCCCCTCGAGTGTGAAAAGACCCTTTTGCCCCTCTCACACATCAACACTTACAGCCAGCCAAAGTTGGCATTTCGCAACACTGCGTTCCGGTACTCACTCTGGCATACCGGTATACGGGTGTTAGTTCCGGTATGCCACGGGGAATTTCGCAAAACCCGAGAGCTGGATTCCCAGATTCTGCCCTCGCATTCCGGTATGTCACACTCCATACCGGTACTAATCGCTTCTATACCGGTATGGACACATTCATACCGGAATCCACTGCAGACTTCACAAGTTTGGCAGTTTTGACTTTTCGAAGTCTGTTTTCGCGCCTCATTTGCGCCGAGAACACTCGCACAAGCCCCCATACTTGGCCGAAGCCACTCACATAGCCTCTCATGCCACTTTCCCACCGGAACTCCATAATTTGTAGAAGTTCGGTACGACACACTGAAGTTCAGTATACTACATTCCTCCCTCCTTAAAGAGAGTTTCGGCCGCGAAACTAAATCATACCTCAGCTGGACTCAGCGAAGAGGTAAGGAAAACGCTCCTTCATTGAGCTTTCCAATTCCCACGTAGCTTCGCGCTCTTCGTGATTCGTCCATTGTACCTTTACATAAGGAATTTCACGGTTCCTCAAATTTTTCACCTTGCGATCCATGATACACAAGGGAAATTCCTCGTAAGTCATATCCTCATGAAGCTCCATAGGTACATATTCGAGGACGTGTGCCGGATCATACACGTACTTACGGAGCGTCGATACATGAAACACATTGTGTATCCCCGCAAGTTTTGGCGGCAAGGCTAGCCGATATGCCAAAGTTCCCACGCGCTCCAAAACCTCATAAGGTCCAATGTAACGGGGACTCAACTTACCCCGAACACCAAACCGCTTTACCCCTCTCATGGGCGATACTTTCAAGAAGACGCGGTCTCCTACCGCGAAATCCAAATCTCGTCGACGCCTATCCGCATAGCTCTTTTGCCTTGATTGCGCCGTCGACAAGCGTTCACGTGCCAAGCGGACCTTTTCCTCCGCTTCACGCAACACATCCGGTCCTAAGACCCTTCTTTCGCCGACCTCGCTCCAATGAATAGGAGAACGGCATTTTCTTCCATACAAGGCCTCAAACGGTGCCATACCGATGCTAGATTGATAGCTATTGTTATAAGCGAACTCAACAATCGTTAAATGAATAGGCCACGCACCCTTGAAGTCTAACACACACGCTCGCAGCATATCCTCCAAAATCTGAATTGTCCTCTCCGATTGACCGTCAGTTTGAGGATGGAATGCCGAACTAAAATCGAGCCGTGTACCCAAAGCCTCTTGCAAGCTTTTCCAAAAATGCGATGTAAAACGGGGATCTCGATCTGAAACTATCGAGGTCGGGACCCCGTGCAACCGCATAATCTCGTCCAGGTAGACTTGTGCTAATTTGTCTCCCGACCAAGTGGTGTGGATTGGCAAAAAGTGTGCCGACTTTGTCAAACGATCCACCACCACCCAAATCGCGTCGTGGCCACCATGCGATCGAGGTAGGCCCACAACGAAGTCCATTGCTATGTTCTCCCACTTCCAAACTGGAATGAGCAACCCTTGCAATTTTCCTGCTGGAAAGCGACGCTCGGCCTTCACCTGTTGGCATACTAGACATTGTGCCACAAAGCGTCCAACACCAAGCTTCATCCCCGACCACCAATAATGCAATTTAAGATCCTTATACATTTTGGTGCCGCCCGGGTGAATCGCATAGGGAGAAGTGTGAGCTTCTTTTAAGATCTCCCCACGAATGTCCTCGACTTTAGGCACGCACAATCGATTTCGGAATCGAATGGCGCCCTTCGAATCCATATGAAAATCACCGGCGAGTCCACTCTCGATGGCACTCCGCACCTTTTGGAGTTCCGGATCTCCGGATTGCTTTTCCTTTATTTTCTCCAATAAGATCGACCAAACCTCGAGATTCATGAGTATGGTGGGGATGCCCGAGGCCACAATTTCCAAGTCGAACCGGCCCATTTCCTTGATCAACGGCATTTGTCCCGTCATCTCAATTGCGAAGTTCTCCACGGATTTCCTACTGAGCGCATCGGCCACCACATTGGCTCTACCGGGGTGGTAAAAGATGGTTAAGTCGTAATCTTTTATCAACTCCAACCATCTCCGTTGCCTCAAGTTCAACTCCTTCTGAGTGAATAAGTACTTTAAACTTTTATGATCCGTGTACACTTCACAATGTTCCCCGTACAAGTAGTGTCTCCACAACTTAAGCGCGAAGACCACCGCTGCAAGCTCTAGGTCGTGGGTGGGGTAATTCTGCTCATAGCTCTTCAGCTGACGAGAGGCATATGCTATCACCTGTCCTCTTTGCATAAGCACACACCCAAGACCGCGCCGTGATGCATCACTATACACCACAAAGCTCTCCCCCGCAACCGGCAAGGCGAGAACCGGAGCCGAAGTCAACCTTTCCTTTAGCTCCTTAAAGCTTTGGTCGCATTCCTCGCTCCAAACATATTTGGCTCCCTTGCGGGTAAGGCGTATTAATGGGCCGGAGATTTTTGAAAATCCCTCCACGAACCGCCGATAGTACCCCGCAAGACCCAAAAAGCTTCGCACTTCCGTGACATTGGTCGGGCGAGGCCAATCCTTGATTGCCTCAACTTTCATAGGGTCCACCGATACTCCTCCCGCGGAAATCACATGACCCAAGAAAGCGACCTCACGAATCCAAAATTTGCACTTCTTTAACTTGGCGAACAACTTGTTCTCTCGAAGGACCTGAAGCACAATCGTTAGATGCTCTTTATGTTCCTCTTCACTCTGAGAGTACACAAGGATGTCATCTATGAACACCACCACAAATCGATCTAGTAGTGGTTTGAATACACGGTTCATTAAATCCATGAACGCTGCCGGGGCATTAGTAAGCCCGAAAGGCATAACCGTGAATTCATAGTGTCCATACCGCGTCCTAAACGCGGTCTTATGCACATCCTCCGGTTTAATCTTCAATTGGTGATAACCGGATTGCAAATCAATCTTTGAATACACCCGAGACCCTTGCAACTGATCAAATAAGTCATCAATACGGGGCAACAGGTACTTGTTCTTGACGGTCACTTTATTCAACTCACGGTAATCCACATATAACCGCAGTGAACCGTCCTTCTTTCGCACAAATAGAACAGGGGCTCCCCAAGGTGACACACTTGGCTTTACGAAACCCTTGTCCAACAAGTCTTGTAATTGTGCCTTCAATTTCTTTAGCTTCGCGGGTGCCATCCTGTACGGGGCTTTAGAAATCGGCGCCGTACCCGGGAGCAAATCGATCACGAATTCTATTTCCCGATCCGGTGGCATTCCGGGTAACTCCGCCGGAAATACATCCGGGAACTCTTGGACTACAGGAATGTCCTCGAGTCCCAACACCTCCTTTCGGTCATCCACTACCGTCGCTAAGTAAGCAATGCAACCACTAGCAATGAGCTTTCTTGCTTGCGACGTGGACACCATCGATGCAAAGAGCGAACTCTTGCACCCACGGTACACAAACTCCTTGTGCCTGGGTTCTCTAAACCTCACTACCCGGCTCTCACAATCAATACTAGCGTGATATCTCGAGAGCCAATCCATTCCTAGGATTAAGTCATATTCATTCATTCGATTCAACACCAGCAAATCAGCTGGCATGATCCAGTTTTCAATCCTCACTGGATAATTTACACACGCTTGATGTACACAAAAGGTGTGTTCTGGCACTTGCACAGTTCTTGCATGCGTGGCTTCTATAATTTTTATTTCATGTGCAATAGCAAATGATCGAGCAATGAATGAATGCGATGCTCCGGTATCAAACAAAGCTCTACATCGAATGCCATTAATCAACACAATACCTGCCACGACATCCTCTGGGGCAGAAGGCTCCTCCACCTGCGAGGCGAACACCCGTCCACTGGGCGCCGGCCGCTGGCCCTCAACTGGTCTCGGTGGCGGTGTACGGCCTGCCGACATCGCCGCGGGTGGGATGCCCGCAAGCTGTCTCGGCGATGCAAATGCCGATGCCGACGACGGTGCCCGGCTATCATCCATCGGGCAATTGAACCGCATGTCTTCCCGCTGTCCGCATTTGTAGCACCGGCCCTCACGGTGATCACACTGTTGAGGGTTGTGGGGGCTGCTACAAATCGGGCACCGGCCCAAGGGTCGATTCCGCTGAGACCCTCGAGACTGATTCTGGGACTACGAGTACTTCGGGGGTCGCTTAGAGCTAGACTGACCACCCGAGCCACCCGTCGGACGCTTCTTTCCCTTTTCCTTATCCTTTTCCTTCTCTCTTTCCCAAGATTCGCGCTCCTCGCGCGCACTTGCATTCCCGTGCTCCACCCAGATGGCACGGTCCAAGACCTCTGCAAAGGTCTGCAGCTTGAAGGCGTGAACCGCCCGAAAGATCTCCGGTCGAAGCCCGCGCACGAAGCAGTCGACCTTGTCCAATTCTCCGCGGACAACGTGCGGTACACAGTTAATAATATACGAGAATTCCCTCTCGTACTCACGCATGGTGCGGTTCCCCTGCTTCAACTTTCGAAACTTTTCTTGAAGTTTCCTCTTCTCGCTATCGGGGAAGTAGGCGGCAAACACCATACCCCGAAACTCCTCCCAAGTCGGTGGCGGAAGGCTAGAGAGTCGATCATGCTTGACTCCCTTCCACCACACCGATCGCTCTAAACAATGAGCGGCGAGGTGTACCTTGTCCCTCTCCAAGGTATATAAATCCTCGAAGAGCGTCTCAATGGCATCGATCCACATCTCCACGTCCCATGGATCCACGTTCTCCCCGTTAAAGATAGGCGGGTTGAACTTCTTGAACGTCACGAGAGCCGCAAGTGCGCGCTCTCTCTCCGCCTCCTCCGCCGCGGAATCGGGCATAGGAGCACCCGACCCATTGGTCGCAGTCGGTGGTGCGGGTGGCGCCACAGTCGGCGCCGGCGCCACTCCCTCGGCCGGTGCCGAAGCAGAGGCCGGAGGTGCTCCCGCTCTTTCCTCCCTGATCGCAGCCGCTTGCTGCGCCATCTCGTCCTGGAGCTTCTTAATTTGCTCCTCCTGCCGCTGCATGGATTCGGCCTGTCGCCGAACCATGCCCATCAGCTCGGTCAACTGGTCACGAAGACCCGAGTTCTCGCCCTCCCCGAGTTGTTCGGGAGCCGCGCTCGATCCTCCGAGCCCAGCCCTCGTAAGAGGCCGTCCACGTACCATTATCTCCTGAAAACACAACGACTTTGGTCATTTCGTGACATTCAAAGTCATTTACGACACAACATTTCACGAACATAAACGTGAACCCAATCTAGGCGAAAGTCATACAAGGGCTCTTATTCCCCTCACTTGGTTTCATGTTGTCAGCCGCCAACATGAATTCTCTTGGTGAAGAATAAGACACTCCTCGAATCTACCTCTACTTCCAACTAGAGGTATAAGGACATAACCCAATCACTTATCTTTCGCCACAATCAAAGATCTCGTCACTCACGAGCCTACACTCCTAGGGTCTTTTCCATCCTAGGATTTCTTAGGTCCACCTAGACCGTTTCTACGCTCTGATACCACCTTAGTCTGTCACGCCCCGTCGGGCCTTTAACACCAACTAGGTGGAAAGGATAACCGCACGGGCGCATGCCCCAGACCCGCGGAACGGATAGAGTCTCTTCTACCCGTCCAAGGCGTCACAACACAAGCATATCCACGATGTTCCAACTAGGAACGGAGTACAAGAGTTGCACAAGGAAAGCATCAACATAAAGAAGTTCTACTTCTATTACATCACATTGCACATTGATACATGTCCAATTTTTCTTTTCTTTCATTTCTATTCCATACATCAAGTTCCAAAACTATGGAATTTACAAGTTGCATACATTTGATAAAAACTCCTATGCTACCATTGTCCAAAACTCGGGGTACCACTATACATAACACCAAAATGGTAGGGCCGCTATCTACAGAGCCAAATCCTTGCCTCACTCCGTCGCCTCACTCGCGGAAGGACCTGAAAAACGTGGGGTGAGAACTATAAATATAGTTCCCAGTGGGTAAGGCCACCCAAGAGAGAAGCTCGACCCACCAGGTCCAAAGAAACACCATAAGCATAAGTTAGATCACAAATAACTATGCATACAATTATTCACATGCTTGTACATAAACATAAAGGATGCAACCAAATAAAATGTCAACTTTTATTTTCTCCTAGGTTCATCTTATATCTCACATTGACCAAGTTCAACTACTTGTCATTTATTTATGGTGTCGGAGTCGCCGCATCACCATAATGGTCCTCAACCAAAGCGGAATCGCCGCAAGTGTTGGGCACCGGGCAATGGAATCGCCATCCCCATCATGGTCCCAACCTCTAAGGAGTGAAATCGTCATCTCCTTGTTCGGGTAGTGTCACGCCCCGGGCTAGTTTTAGAAGCGGAAATACGTGCCATTTTTTTTTGAAAGCCTAGCCCGCGCCACGTACAGACCCGCCACAAATACAGGGTCCACTGTGCACACGGACAGAGCCTCCCCTGTATTTGCACGGCGTACACAACATACAACAGGATCACAACCACCATTCATTCATCACACAAACCGCAACAACACAATAATATTCATACAGCTAACAGTCCTTAAACCTGTTTGAATCTAAGCAAGTCCTTAGGCGAAGGATGATGCGATGCACAGACAACAGATCATTCTAGAAAACTACTCCTTACCCAGAAGTTTTATTTTGAAACCCTAATCTCAAACATTTAAAGATCCTTTGAAAACTGTTCTCCACACGAGAACTCTCTTTTGAAATTCCAAAAGCTGATCGATCGAAAATCCATTTGAAAACTGTTTCCCGCACGGAAACCTTTATTTGAAAGCGCTACCACGAGGGGTAGAAATCCAAGATATTCGATATAAAGCCATAAAGAAAGGTCTAAAAGTATCGACATCCGAAGAGTCTAAGCATGTAATCCATATATAAATACTATACCAAATCCACAAGATCTAAGCATGCAAGAAAGCACATCCAAAATGTAACTGTACCAAAACCATAACATGCTAGACAAAACAACCACAGTGTAACTGAACAACATCCATAACTAACTGATAAAGGATAAGGGTGATAACCAAATCTGGAGAGAAAAGCCTCACAGGTCGGGACCTCTAGTACCACTAACTAGGTGTGCCTCGCTGCGTCCCGACTCTCACCACCCTGCTCACCTGAAAACAACAACGAGGGCGGGGGGTGAGAACATGTAAACATGTCTCCCCTCCCAGTGGGTACCGCAAGCCGACGAAGGCGAGGTGTACACACCGGCACGAGGGTCAACAAAAAGATAGATAAGGTAAACAGTAGCACAAGTAAGTATGAGGCTAACATACATCTGAATGACTATGCTACTGTAAGCAACTAGTATATGCATCAATGGAGATAACCACAAAGTAAACCCAATCCATAGCCACCGGGACGTATCCCTGGCACTGTCACAACCTGCTCAACTTTCGGCACATAAACCTTCTGGACGCACTGCATCAAGGCTCACGGGTCGGTCCCATACCCGACCCTTTTTCGGAAAAGAACACCCCCAGGCGGTGGATCAGACCACTGGTGTACGTGAAGTGCTAGAAGAGCTGTGACGATCGATGCGAATGCTCAATCCACAGAACGACAACGAGCCGTGAAGCAACTGAAAAGCCAATATACGAGGATCGCTCGGAACAACAGGCGATCAACACCGACCAACAGGTCGTCTCAAGAATCATGCAAACCACAACTACTCTACTATCCAAGCACACATAAGTAGAGTCAACGGGAGTCAAGTGAACTAATAACTGAAATGCAAGAGAAGGGATAGAAAGGTATCACCGTAGTCCACTGAACCGACTCCGGATCGAAGTACCACTTGTCGAAATGATAGAGCCTAACACCGACGGCTCTCGGGAACCACGACAAGACCTACGAAAGACTCACAGGGTCAAGGTCCACCAAGTCGACACTAAACACATAGCTCTCACAACCCGAAATCGACGGACCGTCCGGAACACCCACCGGGACGATCCCGAAACCACACAAAGCTCCACAGGGGTACCAACAGCCAAACCAAGTCCTCCGCTGTCCCCAAACACACCAAAACAAGGTGACAGGATAGCGAGCACAAGCTCGGGGTGCCACGAACACAAACACACCCGAAACGACTTCCCGGGTTCCCGAAAAATGCCGATTTGGCACCGGAACCCTTCGTCACTCATCCGCTGTCCTCGGAACTTCGGGACAGTGATGAGGAACAGCCAACGAGGCCAATGACGAAGCCAAGTCACTCGCAAAAATAGCAAGTGAGTCGCACGACTAAAAACACGCGTTTTGCCGACTATTTCATCGAAAAATGCATCGGAAATAAACCCGGATCTCCGCGAAGGGCGAAGGGGTTGGACAACCAGTCCACAGGGTCTCAAGGGTCATGCCCTTGCTGCCCGCAGTGTCGCAATGCTGCCACAATCACAAAGAACCCTAAACAAGCAACATTTACATACATAACAAGCATAATCAAGGCCGTTTGAGCACTCCGTTCGTCCGCACGACCTTCCGCAAGCACCAGCGGATAGGTAACGACGTAACGGAGGCTGTGCTCATAGCCCCACTGTGACAGAACCAGTCGCAAGAACTGAAAACCTATAAAAATAGCGAGAACATGCGATAATATTGCTCGACAAAGGCCGAACAGCGAAACGGCTCACCCAAACTGAAAACTAAGGTGAGCATGATGATCAGCGCGTCGCTGCGATCATCGTGCTCACCTTCCCGAGCTTCGGGAGGCAACAGAGAGCAAGAACACAAGCATGCGGCCCAACCAAGCTAAAAACACACCCTGGCCGGAGCAACTAGCTTCGACCGGCTGCCGGCCGACATGCACGGCGCGCGGCGGCTAGGGTCGGATGCGGGGGTGGTGAGGAAGAGGGGGCTCACCTCAACCGGCGGCAGGAAGCGACGACGGTGGCGCGTGGAGGAGAGGAACCCTCGGGCTGGCTAGGGCACGGCGACGCCGGCAACAAACGGCGACGGCGGTCGGCGGCGACGCGAGCACCGGCAAGAGGAGGTAGCCGGACGTCGGGTGGCCGGTGACCGCGATAAAGAAAACAGGCGGCGGCGGCGGCGGAGCGTGCTCGACCGCGGCTGCCCTAACAGCCCAGGCGGCGACAGTGGCGGCTGCGGCGGCGCTCCGGTGACACGGGGGCGGCCGAGGAGGACGGCGACGGCGCCGGAGGACCAGAGGGTCGCGGCGCGCACCCTCCAAGGCGGCGGAAGGCGGCGGCTGCTCAGGTCACCAACTCCCTGCCCGCAGCTGTCCTAGAAGAAGCTGGCAGCAGCTCGGCGGCGGCTCCCGGCGGCTCCCGACGGCGGGGCAGGTCGCCGGCAGTCTTGCCACCTCCGGGGAAGCACAGGCGTGGGTTCACCCAGGGTGCACACTGCCGGGAAGGAGAAGAAGGAGAAGAAGAAGAAGAAGAAGAAGAAGAAAAGGGAGAGAGGGTGGTTGGCCGGGGTTTGCGCCTGCACACTGCCGGGAAGGAGAAGAAGGAGAAGAAGAAGAAGAAGAAGAAGAAGAAAAGGGAGAGAGGGTGGTTGGCCGGGGTTTGCGCCGGCCAGGGGTGGTCGGCGGCGACCGGCGGCGCTCGAGGAGATGGCAGAGGATCTGGGGAGAGGGGTGGCACCTCTGGGAGCTGAGGGAGAAGAAGAAGAAAAGAGTTCTGTCTCTCTCTCCACTCACACACCCACAACACACATACACATGTGTACAATTGCACAAACACCCCTCAAACAAAATAAATTAGCCCCCAGTCCCTCATAGCAGGAACAAAATACCCAGACACCCCTCCACAAACAATCTCACGCAAAACGGTGCGTGAAACAGGGTCCAGATCGCGAAACAGCAAAAATGTACATTTCGACCTCTCAGCGAAGAACATGCAATATCTCTCGATCCATCTGTCGCATGTTAAAACGGATTACGCCATCGTGTTCAGCACTGCCGAGACATCGAATCTACCATTTTGGATCGTCAGAAACGAACTCCGGATTGCGCCGTTAAGCCGTTCTCTCTCCGCAGCAAAAACATAAAATAATAAAAACCCTAAAATACACTATATATACATATATATATACACTTATACATGTATATACATACAAATACGGATCAAATACACAGTAAAGGGAGGAAATACAGAATTCAAAATTCAAAAATAAAATTTTCAAAATTCGAATTCTCACAGTTAGCTAAATCGTCGCATACCCGGGATAGCGAAATCGTCGCGTACCCCAATTCATCACCGCCATCACGTGGCACGGGTAGCGAAATCGTCGCGTACCAGGGATAGCGAAATCATCGCGTATCCCATTCCATCACCGCCAACACGTGGCACGGGTAGCAAAATCGTCGCGTACCCGGGATAGCAAAATCGTCGCGTATCCCAATCCATCACCGCCAACACGTGGCACTGGTAGCAAAATCGTCGCGTACCCGGGATAGCGAAATCGTCGCGTACCCCAATGTTCACATTTCACACTTGCCAACCTAAGTCCAATGGCCCTATGTTCAAGTCACCAAGTCTCACCTATGTTCAATGACACTAGGTTTACTTTACATTCTCAACCTAGGTTCCACGACACTAGGTTCCAATCTCACATTCCAACCTATGTTCAATGACACTAGATTCCAATCTCATGTTCCAACCTATGTTCAATGACACTAAGTTCCATTTGCACTTTTCAACCTATGTTCCTCAACACTAGGTTCCATTTGCACTTTTCAACCTATGTTCCTCAACACTAGGTTCTAATTCATACATGCAATCACATAACAAATATAAATACTAAGGATATACTTGAATTCATTAACATGCAAGATGAGCCCATGGCTCAATTTATCATGATTCTCATTTTGCCAACATGCAAATTCTAGGGTTACACACTTTCACACCATTTTATTTTCAAATGGTTATTTACCCTAGACATGGAAGTGATCTAATCACTTCGGTAAACACAAACCCACCTCAAGAGCTTCCAATTTCTTGAATTCTTTGAGCTCCTAAGTCTTCAAGCCTAGAGTTCTTGCTTCAACCCAAGCTTCTACAAGAAAATGGTTCGTTACTCATTACGAACCCATAAATCAACTCGATTCATGAAATCAATTGTTCTAACATGATTTCCTATGCCTCAATTACAATTCCCGAAGGTCCAAATATTTTTAGAACCCCCCATAGCAAAAACTCTCATTTCACCTAGGTTTCACATGCATGCATGTAGAACCCCGAAATTTCTTGGCCAATCTTCACGTTTTGTGGTTTAGATTGCCTAGGTTCCCAAAAATCTCAAAATACTAGATCAATCCCAAGGTTTGAACCCAAATCATGAGGAACTCACCTTAGCCACGAGTTCCCCAAGCTCCTACTTGCACCAAGAAGCCTCTTCTCCACTTTGGAAACCTTTTCCAAGCTCAATCCACTCTTTTCTCCAAGCTTTGGAGAGATCTCTAGAAAGAGAAAGTGAGAGAGATGGAGAGGAGAAGTAGAGGAGGAAGAAGACTGAGAAGGGAAGGGTGTCCCTGCCTTTTTAACACCCCCTCGAGTGTGAAAAGACCCTTTTGCCCCTCTCACACATCAACACTTACAGCCAGCCAAAGTTGGCATTTCACAACACTGCGTTCCGGTACTCACTCTGGCATACCGGTATACGGGTGTTAGTTCCGGTATGCCACGGGGAATTTCGCAAAATTCGAGAGCTGGATTCCCAGATTCTGCCCTCGCATTCCGGTATGTCACACTCCATACCGGTACTAATCGCTTCAGTACCGGTATGGACAATTCATACCGGAATCCACTGCAGACTTCACAAGTTTGGCAGTTTTGACTTTTCGAAGTCTGTTTTCGCGCCTCATTTGCGCCGAGAACACTCGCACAAGCCCCCATACTTGGCCGAAGCCACTCACATAGCCTCTCATGCCACTTTCCCACCGGAACTCCACAATTTGTAGAAGTTCGGTACGACACACTGAAGTTCAGTGTACTACATTCAGTTCGTGGTACGATGCGAGGACGATCTAGCTAGACTGCATTAGCGGTCACCACCCCGGTTATGTCTCCTTTATCTGCATAAGTAGTTAGATACAGAAATGGTTCAGTTAGATGATCATGATTTATGCCTGAATAATGATGAATTGTACGTGATAACGATTTCCTTTATGCATGAGATTTGGATTCAATTTCTATTTTTCGCATTTGTTTGGATTTCTTCGTGTGGGTGTCTACCCCTCGTGGTAGCTGATTTTCAAAATAAAGTTCCGTGTGGGAACAGTTTCAAAAGATTTTTATGAATTTCTTTTAATGCTTATTAGAATTCGAAAACAAAGCTTTTGAGTGGGAAGCAATTTTAATAGGATGTTTGTTGTACTGTGCATTGCATCATCCTTCGCTTAAGGAGTGCTTAGAGGCATGTAGGGATAGCTGAATGCAAATGTATCCTATGTTTGTATCTTGTGGATTATCGTGAATGAAAGTGTGATTGTGATCCTGTTGTATGTTGTTGGTACGCCGTGCAAATACAGGGGAGACTATGTCCGAATGGACAGAGGAGCCTGTATTTGTGGCGGGTTTGTGCGTCACGCGGGTTAGGTTTAAAAAAAAAAATATTGACACGTTTTCCGCAATTCTGACTTTTAAATGATATAAAGACTTTTATTAAACTAGCCCGAGGCGTGACACATACACTCGGCAAAAAGCCGATCCAGAAAGCACAAGCAACGTAATCACAGCAAACAGTGTGCTAGTTCCAATGCCACGAACTGCGACAACCTCCATCGTCGCTGCTTCATCCTCCGCCTAACATACAGGCATGCGTTCAGCCGGTGCCAGCCGCACGAAGTCGATACTGATATTGTCAACATTGTTCTCCTCGAACACTCAACTGGGAATGGCCCACTTGGCCACGAAGAAAGAACTCGCCTCCACGACAAGGGCATTGTAGGTACATGCGGACTCCATCGCTCACACACCGTAATGGTCGCTGACGATTTGATATCCTTCTTCCAGCTAAGGAACCACATCCTTGAGATCATTTTTCCTTTGAATTCCTTGATAGTCCTCTTACACTTGACTTGTCACTCTTAGTGACTTCTCTTACTGTCCCAACGGTCTCCACGTCTCTCGCCCCTATCAAGGTGCGATCTGCATTCTCATAGAGTTTCTTGAGGTCGGCTGCCTACTGGATCAACAAGTCCTCCAGTCGCATAATTCTGTCGTCTTGTCGGCGTAAAGCCTCAACTTGGAGTAACACTGTAAGTGACTGCCGCTCCACCATGCTTGCCAAAATATCTAGCTGCTCTCTCTCAACTTCAGGATCTCACCAGATCCGAAGGATGCAGAATTCCCATCTCGGTTGCCTTCGCTGCCAAAGAGCGTGTCGTCAACATCTCAAGCTGCAACAAAGATAACATGCGCAGGTGAAACACCCCGCGCCAACACATCCCCACACAAAACTACAACCCCATTCATGCGAAAGTAATGAAGTGGACTTCCACTATTCCCCGATGTCACGTTGTCGGCCGCCAACGTGACCCTCCAAGGGTATAGAAGTCGTTCACTTCGATCCAACTCCAACACCTTTGGAGCTAAAGATATGACCCAATCGTGTTACTTTCGCCAATAAGTCACAAGAGATCCCGTCTCTCCCGTTCCTATTCCTTATCGTCCAACCGGCCTAAGGTTCACTAGGTCCACTAAGACTCAACCCTAGGCTCTGATACCACTATAATCTGTCACGCCCCGGGCCCCAGCGGAAGCCTACCAGGGACGTGCACAGACCCGCCGTGTACACCAGCACCTCCCCGATGTCACACAAGGCGTCTACAACAAGAACAACACAAGAAGTAGCAGGAGTACATCCTAAACAAAGTGATCAGAGTAAGTACATAATTCTACTACTAAAACAAGTTCATCACAACTATAATCTCAAGATATACAATAAAATTTACTTAAAGTACATCTCATCAACACTAGGAGATCACTCAACTAGATACAACTATACACATTTCACTCAAAACAAATAGAAAGGCGTCAAGGGTCCATCTATAACAACATCGTAGAGGCTCTAGCTAGTTGCTAACCCCTCGCCACGATCCCAAGCCTCTCCCGCTACGGAAGGCTCTGAAACAAATACCAACAACAAATGGGGGTGAGAACTATTAAACAATAGTTCCCAGTGGGTAAGCCGCCGAGAGTGGCGAAATACACCACTAGGTCAACTGAGGCAAAGCTAGTAAAAGCTGTGACATAAAGTATAAAACAGTAAATGATAAGCAATGCATCTACTACTAACTTGCCTCCAAGTGACAATGTCATCTACATGAATATGATTTTTCTACTATCATATGCACAATATTCTATTCATACTAGTTTACATGCATGTCAAATTAACGCCATGAATACTGGTTAAAAGGGATCCTTCTGTTATCATCATAATACCATGCCACTATACTAATTATCATAAGTATAGGTTAATGCCACTATGGATGCCAATGCAAATAGTGACTAATATGAATGTCCAACTATGATGCATGCATCCAAATGGTGTCAAGCTAAGTAATGCCACACGACACAACTCACTACTGTGTCCATACACTACATGTATATGCATCAACCAACTGTGATGTACTATGTCCAGTTTACTTAGCTTTTACCCAATCAACGAGGGGACTTACACATGGTAACGTCCCGGCTTGTGCCATGCCTAATGGCCCCGTGGTAGTCAACATTCTCACGCTAAGAATGAGCCTTCCCCACGGCAATCCACTTCGGCGCCCAATCCCGCACGGGCGAAATAACTGTCGCAAAGGCCAACTCCGGAGTGCCGGCTTGTAGGGTGCGACCCTCACAAGCATGTGCGAATGAGCACAAGGGCAAACAAGCACAGATCAACCACATAGAATCATGCTCGTCATGTCTAAACATGGAATAGCCAAAGTCACGCTCGTCATGTTTAACATGGAATAGCCAAACAAGGTCCAAAGAGGGGGTCCAACACGTCCCAATCATCATGTCTAAAATATGGAATCATAACATCGACTCGAGGGTCGGAACCATAACTCATATGCCATAATCAATGCATTATTCTAATGCCATAATCGATGCATTCTACAATGCCATAACCAATGCATTATTCTAATGCCATAATCGATGCATTCTACAAATGCCATATCCATGCATTATTCTAATGCCATAATCGATGCATTCTACAATGCCATAATCGATGCATTATTCTAATGCCATAATCGATGCATTCTACAATGCCATAATCGATGCATTATTCTAATGCCATAATCGATGCATTCTACAATGCCATAACCAATACATTATTCTAATGCCATAATCGATGCATTCTACAATGCCATAACCAATGCATTATTCTAATGCCATAATCGATGCATTCTACAAATGCCAACAAACTCATCATTCATAATATGCCTATGTCATACTATATGAACCTCCACTTCATGGAGTATAAAAATTACCGTGCAAGTGATTTACTCTCATTTAACTAGGCAAATACATGCTTTTGCCAATCACAATATCAAGTAAGTAGAAAACCCCTTTTTCATCATGTCCTAAATATGGAATTTCATTCAACGACCTAAAGGTTGAGTACCAAGTCACAATGCCATTCTTAGTTGCTCACCTAAATGAGGTGCAACACATGATACCACTCGCATCATGTCATTAACCTGTGTTATGTCACCATCTTTTCCTTGTCTACGGCAAGCATCAATAATGCTATGCTAGACCAAGTCCAATATTCCCACTAGTCATGTAGTGTTTCATATGGTGTTACCCATCTCTAACATGCATCTTATATTTTTTGCATAGGCGAAGCCTAACCTCACAATGTCAATTTTATGTTTCTAAGCATGCATGTTATCCTCATAATCCTCTACTATATAAAGTACGCCATCTTTCACATGCCACATGAATATGTCATATGTTTGCTTCTACCAATAGCCAATATGCTAAGTGTCTCCAAGTCCACTATCCATCTAGTACCCCATATGTTGTTTAATCATTCAAGCATGCATTTCTACACTTACATAAAGTGAAATGCCATTCTATCATAACTATCCATAATGCTCTATGCATATTCTCATTTATGATCCCTACTACATAGGGCGTGTAATTCGCATATGCAACACATATATATTATGCATTCCAAAATTCTCTCATGTCATATCTATCATGAATATGCACCATTTTAAGCCATTAAGCTAAATAGAAGACATAGGGGGGGAGTTCACTCATTTCGGTGAGGTCAGACCCACCGGATACCCATCGAAACCTCGCAGTACATTAGAACGAAATTGTCCCCCAAGCTTCTCATGCCCTAAGAAAAGTTTTCAAGGGGTTAGGGGCTTCGAACAAGCTCACCACGAAATTCACTAAAAATCATAAGAAAAATAGGTAGAAATTACCTTATTCCAAGTAAAACTTGGATAAATTTCAAATCAACCCATTGGAGCTTCAAATCCAACCTATAAGAGTGTTCCACACTCATCAATTCCAATTCAAGGGCTCATAATCAAGAAACCCTAAATCAAACCCTAGTTTCTACCAAACTAGGTTTACATCCAAAATTTCATACAATACTCATAAAAAGAGGTTGCTAGAGAGCCACTCACCACCTCAAGAGCTCCAATCCAAACTAGCAAGTGCTAGGGTTGAAGTTTGATCCACAAACAAGCTCATCTCTACCATCCCGAGCTCCTTCCAAAGCCTAGGAGCAAGCCTCCATGGAGAAAATGGAGAAAAAGAGATCAAATCTATGATCTAGAGGGTTGGAGAAGAGAAAATCTAGAGAGAGAGAGAAAAACCCACCTTCCTTCTTCTCCCAAGCATCAGCCAACAACAGCAAATGAGGGAGGTGTGGGGTAAGTTATATTAGATGTAACAATATCCCCCAAAGCCCCTCCAAAGTCGGAAATTGCAAAACTGCACGAAATCACATTCTGCAGCACTGCGTACCGGTATGCGAATAGACATACCGGTACCAAGCACAAAATTTCGCAAACCCGAGCCTCGGTCAAATGGACCATTACACAGTACTAGTTGTCACGCTACACATGCACCGACCCAATTTTCTCCACTCATACTAGAGATTCTACTCAAATATGCCGCGTGCATCAATCGAATATACAAACATCACAATATGTGGACATAAGCAAATATGCAATGCTCATAATACATGGAACTATAACAAATAACACATTAGGCTTATGCAACGACCTAATCCACGTTCCATCACTAGGTTCACATTCACTATCACAATGACACTAGTGTTTCGCGTTGTTTCAATGTCCACACTTTATTTTCTATGTCCAATCTACTAGTTTCTCTACTAGTTCAATACTTCACTAGGGTTCACATAGCACTAGATTTATGCGTCCTAAGTTTTAAGTTTTCAATCATGATTATTCACAACTAATTTAGGAGGCATGCCAGTTTCTGGAATAAGTAATAATTGAACCCTATTACATGCAATTTCATACATATATACATATATGCTCAAAAAATAGGATTTAGACATAGGAAGAAATTCAACCATTTCGGATAGCAACCCCCACCTCGTATCGACGTTTAGGGCCGGGAAACCAAGTTTCGCAATTTATCTCCGCCGAAAAGTCTCGACCCAAGCCTAACGAATCATATTCCGCAAAATCTCTCAATCGGACGCCAAACCTCGTCGTAGTCCAAAACGAAGTTGTCCACCGCGTCGAATTAACCTTCAATTAAGGTTTTACAAGATCAATTTAGATCAAAACCTCTTAGAGACAAAATTTCATTTTCTAAGCCTAGGATTCAAGTTCTACATGAATACTCCAAATTTCATGATTAATCTTTCGATTAATTGGTTTAGAATACTACCTCTCTTAACATCTATCCAATATTAAAAATCCACCAAAAAATTCTATTCGAAATTATAATAATAAAATACTACCTCGCAATCGAAGCGACGGAAAAATCCAACGCGCGCGGGGGCTCGATTAAACGACCCAAGAAATCTTTCTATTTTTCTTCTTCTTCTCTTTCTCTTCTTTTCCCTTCCTTTTCCTCTCCCTCTCTCTCTCTCTCTCTCTACGTACATGTTGGAGTGGATAAGAGAATGGAGGAGTCCCTGGCAACTTAGGCTAAGCAATGTAACAATTGCTAAAAAGTCCACTAGCTTTAAGTATTATGACATTAGTCCAATTCAGAATCTGATACTTTTCGTTTCAGACCTTCTGAATATCCGTTTGCGCCCAAATTTAACAGCCATGCTCGGTTTAAGTTAATAAGAAGAACTGATCATCACTATCCAGTTTCGGACCATTTTTTGGTCACCGAAAGCTCTACCGACTAAAACCTCTAGCAGATTGCTGTTATATTTTATTTTCACTTTCCGGGTGTCGGAACGACACGAAACTTTTAATCTAGCCTCAGAAAAATAATTCTGATATATCCTGAAATTTTCATAATTTTCTGACACTGTGAATTTTCTGCTAAAAAATCAGCCCCGTTCCTTACAGAAAATTCTAAATCTCCTGTTTTCATTTCAATTTCAGCACAATTTATTTCCAACTTATTTTTACTTCTCTAAGTCTAATAAAAATAGTATCTCACACTAATTTTCTTTTCACTTACTTTTATATTAAAAAAATCCGGTACACTACATTCCTCCCTCCTTAAAAGGAGTTTCGTCCGCAAAACTAAGATCACACCTCAATCTATTTATCAATAGATGAGGGTATCATTTCATCATTGCGTCCTCCTAATCCGGGCAGCTTCACTAAGCTTATCACATAGAGACACGCGAGTCCACGGCTCCTATGCACAAGCCGAGATGCGAACAGTGATTTTTCGCACGTCATATGCTTTCAAACGGCTTATCACGAACCACAATCCACGCGAAAGGACCAAAATGCCCTATTTCAGGCATTCTGCACAGCTCAGGTCTGGATCCCACTACCAGGTCCAGACTCTTGCTTTTCCCAACCTCGCACAGTAACCCGGAAGTCCGAATCCCACTCCCGGGTCCGGAACCCGAGAGCATTCCAGCTCCAGTGTGACATCTCCAAAAATTCCAAATTTTGGTTTTCGGGTCTTTAACTCACACCCACACATTCCGAAACTTTCGGAACTCAAATTCACACTAGCCATTATCGGCTCTCTCCGAACTTCATCCAATTTGGTAAAGTTCGGCATAGCACACCGAAGTTCAGCATACTACATTTTTTTTTTTTGTAGTCCATATCCACACTCTTGCACCTAGCAGGCTGGGTATCTTGGCCACTCGAGAGTCTATGCCACTACGAGTGACTCTCCTCCAAGTTCATAGTTCCATTGTGGAACTCATATTGGTCCGTTCACCAGTGTCACTTAAAAGCAATATCATCGATACATCGACCAATCACAAGTGGCCTTATCACTTGTGAATTCTTCGCCACAAATCAAGATGGTACATTTGGCACATCCTCAACTCCAGCTCACTTAGGAGCATAATCCTCAAATCCCTGCGTGGCTTCTACTTTTCCAACGCCTCACAAGAAGCATGTTGCTTCACTTTCATCTGCCACAGGTTAACATCACGGCGTCCTCATGACGAGCTCACACGAACACTTCGTTCGTGAACTAGACTCCCTCTCACCGATACTGCTAAACTCGGCAGTTGGTGACATAGCATCAAGACGAATGGTATGACCGAGTCTTCGCACCTTAAGTTACTACCCTCGATGCTCTAAGCACAAGTGATGCTCTCCTACTACTAGAGCTATCGACTAAACCGCTTATCTCGGTTTGTCGCAGATGGTCCACAGACCAAAATTCTCGCATAGGCCTATCGCCTAAATTCACATCTTAACGTCGCGTAACGTCTCTCGCTTGCCAACGCAGACTCAATCGTCACTCGGCGAAGTCCTCACTTAGGAACTCGTACAAATACTCCAACCAGGAGTAACCAAGACGTCAAACTACTACAAGTCCTCGGGTTGGGTCATATCTACACCCTTGGTGTACTATCGATCACACAACCTCACACGTGGCCTTCCATATTTTCGGGTCATGCTCGGACTACCGCCCCGACCATAAGTCTCTGCCCCACCCGTAGGTCTCGGGCAGCTGTCAACACAGCTGACTGCGCCTGACCATATGGCTCCAGGCTCTACAATCCACACATGGTCTAGGCACGGATCGTCCCCAAGCAACACCCGGCACCGTCGCCTCACACGACACGCTCTACCGAGCAATCGGCTCCTAAGCACCTAGTGCGAGCCACCAGCCCTGCGAGCGGTCCATGGCCCGCTTCACACTTACCAACGCTCAAGTGCTACTGCCAACGAACCCTCTCGGCTGAACGAACCTGTACTCTACTAATACGATAACCAGAGCATTCTACGCTTCTATACGTTTTCGTGCTAACTACAAGCACTAAGCTACCTTGTTTATGCTTACTCACTACGTGAGTACCACTACCCACCTTAGTTTGAGGTACTACAAGGCCTACTCGTCAGAATTTAGCGACAGTCTTACCAATTCTACGACAGTGATTTTCACTCAACTGTCGATCCGCCAGAGCAATGTTCGAACTCTCAGACTACAAAGATGTCTTTGAGCGTCATGACTCGGCTCTCGCAATTGATTATTCATATTGCCTTGAGAGTCGGTCCACCATTTCCATCCCTACCTCGAGCCCTATCCTCAGCTCATCACGAGCAACTCATTGGCACTATACCATCATCTACCCGCTTTGGTAGGCGATACATTTTCATGACACAAGCATGCCCCGGGTACTAAAAGCTACCCATACGTTTGGTCCTTATTATTTTTATCCTTGAATAGTAGCAAACGACCAGATGATAAATGCATGCTATGCTCTAGTGTCAAATCAACCTCTACATACGATTTCTTCAACTAAACCATACCTGCCTCGACCAGGGTCGCATACCAATGGCCACTTGGCGCTCGTCGCAAACCCCATGGCTACCCATAAGGCCTAGTCCATCACCTCAGCAAAAGCTTGCAACTTGAGTGAGTGAATTTCCTTGAAGCTTTCTAGCTGAAATCCTCACTTGAAGCAATTGGCCTCGTTCTTGTCATTCCGAACCATATACGGAATACAATTGACCATATAAGAGCATTCCCTCTCAAACTCTCTCACGGTGCGGTCTCCCTGCCGCAGCTCCCCGATGATACACGACGTGTTACTACAAGCACCCTTGCCGCAGCCAATATCTTATAGAGCTCTTTACTCTGCTTCCCCTGCCGCTGCACTACTCCTATGAGCACAGCCAATAGTCCACGAAGTTCTACATCTCCGCTCGCCCTGGATTGCTCGGGGTCACCGCCTACCTTTCCAGTCCAGGCCTCATTAGAGGTCAACCAAGCGATACCATGACCTAGGTCAAATCATCGACCTTAAGGGTCAAATACAAAACAGGGTTCCATACAATAGACCCAATTAGGCGAAAGTTACACAAAGGCGCCTATTCTCATCACTAGGTTTCATGTTGTGTGCACCCAACATGAACACACTCGGTTGAGAATAAACTACACTTTGAATCTACCTCTACATCCGTTTAGAGGCATCTAGAATACACGACCCAATCAATTCATCTTTCGCCAAATATCACAAGGTCTCGTCTCTCACGAGCCTAAATCCTTAAGGCCATCAATCCTAAGGTCTCCTAGGTCCTCCTAAACTCATTCTTGCTCTGATACCACCTCTATCTGTCACGCCCCGGCACCGCCACTTTGGTCGGTTCGGGCACGAGCACAGACCGCCGAACGGACAGAGTTTTCCCTGTCCGCCCAAGGCGTAAACAAAACAGGTACAATGAATTTCACCCAGGAAATACACCATAGCACAGTTTTGCACGAGGGCATATCACAAGAGCATTAATGTAAACTAACTATTACAACATTCCATTCATCCACATTTTACATACATTTTCCTCAAATTTACATCTTTCGCTCTCGAATACATTACATTCTACAACAGCTTTACATCCTTTTCTTTTACTTGTCATACACAAGGGTAATCTATACAGGGTAACCTTGCTATCTAGGGCGCGACGCCCAAGCCTCGGTCCGGTGCTGCTCCGCTAATGGATGGCTCTGCAAAATAGTGGGATGAGAACTAAAAGAAGTTCCCAGTGGGTTCGGCCGCCGACCTCGCCGACTTTCCCACTAGGTCCAACAAGGCATAGTAATACAAAAGGAGATAGCAATACAATATATAAGTAGCTAAATATGTAGTCTACCACTACAAAACATACAACGTGCAACAACGAGCACTACTATGCCTTACAATAAGGAATGAATGTCATGTTCTAATATGTTCAACGGTGTCCCTCACACACTCTTGACCCAATTCATTCTTGACTCAATCAGGGCTTCTCACAAGACCAAGCCCAACTCACAAAAATATCATGATCGACCCCACACACAACATGTAATCTCACTATGCTCACTCTCTACACAGGATGCAACACATGCATAGGGTACAAAACACAATATGGTCAATCAACCTGTCTCTTTCATCTTGGACCCAATCGCACCGGCTCACGTAGGTCGAGCCACAAATCACCACACCAAGTCACGTGGGGGAGAGGTCTTTCACTCCTAGCCAGCCACCGTGACCGTCTGCCGGGGAGGGCTCCCGGGGCCCTTCACACCCGTGTTCGCGTGACACTCCGGAGCTCACGGCTTGGGAGTCGCGACCTCCACAAGCCAACAACAGACTATGCGAGTATGATCTGCCCTCCAAACTCGAGGACCTTCCACCTACCGGTGGGGAATAACCAATGTAATGTTATGCAATGCTCAACAATGGCAAGACACAATGTGCCATACTACAAATGCAATGACCCAATATCTCTTTGGCGCTCAAGGTTCAAACAACACATGCCAGTAGATTCATGCCACTAACCACGGTGACAACCACAACATCACGGGATCTCTTTCAATCCCTAGCATGGTCCAGAGGATATCTTTCAATCCCTCGCATGCTCTATAATATCAAAGTACTAGTTGTCACGCTACACATGCACCGACCCAATTTTCTCCACTCATACTAGAGATTCTACTCAAATATGCCGCGTGCATCAATCGAATATACAAACATCACAATATGTGGACATAAGCAAATATGCAATGCTCATAATACATGGAACTATAACAAATAACACATTAGGCTTATGCAACGACCTAATCCACGTTCCATCACTAGGTTCACATTCACTATCACAATGACACTAGTGTTTCGCGTTGTTTCAATGTCCACACTTTGTTTTCTATGTCCAATCTACTAGTTTCTCTACTAGTTCAATACTTCACTAGGGTTCACATAGCACTAGATTTATGCGTCCTAAGTTTCAAGTTTTCAATCATGATTATTCACAACTAATTTAGGAGGCATGCCAGTTTCTGGAATAAGAAATAATTGAACCCTATTACATGCAATTTCATACATATATACATATATGCTCAAAAAATAGGATTTAGACATAGGAAGAAATTCAACCATTTCGGATAGCAACCCCCACCTCGTATCGACGTTTAGGGCATGGAAACCAAGTTTCGCAATTTATCTCCGCCGAAAAGTCTCGACCCAAGCCTAACGAATCATATTCCGCAAAATCTCTCAATCGGACGCCAAACCTCGTCGTAGTCCAAAACGAAGTTGTCCACCGCATCGAATTAACCTTCAATTAAGGTTTTACAAGATCAATTTAGATCAAAACCTCTTAGAGACAAAATTTCATTTTTTAAGCCTAGGGTTCAAGTTCTACATGAATACTCCAAATTTCATGATTAATCTTTCGATTAATTGGTTTAGAATACTACCTCTCTTAACATCCATCTAATATTAAAAATCCACCAAAAAATTCTATTCGAAATTATAATAATAAAATACTACCTCGCAATCGAAGCGCCGGAAAAATCCAACGCGCGCGGGAGCTCGATTAAACGACCCAAAAAATCTTTATATTTTTCTTCTTCTTTTCTTTCTCTTCTTTTCCCTTCCTTTTCCTCTCCCTCTCTCTCTCTCTCTCTACGTACATGTTGGAGTGGATAAGAGAATGGAGGAGTCCCTGGCAACTAAGCAATGTAACAATTGCTAAAAAGTCCACTAGCTTTAAGTATTATGACATTAGTCCAATTCAGAATCTGATACTTTTCGTTTCAGACCTTCTGAATATCCGTTTGCGCCCAAATTTGACAGTCATGCTCGGTTTAAGTTAATAAGAAGAACTGATCATCACTATCCAGTTTCGGACCATTTTTTGGTCACCGAAAGCTCTACCGACTAAAACCTCTAGCAGATTGCTGTTATATTTTATTTTCACTTTCCGGGTGTCGGAACGACACGAAACTTTTAATCTAGCCTCAGAAAAATAATTCTGATATATCCTGAAATTTTCATAATTTTTTGACACTGTGAATTTTCTGCTAAAAAATCAGCCCCGTTCCTTACAGAAATTTCTAAATCTCCTGTTTTCATTTCAATTTCAGCACAATTTATTTCCAACTTATTTTTACTTCTCTAAGTCTAATAAAAATAGTATCTCACACTATTTTTCTTTTCACTTACTTTTATATTAAAAAAATCCGGTACACTACAGTCGCACAATCTCATCGAGGTAGACTTGCGCCAGCTTGTCACCCGACCAAGTGGTATGGATAGGTAGGAAGTGAGCCGACTTTGTTAAACGATCCACCACCACCCAGATCGCGTCATGACCACCTTGCGAATGGGGCAACCCCACGACAAAATCCATCACCATATTTTCCCACTTCCAAACAGGAATTGGCAAACCTTGAAGCTTCCCCGCTAGAAGTCGGTGCTCCGCCTTAACTTGTTGGCACACGAGACATTGTGCCATGTAGCGCCCAATGTCCTTCTTCATCTCGGGCCACCAATAGTGCATCTTGAGATCCTTGTACATCTTAGTGCCACCCGGATGAATGCTATAGGGAGATTGGTGAGCTTCACGTAGAACATCTCCCCGAGCCTCCTCGCCGCTCGGCACACACAACCGGTTTTGAAACCGAAGTGCGCCATCGGAGCCAATACTAAAATCACCGGCACGCCCACCCTCAACGTCGTCCCGCACCTTTTGGAGATTCGGGTCCGAAGACTGTCGATCTTTAATCTTCTCCAATAAGGTCAGTTGGACGACTAGGGTAACAAGTATGATAGGGGCGTCCGGAGCCACAACCTCCAAATTGAGTCGCCGCATTCCTTCAAGCAACGACGGTTGGCTCGTGATCATCATTGCGAGATTCTCCACCGATTTTCTGCTAAGCGCGTCCGCTACCACATTGGCTTTCGCCGGGTGGTACAGAATGGTCACATCATAATCTTTTAGTAATTCCAGCCACCTGCGCTGCCTCAGATTCAACTCCTTCTGTGTAAATAAGTATTTGAGGCTTTTATGATCCGTATAGATCTCGCAACGTTCGCCATACAAGTAGTGTCTCCACAACTTGAGTGCGAAGACCACAGCCGCTAACTCTAGGTCATGGGTAGGATAGTTCTTCTCATAGCTCTTCAACTGACGGGAAGCATACGCAATAACTTTCCCACGCTGCATTAGCACACACCCAAGACCTTGACGTGATGCGTCGCTGTACACCACGAAACTCTCCCCTTGAATTGGTAGGGTGAGGACAGGAGCCGTTGTCAATCTTTCTTTCAACTCTGCGAAACTTCGATCACACTCGCTGCTCCAAACAAACTTGGCCCCCTTGTGTGTAAGGCGCGTTAGTGGAATGGTGATCGAAAATCTTTCCACAAACCGCCTATAATAGCCCGCAAGGCCAAGAAAACTTCGAATCTCCGTAACGTTCATCGGGCGAGGCCAATCCTTAATTGCCTCCACTTTCTCTATGTCAACAGCTACTCCACCTTCTGATATCACATGATCCAAGAAGGCGACCTCACGGAGCCAAAAGTTGCACTTCTTTAACTTCGCATAAAGCTTCTCTTCCTGAAGGACTTGTAGCACACTTCTCAAATGTTCTACATGTTCTTCATCACTTCGAGAGTAGACCAATATGTCGTCTATGAATACCACGACAAACTGGTCTAAAAAGAACTTGAAGCACGGTTCATTAGATCCATGAAGGCTGCAGGGGTATTTGTAAGCCCAAACGGCATAACCATGAATTCATAATGTCCATACCGCGTACGGAATACGGTCTTATGTACATCCTGTTACGGATTTTGTATTGGCACATTTCGTGATTGTTTGAGTCGGAGTCTTGAAGGTCGTGGTGTGTGTTTTAAACCGAATGAAGAATTGAAGACCACGCGAACAATGCGACAACAACTTATAGATTGAATCACGATGCTAAGGTATGACATAATATTTACATGGTGATTCATAGTTATTTATGGTATTGAAATCATAAAATATGTTAATGTGAGACCCCAGATAGTCCTACATATAAGATATAATAGGGCTAAACTCTTAACTCGGCTTAAGCATTTTGGGTGGTGGCTAGGCCCAAGAGGTTGAGAGAGTTGAGCGTGCTAGGACGGGAGTAGTTCTAGGATGGGTGACCCCCTGGGAAGTCCGGGGCGTCACAGTTGGTATCAGAGCCAATTATCAGCCGGAAGTGTGAGATAAGTCTTGGCTGAGCCAGGGTCGGAATGACAAGGCTAGCAAGACGAGTCTCACATCGCCTGGTACGTGTGAGTCTGAGCCTGACGAGGACGTCAGGGCTTAAAGGGGGGGAGATTGTGAGACCACAGATAGTCCTACATATAAGATATAATATGGCTAAACTCTTAACCTAGCTTAAGCATTTTGAGTGGTGGCTAGGCCCAAGAGGTTGAGAGAGTTGAGCGTGCTAGGACGGGAGTAGTTCTAGGATGGGTGACTCCCTAGAAAGTCCGAGGCGTCACAGTTAAAACATGGATTAGATGTGTTTTTGGAACTTGCGTTTCATATATTGAATTATTTCATATTGAGTTCCGGTACCTGAAGTTAGTTCCTCAAAACCGGATTGAAAAACTTAATTTTTCATACTTAGTACCGGAACCTTATTTCAAGTTCCTCAAAACCCGAGAGTTAATTTTCTGGAAATTGAACGGCATACCGGTACCTCATGTTAGTACCGGTACTGATGTAATTAGTTCCGGTACTGATTTTTCTGAGTACCGGAATGCAGCTTGCGTAACTTTTCTATTCCGTCATTGCATTCCGGTACCTCCCTTCGTGTACCGGTACGCAGTGTCCAGAATTGAAAAGTTTTGATCTAATCCGACTCTGTTTGATTCCAAAGCCTATATATAGCATGTTAGGGTTCTCTATGACATTAAAGCACTCAAAATTCATGAGAGAGCAACCCTAGAGGCTAGGTTTTTCGTTCTAACCATTTTCATTCAAAATAGCCTCTTAGATCAATTCAAAGTTGCTTAATTCCTACTCCCGAATGTCGAATTGATCTTCGATTTGGTTAGAGCTTTTTCTTCTGGTTCTTAATGAGTCTCTAAGCGAAGAATCACTATTGTAAACCTGAGTGTTCGTGTTCCGAACGGCGTCGTGGATTCGGCGTGATTGTGAAGGCGATTCGTGGATTCGGATCGTGAAGGCTTCATGGATTCGAAGTGGAGCGTCTCGTGGATTCGAGACGTAGCGTTCGTGGATTCGATCGTGGGGCGTGGACTGCCCGGCAGCGTGCGCATGATCTGCAGGAGATAAAGGAGAGGTTGAGTCCGTGGAGTCGGTAATCACCTTGTAATTCTTTATTCTTAGTGGATTGCTTTTCGCGTGTTGGTCCCGTGGGTTTTTCTCCAAATTGGTGTAGAGAACCGCAATTCGGAAGCATATTGAACTTTGGCCAAGTTGGACAAAGTTTAGTTCAAGAGCAAGTTGAACGTGTTTAGAATTGAGTTCCGAGGGTTTCGGAACGATTAGAAGTGGATTTGGTGAGTTCACGTTGTGTCCCGAAAGTGTTGGAATGATTAGGGAAAAGTTGGGAGAATTTTGAGATTACGATTGTATGTTGGAATATAATTATTCCGTAAGGGATAAACTATAATTCTCCAACTTAGGAAGTGTTCTTATGTGTAAAAGGGTTTCGGTTGTGTTGGATTTGATTTGGAGAGAAAACGGAATGAAAAACGGAGTTTTAGAGCGAAAATAAGAAGAAAAATAAAAAGGCTGAAAACACTGTTCACAGTGTCCGGGTCCGGACCGTGGGATTGGGGTCCGGACCCCAGCTGCGAAAATGCTGAAATTGCTTACGGGTTCCGGACCCGGGATGCAAGGTCCGGACCCCACGGATCCAGAAACTCCAGAATAGGGGTATTTTGGTCATTTCATGTGGTAGGCTTATGAGGGGAGGTTGGGGGCTTATCTTCTTCATTTTCCCCCTTCTTCCTCTACTTCTCCTCTCCCTCTCCTCTACTTTCTCTCTCTAGAGATCTCTCCAAAGCTTGGAGAAAAGAGTGATTCAAGTTTGGAAAAGAAATCCAAGGTGGGAAAGAAGCTTCTTGGAGCAAAAATAAGCTAAAGGAGCTTGGGCAAGAGGTGAGTTCTTGATGATTTGGGTTTAAACCT
This sequence comes from Puya raimondii, assembly GCA_016920855.1. NCBI lineage: Eukaryota > Viridiplantae > Streptophyta > Magnoliopsida > Poales > Bromeliaceae > Puya > Puya raimondii. The sequence goes on from JABWPP010000050.1 coordinate 143,717,293, forward strand.
TGGAATTGATCTCTTGTTTTGAGGTTTTTGAAAACCCTTGGCAATCTAGACCACAAATGGTGGGGATTGGCCATATGATTTTAGGCTATTACATGCATGCATGTAAACCCTAAGTTGAAAGAGGGATTTTCTTATGGAGGGGTTTAAAAATATTTTGACCCCATAGAACCCTAGTTGGGGGTTAGTGGAGCATGTGGGACAACTCTATTTTGAGTGATTCCAAGAGATGGGATCGTTATGAGTTCGACTCGGATTAACGAATCCTTCATGTGTGTTAGGGCAAGGAGCTTGAAGACTAAGCTTGAGGCCAAGGAAAAGAGCCTAATTGCAAGTGTCTACAAGCAATTAGGGATCTTTGTGAGGTGGGTTTGTGTTTACCGAAGTGATTAGGTCACTTCCATGTCGAAAGAGTAAAGTATATTTTATTTTACTTGATGCATGTAATGGTAGGTTAATTGACAAGTGGTATATATATATGAATGTGTAGATCATATGATGTTAATACCATACCTACCATAGATTGGAATTGTAGGCATGTGGAACACATTGTTACAAATGGACGTGTGTATGCCTAGGTGAGAACATAGCGGTGAGCTAGTTTTCTCTACATGATAGAGAACTTGACATGTGGTTAAACAAGGGCTAGAGGCCACGTAAATTGAAAATCTTAGCGGTGGACAACTAGGATAAGAAAGAACTATAATGTGCATGTTGGCATAGATTTATATATCAAAATGATTTGAGCCATGGGCTCACCTTGCATGTAAAAGAATCTAAGTATTTCATTATAATATATATACTTGAGAGATGATGCATGCATGTTAAACCTAGTGTTACTAAACATAGGTTGGAATGGGATGGTACATAACCTAGTGTTACTAAACATAGGTTGGAATATGTAATGAACCTAGTGTCATTGAACATAGGTTGGAATGTGTAATGAACCTAGTGTTATTGAACATAGGTTGGAATGTGAAATGAACCTAGTGTCATTGAACATAGGTTGGAACGTGAAATGAACCTAGTGTTATTGAACATAGGTTGGAATGTGAAATGAACCTAGTGTTATTGAACATAGGTTGGAATGTGAAATGAACCTAGTGTCATTGAACATAGGTTGGAACGTGAAATGAACCTAGTGTTATTGAACATAGGTTGGAATGTATGTGCACCTAGAGTTATTGAACCTAGGTTGAGATAACATAGTGATAGGAAGATCACTTAAACAGGACATTGAACCTAGTGTCATTGGACATAGGTTGGAAAACACAGTGGTAGGCTAACCACTTGGGCATGAGAATATGAACCTAGAAGAGGTTGATATCTTAGGGTAAAAGATGAACCCTTTGAGACTTTGGAATGGATTCCGGAATCCCTAGACTGATACTTGCAGGTATGTGTGGTTCTCCTCGCCTGGCAAGTGATTGTGGCTGCGGGTATGTGTGGTTCTCCTCGCTCGGCAGCAGATTATACTTGCGGGTATGTGTGGTTCTCCTCGCCTGGCAAGTGATTGTGGCTGCGGGTATGTGTGGTTCTCCTCGCTCGGCAGCAGATTATACTTGCGGGTATGTGTGGTTCTCCTCGCCCGGCAAGTGACTCATAACTGCGGGTATGTGTGGTTCTCCTCGCTCGGCAGTGATTTGAGTAGCGGAGGTGTTTGTGGTATATCCCTCACCTGCCGAGTGGATTGTAGGCTGAGGTGTATGTGGCATGTTCATCTCCTCAGGCCTGGACATAGGCGGTAATCCGCTGATATATGACTCAAGAGTGAGTCGGTGAAGGTTGACTAAATAAGTAAACCTTAGCTGGGCTGTGGCCCAAGGATGTTTGACTCTAGAGTGAGTCGGGTGAAGGTTTGACTAAATAAGTAAACCTTAGCTGGGCTGTGGCCCAAGGATATATGACTCAAGAGTGAGTCGGTGAAGGTTTGGCTAAATAAGCAAACCTTAGTTGGGCGGTGGCCCAAGGATGTTTGACTCTAGAGTGAGTCGGGTAAGGTTTGACTAAAATAAGTAAACCTTAGGAGGGTGGTAACCTGTTAATGATGGACTCGAGAGCGAGTCAAGTACGGCTTAGCTAAGGTAAATGAACCTTAGGAGCAGATTGATTATGAAATGGATAGTGGAATAGCAGTTAAAAATATATTGCATGGATTTCATTATCGCATTTGTTGAAGCATAGCATGTTTACTTTTCGTATATAGTAAAGTTATATGCTTATGGTTATGTATATGTACTAACCCATGCTCGTATGCTTCCTTTGGACCTGGTGGGTCGAGCTCCTCTCTTGGGTGGCCTTACCCACTGGGAACTATTTTATATAGTTCTCATCCCACTGTTTTTCAGGTCCTCACGTGAGCGGCGCGGCGGCGCGAGGGGAGGGCGTAACTCAGTAGTTAGCGTCCTACCACTGTGACCAGAATAGAAGTACCCTCTACTACGTACTTTAGGGGTATTCGAATGAATGGAAATGTAATAATAATTCGATTGTATTTGGAAAGAAAGAACAAAGACACAAAAAAAAAGTGTAATATGTGGTTGTTTTGCGAATGCTTGTAATAGCATAGTAGTTGATGCTTTCCTTATGCAATCTTAGTTCCTATTTGGAACCTCTTGAATTATACTGGTTGTGACGCCTTGGACGTACAGGGGAAACTCTGTCCGTTCGGCGGATCTGGGTCATGCGCCCGTGCGTTTTGTCCTTCCACCTACTTGGTGCTAAGGCACGGCGGGGCGTGACAATTGGAGTTTTCCCACGTAAATCTCGGTGTGCTGATTTTTATTCCGCATTTACTTTATTGCATTGAGATTTGTATTTTTGATATATACACCTATTCACCCCCTTCTAGGTGATTGATATACTCTAGATAAATCCTAGGGCTCCCCCATAACTTACACATCCTCCGGCTTGATCTTCAACTGGTGATACCCGGACTGAAGATCGATCTTCGAATACACCCGAGACCCTTGCAATTGGTCAAACAAGTCATCAATGCGGGGCAATGGATACTTCTTCTTGATCGTAACCTTGTTCAGCTTGCGATAGTCCACAGAGAGCCGAAGCGAACCATCCTTCTTCTTCACAAATAGCACCAGGGCTCCCCAAGGTGACACACTTGGTCTAATGAAGCCCTTGTCGAGAAGATCTTGCAATTGAGCCTTTGTCACGCCCCGCCGTGCCTTAGCACCAAATAGGTGGAAGGAAAACGCACGGGCACATGACCCAGATCCGCCGAACGGACAGAGTTTCCCCTGTACGTCCAAGGCGTCACAACCAGTATAATTCAAGAGGTTCCAAACAGGAACAGAATTCATACAGAGATTGCATAAGGAAAGCATCATAAACTACTATGCTATTACAAGCATTCGCAATACCACCATATATTACATTTTTGTTTCTTTTTCTTTGTTCAATCTTTCCAAATACAATCAATTTATTATTACATTTCCCTTCATTCGAATACCCCTAAACTACGGAGTAGAGGGTACTTCTATTCTGGTCACAGTGGGTAGGACGCTAACTATTGAGTTACGCCCCTCCCTCGCGCCGCCGCGCCGCTCACGTGAGGACCTGAAAAATAGTGGGGTGAGAACTATATAAAATAGTTCCCAGTGGGTAAGGCCACCCAAGAGAGGAGCTCGAACCACCAGGTCCAAAGGAAGCATACGAGCATGGGTTAGTACATATACATAACCATTAAGCATATAACTTTTCAATATATGAAAGTAAACATGCTATGCTTCAACAAATGCGATAATGAAATCCATGCAATATAATTTAAACTGCTATTCCACTATCCATTTCATAACCAATCTGCTCCTAAGGTTCATTTACCTTAGCTAAGCCATACTCGACTTGCCCTCGAGTTCAATATTAACGGGTTACCACCCTCCTAAGGTTTACTTACTTTAGTAAAACCTTAACCGACTCACTCTAGAGTCAAACACCTTGGGCCACCGCCCAACTAAGGTTTACTTATTTAGTCGAACCTTCACCGACTCACTCTTGAGTCATATATAACTATGCAACAATATTTACATGCTTAGTAAATAAACATAAAGGATGCAACCAAAATGAAACATAATTTATCATTCTCTCCTAGGTTCATCCTATATTCCACATTGACTAAGTTCTTTTACTTGTCATTTACTTATGGTTGCGGAATGGCCGTCGCACCATAGTTGTTTCAACATTCGAGGAGTGAAATCGTCACCTCCTATTCGAGTAGCGAAATCGTCGCATACTCGGGATAGCGAAATCGTCGCATACCCCCGTCTCAACACCGCCATCATATGGCATGGTAGCGAAATCGTCGCATACCCGGGATAGCAAAATCGTCGCACATCCCCCCCTCGACACCGCCAACACGTGGCGCGGTAGCGAAATCGTCGCATACCCGGGATCGCGAAATCGTCGCCTATCCCATGTCGGCACCGCCAACTCGTGGCATGGTAGCCAAATCGTCGCATACCCGGGATAGCAAAATCGTCGCACATCCCCCTCGACACCGCCAACACGTGGCGCGGTAGCGAAATCGTCGCATACCCGGGATCGCGAAATCGTCGCCTATCCCATGTCGGCACCGCCAACTCGTGGCATGGTAGCGAAATCGTCGCATACCCGATATTCACATTACTTGCTTGCCAACCTAAGTCTCATGATCTTAGGTTCAAGTCACTAAGTCTCACCTATGTTCAATAACACTAGGTTTACTTTCTCATTCTCAACCTAGGTTCCATGACTCTAGGTTCCAATTTCATGTCCAACCTATGTTCAATAACACTAGGTTTCAATCTCGTGTCCAACCTATGTTCAATAACACTAGGTTCCAATAGTCTTGTTTAAGTGATCTCCCTATCACTATGTGCCACAACCTAGGCTCAATAACTCTAGGTTCGCATACATTCCAACCTATGTTCAATGACACTAGGTTCATTACACATTCAACCTATGTTTAATGACACTAGGTTTAACATGCATGCATCATCTCTCAAGTATAAATATACATTGTTATAAAATACTTAGATTCTTTACATGCAAGGTGAGCCCATGGCTCAAATCATTTGATATATAAATCTATGCCAACATGCACATTATAATTCTTTTTTATCCTAGTTGTCCATATCTAGGATTTTCCATTCACATGACCTCTAGCCCATTTTGGACCATGTCAAATTCTCTATCATGTAGAGAAACTAGCTCCCCGCTATGTTTACATCTAGGCATACACATGTCCATTTGTAACAATGTGATCCACATGCCCACAATTCCAATCCGTGGTAGGTATGGTATTAACATCATATGATCTACTCATTCATATATATATACCACTTGCTAATTAACCTACCATTACATGCATCAAGTAAAATAATTATACTTTACTCTTTCAACATGGAAGTGACCTAATCACTTCGGTAAACACAAACCCACCTCACACTCTTCCGATTGCTTGTAGACACTTGCAATCGGGCTCTTTTCCTTGGCCTCAAGCTTGATCTTCAAGCTCCTAGCCCTAACACACATGAAGGATTCGTTAATCCGAGTCGAACTCATAACGATCTCAACTCTCCAAACCATTCGAAATGGAGTTGTCCCACATGTTCTACTAACCCCAAACTAGGGTTCTAAAGGGTTAAAACATTTTTAAAACCCTCCACAAGAAAATCCCTCTTTCAACCTAGGGTTTTCCAAAACTCATGGCAAAACCCGATATCTCTTGCTAATCTCTACAATTTGTAGCCTAGATTAGCCAAGGGTCTCCAAAAACTCATTTCCAAGCCTCAAATCCGAAACCCTAACAACCAAATCCAAGGACTTACCTCGGATCCGCGAGCTCACCAAGCCACCATGCATGCACGAGCTCGATCTTCACTCCTCCAAGCTTCCCAAGCTTGATCTCCACCAAGATCTTCACTTTGGAGGAGAAGAAAATGAAGAAGAGAAGAGAGGGAGAAGAGCCTCTCTCTCTATGTGTGTTGCTGTATTTTCAGAGGAGAAAGGGGGAGGGTCCCCCTATATGTAAGCCTTCCTCAGTGAAATTACTAATTTACCCTTCGAAAACAGCATTCTGCACACTGTATTCCGGTATACGGGTTGGCATACCGGTATACGGGTTGGCATACCGGTATACCCTGCGGAATTCCACAGAACCCGCAAGCTGGTTTCACTGTTTCAAACATCGCATACCGGTATCCTTCTTCGCATACCGGTATACTCCGAAAATTCTGCAAAACCCGAGAGTTGGGTTTTCCTGTTTCGCACATCACATACCGGTATACAATTTTACATACCGGTATACCACTGCAGATTTCACAATTTCAGCAGTTCTAGCTTTCTAGAGTCCGTTTTCGCGCCTCATTTGCGCCGAAAACACTCGTACGAGTTCCAAACTTGGCTGTAGCCTCACGTATAGCCTCTCATGCTATTTTTCTACCGGAACTCCATAATTTGTAGAAGTTCGGTGTACTACATTCCTCCCTCCTTAAAAAGAGTTTCGTCCGCGAAACTAAGATCACACCTCAAATCTATTTATCAATTAGATGAGGGTATCATTCGTTCCTCGCGTTCTCCGGTTCCTGCTCACTCAGGAATACATTCCATAGTCCACGGGTCTTATATTCCCGATATTGCATAAGGAATATGTCTCGTTGCCCTTCCTTACTAGGTCAACATCACATCATCCTCGCGATGTTTTCGCTCGAACACTTTGTTCGTAATCTCAATTTCACTTCACCGACAATGCCAGACTTGGCAATTGGTGACTTCACCAATCAGGTGAAAGGTATGACCGAGCGTCTGTTCCTCAGGTCACAAATCATAATTCTCTTACACACGACTAATGCTCTTATACTCTTAGAGCCATCGGTCAAACCGCTTATCTCGGTTTACAACAAATGGTCCACAGACCAAAGCTCTCACGTAGGCCTACTGCCTAAACCTGTCTCAACGTCGCGTAACATCTTTGCTCGCAAACGTAAGTCCAATCATTCCTCGGCGGAGTCCTCACTTAGGACTTTGCGCAATACTCCATCCAGGAGTAACCAAGACCCCAAACCTCTTCTAAGTCCTAGAGTTGGGTCACATCCACACACTCTCTCGGTGTACGACCATTCATATGGTTTCACAAGTGGCATTCCATGCCCCCGGGTCATCGCTTAGACTACCGCCCCGACCATAAATCTCTGCCCTACCCTCAGGTCTCGGGCTGCTGTCACACACAGCTGACTGCGCCTGTCCCTAAGGCCCCCAGGCTCCACAGTCCACAATGGTCCAGGCACGGATCGTCCCCAAGCAATACCCGAACACCGTCGCTACACGTGTCCCGCACGCTATACCAAGCGACAACAATCTCTACCGGCTCCTAAGCACCCAGTGCGAGCCACTAGCTCTCAAGCGGTTCTTGGCCTCCTTCACACTTAGTAATGCCCAAGCGTTACTGCCAACCAACCCTCTCGGCTAATCAGGAACCATTATTCCACGAGCACTTACACTCTAGTGTCCCACGCTACTATATTTATTCGCGTTATTCACCAGCACTAAGCTACCACGCTTATGCTCACTCGCATTGTGAGTACCACAACTTACCTCAATTTGAGATACAGTAAGGCCCACTCGCCCAGTTTTGGCGATTACCTTATCAATCCACAACCATCATCGTTCCACTATAACGATGTTCGGGATCTGCGAACTTTTAACACGTTCTCAACGTCATAACTCGATTCTTGCAATTGGCTACTCACATTGCCCAAACATCAAGAGTCAGCTCGCCAACGATTACTGTTGCCTCAAGCCGTCAACTAGACGCAACACCCGCAACTTGCCGGTATTCATCAAAATCTCTAGCCGCTCCAGCGGCAATACATGTGTCTCCACGACACGAGCATAGCTGGGTATCTATCCTTACCCATAACCTTGGTCCTGGCTACAATTGCACTTGCATCGTAGTAACCGACCACAACCATTGCATGTAATGCTCCAGTGTTGCATTATGCTCTACATATGTTTTCAGCAATCAAAACATACCTGCTACGACGCCGTCGACAGCAATAGATTCCATCACCTGAGTCGCATACCCATGGCTACTTGTCGCCCGACGCGAACCCTCAGGTTGCCTCAACATCAATGCATGCTCATTAGACCTTACTGCAGGTGGTCCACCCGCAAACTGTCTTGGAACAGAAGAGGCTGTAGCAAGTGTCAGGGCTCGGCTATCTTCCTGCAGGCACTCATCCCGCGTATGGCCCGGTTGCCCACATCTGAAGCACTTGCCCTCCCGCTGGTCACACTGTTGTGGGTGACGATGGCCCCCACAAATAACACAACTCGCCGAGGACCGAGTATGGTAGGTCCCCGGGGCACGAGATCGTCGACGCGAACGGGTCGGGACTCGTCTGTCCACCCGATTTATTCGATGATCGTCCCATCTCTATCTCCTTGTCATCCCATATCACATAAGGGATACAATTTACAATGCGAGAGAACTCTCTCTCGTACTCTCTCACAGAGCGATCACCTTGTTTCAGCTTCCTGAATTTTTCTTGAAGCTTTCTCTTCTCACTATCAGGAAAGTAGGCAGAGAACACCAGTCCTCGAAATTCCTCCCAAGTCACTGGAGTGAGACTAGAAGGTCGGTCTCGCCGGACTCCCTTCCACCACGCCTTTGCCGACCCTTACAAGCAGTGTGCGGCAAAATGCACCTTGTCTCGCTCCAAGGTGTACAAGTCCTCAAACAGGGACTCCATAGAATCGATCCACGTTTCTACGGTCCACGGGTCCATTTCTTTCCCGTCGAAGGTAAGCGGATTGAATTCTTTGAACGTCATGAGGGCAGCTAAAGCCCGCTCCCTCTCCGCCTCCAATTCCACAGAATCAGGGGCCCAGGCACCTACATCTATTTGTGAGGTACCCGTCGCGGCTCCTGATGGTACACGACGTGCTAATCGCTCCACGGTCTCATGGAGTTTCCTGATCCGCTCTTCTTGGCGCACGGCAGCCTCCTGCTGTCGCTGTGCCATCTTAGCTTGTTGTTGCACCACTCCAACGAATGTGGCCAACTGTTCACGAAGCTCTGGGTCTCCGCTTGCTTGCCCCAAATTGCACAGGGACCCCACTAGGTCCATCCCGTGCTGATCTCGTCGGAGATCGTCCACGTGACGCCATCGTATCCTGAAACACGACAACTTCCGTCAACATCCTCGACCTTTTAGGCCAAGTACAAACACGATGTTAATTACGGACACAATTTAGGCGAAAGTCACATAAGGGCGCCTATTCTCATCCCTTGGGTTTATGTTGTCGCGCGCCAACATGAACACACTTAGCTGAGAATAAACCACACCTTAAATCTACCTCTAACATCCTATTAGAGGCATAACCAATACTCGACCCAATCGATTACTCTTTCGCCGCACATCACAAGTCCTCGTCTCTCACGAGTCTACACTCCTAGGCTCTTTTTCCATCCTAGGGTTCCTTGAGTCCACCTAGACCGTTTCTACGCTCTGATACCACCTCAATCTGTCACGCCCCGCCGTGCCTTAGCACCAAATAGGTGGAAGGAAAACGCACGGGCACATGACCCAGATCCGCCGAACGGACAGAGTTTCCCTGTACGTCCAAGGCGTCACAACCAGTATAATTCAAGAGGTTCCAAACAGGAACAGAATTCATACAGAGATTGCATAAGGAAAGCATCATAAAAACTACTATGCTATTACAAGCATTCGCAATACCACCATATATTACATTTTTGTTTCTTTTTCTTTGTTCAATCTTTCCAAATACAATCAATTTATTATTACATTTCCCTTCATTCGAATACCCCTAAACTACGGAGTAGAGGGTACTTCTATTCTGGTCACAGTGGTAGGACGCTAACTATTGAGTTACGCCCCTCCCTCGCGCCGCCGCGCCGCTCCCGTGAGGACCTGAAAAATAGTGGGGTGAGAACTATATAAAATAGTTCCCAGTGGGTAAGGCCACCCAAGAGAGGAGCTCGAACCACCAGGTCCAAAGGAAGCATACGAGCATGGGTTAGTACATATACATAACCATTAAGCATATAACTTTTCAATATATGAAAGTAAACATGCTATGCTTCAACAAATGCGATAATGAAATCCATGCAATATAATTTAAACTGCTATTCCACTATCAATTTCATAACCAATCTGCTCCTAAGGTTCATTTACCTTAGCTAAGCCGTACTCGACTTGCCCTCGAGTTCAATATTAACGGGTTACCACCCTCCTAAGGTTTACTTACTTTAGTAAAACCTTAACCGACTCACTCTAGAGTCAAACACCTTGGGCCACCGCCCAACTAAGGTTTACTTATTTAGTCGAACCTTCACCGACTCACTCTTGAGTCATATATAACTATGCAACAATATTTACATGCTTAGTAAATAAACATAAAGGATGCAACCAAAATGAAACATAATTTATCATTCTCTCCTAGGTTCATCCTATATTCCACATTGACTAAGTTCTTTTACTTGTCATTTACTTATGGTTGCGGAATGGCCGTCGCACCATAGTTGTTTCAACATTCGAGGAGTGAAATCGTCACCTCCTATTCGAGTAGCGAAATCGTCGCATACTCGGGATAGCGAAATCGTCGCATACCCCCGTCTCAACACCGCCATCATATGGCATGGTAGCGAAATCGTCGCATACCCGGGATAGCAAAATCGTCGCACATCCCCCCCTCGACACCGCCAACACGTGGCGCGGTAGCGAAATCGTCGCATACCCGGGATCGCGAAATCGTCGCCTATCCCATGTCGGCACCGCCAACTCGTGGCATGGTAGCCAAATCGTCGCATACCCGGGATAGCAAAATCGTCGCACATCCCCCTCGACACCGCCAACACGTGGCGCGGTAGCGAAATCGTCGCATACCCGGGATCGCGAAATCGTCGCCTATCCCATGTCGGCACCGCCAACTCGTGGCATGGTAGCGAAATCGTCGCATACCCGATATTCACATTACTTGCTTGCCAACCTAAGTCTCATGATCTTAGGTTCAAGTCACTAAGTCTCACCTATGTTCAATAACACTAGGTTTACTTTCTCATTCTCAACCTAGGTTCCATGACTCTAGGTTCCAATTTCATGTCCAACCTATGTTCAATAACACTAGGTTTCAATCTCGTGTCCAACCTATGTTCAATAACACTAGGTTCCAATAGTCTTGTTTAAGTGATCTCCCTATCACTATGTGCCACAACCTAGGCTCAATAACTCTAGGTTCGCATACATTCCAACCTATGTTCAATGACACTAGGTTCATTACACATTCAACCTATGTTTAATGACACTAGGTTTAACATGCATGCATCATCTCTCAAGTATAAATATACATTGTTATAAAATACTTAGATTCTTTACATGCAAGGTGAGCCCATGGCTCAAATCATTTGATATATAAATCTATGCCAACATGCACATTATAATTCTTTCTTATCCTAGTTGTCCATATCTAGGATTTTCCATTCACATGACCTCTAGCCCATTTTGGACCATGTCAAATTCTCTATCATGTAGAGAAACTAGCTCCCCGCTATGTTTACATCTAGGCATACACATGTCCATTTGTAACAATGTGTGATCTCACATGCCCACAATTCCAATCCGTGGTAGGTATGGTATTAACATCATATGATCTACTCATTCATATATATATACCACTTGCCAATTAACCTACCATTACATGCATCAAGTAAAATAATTATACTTTACTCTTTCAACATGGAAGTGACCTAATCACTTCGGTAAACACAAACCCACCTCACACTCTTCCGATTGCTTGTAGACACTTGCAATCGGGCTCTTTTCCTTGGCCTCAAGCTTGATCTTCAAGCTCCTAGCCCTAACACACATGAAGGATTCGTTAATCCGAGTCGAACTCATAACGATCTCAACTCTCCAAACCATTCGAAATGGAGTTGTCCCACATGTTCTACTAACCCCAAACTAGGGTTCAAAAGGGTTAAAACATTTTTAAAACCCTCCACAAGAAAATCCCTCTTTCAACCTAGGGTTTTCCAAAACTCATGGCAAAACCCGATATCTCTTGCTAATCTCTACAATTTGTAGCCTAGATTAGCCAAGGGTCTCCAAAAACTCATTTCCAAGCCTCAAATCCGAAACCCTAACAACCAAATCCAAGGACTTACCTCGGATCCGCGAGCTCACCAAGCCACCATGCATGCACGAGCTCGATCTTCACTCCTCCAAGCTTCCCAAGCTTGATCTCCACCAAGATCTTCACTTTGGAGGAGAAGAAAATGAAGAAGAGAAGAGAGGGAGAAGAGCCTCTCTCTCTATGTGTGTTGCTGTATTTTCAGAGGAGAAAGGGGGAGGGTCCCCCTATATGTAAGCCTTCCTCAGTGAAATTACTAATTTACCCTTCGAAAACAGCATTCTGCACACTGTATTCCGGTATACGGGTTGGCATACCGGTATACGGGTTGGCATACCGGTATACCCTGCGGAATTCCGCAGAACCCGCAAGCTGGTTTCACTGTTTCAAACATCGCATACCGGTATCCTTCTTCGCATACCGGTATACTCCGAAAATTCTGCAAAACCCGAGAGTTGGGTTTTCCTGTTTCGCACATCACATACCGGTATACAATTTTACATACCGGTATACCACTGCAGATTTCACAATTTCAGCAGTTCTAGCTTTCTAGAGTCCGTTTTCGCGCCTCATTTGCGCCGAAAACACTCGTACGAGTTCCAAACTTGGCTGTAGCCTCACGTATAGCCTCTCATGCTATTTTTCTACCGGAACTCCATAATTTGTAGAAGTTCGGTGTACTACAGCCTTCAATTCTTTCAACTCGGCCGATGCTATTCGATACGGAGCCTTCGAAATTGGCGCAGTCTCGGGAATCACGTCTATTACGAACTCGATCTCCCGGTCCGGCGGTATTCCCGGCATCTCCATGGGAAATACATCCAAAAACTCTCGGACCACAGGGATATCCCTGAGCACCGGAGCCTCCTTACCACACTCCACCACCGTCGCTAAATAAGCCACACAACCACTATTGATCAACTTCCTCGCACACGACGTGGTCACAGTCATGGCAAAGAGTGAGCTTTTACACCCACGGTAGGTGAACTTCTCTTGCCCAGACTCATGAAAAGTTACCACCTTGCCTTTGAGAGCCAATCCATACCTAGCACTAGGTCAAAACCCTTCAACTGCCTCAACACTAACAAGCCCGTCGGCATAACCCAATCGCCTATCCGCACTGGACAGGCCACGCACAACTCCATGACACACAATGTATGATCAGAAACTTGAACCCAACTAGCATGCATGGTTTCTACAATACCTACTCCATATGCAGTTGCAAATGATCGACTAATGAATGAATGCGAGGCGCCCGTGTCAAATAAAGCTCTACACCGTACTCCATTTATTAACACAATACCTGCCACGACGTCGTCGGCAATGGCAGGTTCCTCCACCTGAGCTGCAAACACCCGGCCACTGGGTGCCGGTCGAGATCCCTCAGACTGATGCGGCATCAAGGTGCGCCCAGACGATGTAGGGGCGGGCGGAACTCCTGCATACTGCCTAGGGGCTGACTGAACCGAAGCGGATGACGGGGCCGGTGATGCTCCTCTCGGGCACTCACGCCACATGTGTCCAGCCTGCCCGCACAGGAAACATCTCCCCTGCTGCAGCTCGCACTCCTGGGGCCGATGGTTTCCACCGTAAATGACGCAGCGGGAAGGTCCACGGTTCCTTGACTGTGTCCGTGGGTACCTAGGGGGCTTCTTAGAACTCGACTGTCCCCCGGCACCACTCATGGTTCGCTTTCTTCCTCCTTCCTTTTCAAACAACTCATGCTCCTCCGACGCGATTGCATTCCCTTATTCCACCCATAGGGCCCGGTCCAAAACTTCGGCAAAAGTCTGAAGCTTAAAGGAGTGCACAACTCTGAAAATCTCGGGCCGAAGTCCTCGCTCGAAGCATTCCGCTTTATCTTTGTCACCTCGAACCACATACGGGATACAGTTCACAGTATGCGAGAACTCCCGTTTATATTCCCTCACTGAGCGACTTCCCTGTTTCAACTTTTGAAAGTCCTCTTGCAATTTCCTCTTCTCACTATCGGGGAAGTACTCTGCGAATAACAACCCTCGAAACTCCTCCCAAGTGACTGGGGGAAGATTCTGGGATCGACCTTTCTTGACTCCCCTCCACCACACTCTAGCCGACTTCTCAAAGCAGTGGGCGGCCAGGTGCACCTTGTCCTGCTCCAAGATATATATGTCTTCGAACAGGGTCTCCATTGAAGCGATCCACGTCTCCACAACCCAAGGGTCCACTACCTCCCCGCCGAAAGTAGGAGGGTTGAACCTTTTAAAGGCCATGAGAGTTGCAAGTGCTCGTTCCCTCTCGGCCTCCACTGCCGCTTGATCGGGGACCGAGGAGCCAGAAGCTGCCGGAGGAGCACTCGTCGAAACATGATGCGCCGTCCCTGGCATGGCGGTCGCATCCACTCCCTCTGTAGCATTTGGAACGTGTGTCGAAGGCGCAGGCGGTTCTCGACTAACTTGCGCCGCTGCCACCTGTTGTGACACCAATTCTTGTAGCTTCCTAATCTGCTCCTCCTGACGTTGAGAGGCTTCGGCCTGCGGTTGAGAGGCCTCAGCCTGTCTATGCACCACCCCAATTAGCGCAGTTACCTGGTCACGCAACTCCTGGACCTCACTGGACTCGGACCGTTCAGGCACCTCAAGAGACGGTGCCGGAGTAGACATCGTCTCAGGGCGTTTCTTTGGTGCCATTACCACCTGAAACGCAACAACTCGATTAACCATTTTGATCTACGAGATCAACACAAGTCAATAACTTAATCCAAAGAAAACCAAATTAGGCGAAAGTACACAAGGGTACTTATTCCCATCCCTAGGAATCATGTTGTGGGCCGCCAACATAACCTCCTTGAGTTGAGAATAAATAACACCTTGAATCCGTCTTTAACAACCATTAGAGACATACTAACAACTAGACCCAATTGACTTAACTTCCGCTACTATTCATAGATCGCCATCTCTCACGTGCCTAGGTCCTTATAGTCACCATCCTAAGGTTTCCTAGGTCCTCCTAGACCTCTCTACGCTCTGATACCACTGTAATCTGTCACGCCCCGGCAACGCCACTTTGGTCGGCTCGGGCACGTGCACATACCGCCGAATGGACAGAGCCTCCCCTATCCGCCCAAGGCGTAAACAACATCATGTACATCGAGTTTTACCTAGAAAAAATAACAACAAAACACGATTTGCACGAGGGCATCACACAAGAGCGAGAGATATAACTTAACTAATTCAACTTAAACATTTACATTTTTACATCCATTCATACGACCATTCACTTTACATCATTACAATTTACATCTTCCCAAAATGAAACCTCTACAAGTTCTCTCAAAATGTAAAAGCATATCTAAACTGTAAACTGTACAGGGTAAACTAGTGCACGGGAGTCCACTACCTAGGGCGCAATGCCCTTGCCGTGATCATGTGCCGCTGCGCTCGGTGAAGGCTCTTCAAAACAGGATGTGAGAACTACAAGAAGTTCCCAGTGGGTTCGGCCGCCGATCCCGCCGATTTTTCCACTAGGTCTAAGAAGGCATAGAGATATAGAAAGGGGTAGCGAATGCTAAATGAAAATAAGCAACATGCAAGTGTACCTCTACTCAATGTATACCTTGCAATTAATGTCATCTACTATGCCTTTACAACGTCAACATGGTCAAGTTTTCACTACATGTAAAATATATGGAATACGAGATACTTAATCAATAACCCATACCTTGACCCAATTGCACCGGCTAACCCGTAGGTCGAGCCACGACTCACAACACTAAGTCACGTGGGGAGGAGGTCTTTCACTCCCGAGCCACCATCATGACCGTCTGCCGGGGAGGCACCGTCGTGACCCTCACCCGTTTTCACGTGACACTCCGGAGCTCACGGCTTGGGAGTTGCGACCTCCACAAGCCGATTACAGACTGTGTGAGTATGATCTCGTCCTCTAAGCCCGGGGACCTACCACCAACCGGTGGCGACAATATCTAGGGATCTCTCTAAATCCCAAATTAATCTCATATCATGCAATGCTCAACAATAGTAAGATACACGACGCCACACTACACATGCAATAACCCACTTTCTCTTTGATACTCAAGGTTTAATCAATTCATGCCACTAGGTTCAAGCTCTAGTGTCCACAATTTGTTTAAGTCCACAACTAGTTCACATTTATGCCTAGGATTCTCATGGCAATGTCTAATTTACATATATACATCTCTATATCATGCAATCATAAGCTCCAATTTTCATTCAAAAGCATGCAATTACCAATCAAGAATTTCATATGATTCTAGAACATAATTCTCATGCATTATGGTACATGGCCAAAAAATGATAACTTAGACATAGAATGAAACTCGACCAATTCGGATAGCACCCCCCACCTCGTGTCGGCGTCTAGGGCGGGGAAAACCAAGCCTCGCGTCCTCTCTTCGCTGATTTAGCTCGACCCACGGCTAACGAATAACAATCAGCAATTTCTCTCAATCGGACACTGTAGGCTCACCGGAATCCCAATTCGAGTTGTCCCACACGTCGATTTACCCTTCAATTAGGAAAACAAGAGATCAATTTCACTAGAAAGCCCATTTCTACAAACCCCCAAATTTAGCCCTTGGGTTTATATTTCTTCAAGAACACTAAAATCTCTTGGAGTTTCTTGTTTATCCAAGGCTAAGATCTCATAGGGGTCCCAAAACAACAACAAAAGAGGTCCTAAACCAAACCCTAACCTCAAAACTTCAAAACATCACCTTAAACACCTTGCTCTCCACAAGCTTTCCTTTCACAAGAAGCTTGCTTCACCTCCAAGCAAGCCTTCTCCTTCAACCTTCACTCCTTTGGAGAGAGCTCTAGAGAGAGAAATGAGGAAGTTAGAGAATGAGATAAGAGGGTTTAGAAAGAGAGAGAGACCTTTCTCTTGTGTGAGTGGAAAAGAAATGAGTTTTGTCTCTTATGTGAGTGAAAGAGAAATGAGTAGAGAGAGAGACACATCTCTTATGTGACTTTTGTTTCTTATGTTAGTGAAAGAGAAATGAGTAGAAAGAGAGACATATCTCTTGTGTGAGTAGAAAAAAAATGAGTGGGGAAGTAGGTTAGAGATTATCCATAAGCCCAAACACAATTGCAACTTAACCCCCCATGAAAACACTATTTTCCACTTAATCCACAAATTTTGCCCAATTTGGCCAAAGTATAGGGGAAATGTATAGAAATTCAGTACACTACATCATCGTTGCAAGATTCTCGACGGATTTTCTACTGAGCGCATCGGCTACCACATTAGCCTTGCCCGGGTGGTATAAAATGGTTAGGTCATAGTCCTTCAACAGTTCCAACCACCTCCGTTGCTCAAGTTCAACTCCTTCTGAGTGAATAAGTACTTCAAGCTTTTATGATCCGTATAAACCTCACAACGCTCTCCATACAGTTAGTGTCTCCACAACTTGAGTGCGAAGACCACCGCCGCAAGCTCTAAGTCATGAGTGGGGTAGTTTGCTCATAACTCTTCAACTGGCGGGAGGCATAGGCAATAACCTGCCCAAGCTGCATAAGTACACACCCAAGACTATGTCGCGACGCGTCACTATACACCACAAAGTCCTTCTCTGCAATCGGCAAGGCAAGAACGGGAGCTGTAATCAACCTCTCTTTCAATTCCTTGAAGTTTTGATCGCAATCATCGCTCCACATGAACTTGGTCCCCTTGCAGGTGAAGCGCGTTAGCGGACCGGAGATCTTTGAGAATCCCTCCACAAACTGCCGATAATACCCTGCAAGACCGAGAAAACTACGTACCTCGGTGACATTGGTCGGTCAGGGCCAATCCTTAATCTCCTTGACTTTCTTCGGGTCCACGGATACACCATTTTCTGATATCACATGACCCAAGAAGGCGACCTCGCGAATCCAAAAGTCGCACTTCTTCAATTTGGCGTACAACTTGTTCTCCCAAAGAACTTGTAGCACTATTCGAAAATACTCTTCATATTCTTCATCACTCCGAGAGTAAACAAGAATGTCATCAATAAACACCACCACGAATTGATCCAACAGTGGTTTGAATACACGGTTGATCAAATTCATAAACGCTGCCGGGGCATTAGTAAGCTCAAAAGGCATAACCGTGAATTCGTAGTGTCCATATTGCGTCCTAAACGCGGTCTTATGCACATCTTTTTACTTAATCTTCAATTGATGATAGCCGGACTGCAAGTCAATTTTAGAATACACTCGAGACCCTTGTATTTGATCAAACAGATCGTCAATGCCGGGTAACGGGTACTTATTCTTGATGGTCACCTTGTTTAGCTCACGGTAGTTTACACACAACCGTAGCGAACCATCCTTTTTCTTAACAAATAGCACCAGGGCTCCCCAAGGTGATACACTCGGACACTCGGTTTGATGAAGCCCTTGTCCAACAAGTCTTGCAATTGAGCCTTCAACTCAGAGGGTGCCATTCTATATGGTGCCTTCGAAATTGGCACAATCCCGGGGAGTAGATCTATAACAAATTCAATCTCCCGGTCCGGTGGCATTCCGGGCATCTCCGCCGGAAATACATTCGAAAATTCTCTAACTACTCGGATGTTCTCGAGCGCCGGAACCTTCTTCCGGTCATCCACCACCATCGCTAGGTAGGCAACACAGCCACTATTAATCAATTTTCTCGCCTGCGACGTTGATACCGTAGTTACAAAAAGTGAGCTTTTACACCCTCGGTACACAAGCTCCTTTTGACCTGGTTCTTTAAAAGTCACCACTCGGCTCTCACAATCAATCGTAGCATAGTACTTGGAGAGCCAATCCATTCCCAACATCAGGTCATATCCAACCATTCGATTCAACACCAGCAAATTCGCTGGCATGATCCAATCCCCAACTCTAACGCAGCAGGCACGACATATATTTCTAACACAGAATGTATGCTCCGGTACTTTTACCCATCTAGTGTGCGCGGTATTTACTACATCTATTCCATAAGTAGTAACAAATGACCGACTAATGAATGAATGTGATGCTCCTGTGTCAAACAATGCTCTACATCTTATGCCATTAAGTAAAACGATACCTGCCACGACGTCCTCAGGGGTAGAGAGCTCCTCCACTTGGGTCGTGAACACACGGAGCTCGGCGTTTGCCGCGTACCCTCAAGCTGTCGTGTCGGCGGCGCACACCCCGCAAACATCGCCATGGGTGGGATGCCCGTGAGCTGCCTCGGTGAGGAGAGAGTCGATGCGACCGATGGAGCCCGTCCATCACCTTGCGGGCACTCGAACCGCATGTGACCTGGCTGCCCGCACCTATAGCACCTCCCCTCCCGCTTCTCACACACCTGCGGCCTATGAGGACCACCGCAGATGTTGCACCTCGGCGAAGACGGAGTGGGCTGGGATCCCTGAGCACAGGATTGCGAGTGCGGATGCTTCAGTGGTCGCTTGGAGCTTGATTGACCGCCCGAACCACCCGACGGTCGCTTTTTCCCTTTGTCCTTCTCCTTCTCAAAAGACTTGCGCTACTCCCGCGCGAAGGCATTGCCTTGTTCCACCCGCAAGGCTCGGTCCAAAACCTCAGCAAAGGTTTGTAACTTGAGAGAATGCACAACCTTAAAGATTTTCGGCCGAAGTCCACGTTCAAAGCAATCGGCCTTATCATTGTCGTCCCGAACTACATACGGGACACAGTTGATAATGTGAGAGAATTTTCGCTCATACTCCCTCACCGTGTTGTTCCCTTGCCTCAACTTTCGGAATCTATCTTGAAGTTTTTTCTTCTCACTATCGGAAAAATAGTTGGAAAACACCAATCCCTGAAACTCTTCCCATGTAACCGGCGGAAGGCTAGAGGGTCGGTCCCGCTTGATCCCCTTCCACCACACCTTCGCCGACTTCTCAATGCAATGTGCGGCAAGGTGCACCTTATCCCTCTCCAAGGTATAGAGGTCCTCGAAGAGTGTCTCCATCGAATTGACCCATGTCTCCATGACCCATGGATAGATCGTCTTCCCGTCGAAGGTAGGCGGGTTGAACTTCTTGAACGTCATAAAGGCTGCAAGAGCGTGCTCCCTCTCCGCCTCCATCGCTGCATGATCGGGGACCGATGTGCCCGAATCCATTGCGGCTACCGACGGTGCATGGCGCGCGGTCACGGGTACAGCCGCCGCCACCACCCCCTCCGCGTCAATCGAAAGGGTGATCGGGGGCGCATGCTGCCCTTAACCCACCTGAGCCGCAGCCGCTTGTCGTGCCACAGTATCTTGGAGCCTCCTGATCTACTCCTCTTGGCGTTGTGCCGTCTCAGCTTGCCGCTGCACTACTCCAACAAGTGCGGACTATTGATCATGGAGATCCATGTCCCCACTCGCCCCAGATTGCTCGTGGGCTACGCTCGGCTCCTCCGACCTAGCTCTTGTCGGAGGCCTATCACGTGTCATCGCTTCCTAAAACCCAACGACCTTGGTCAATATCATGACCCTCAAGGTCGAACACAAGATAATATTCACGAACTCAATTTAGGCGAAAGTTACACAAGGGCGCTTATTCCCATCACTTGGTTTCATGTTGTCAGCCGCCAACATGAACACCCTCGGCTGAGAATAAACCACGTCTTGAATCTACCTCTAACACCCTATTAGAGCATACACAACTTGACCCAATTGATTCAACTTCCGCCACAAGTTACAAATTCTCGTCACTCACGAGCCTAGGTCCTTATGGTTTTCCATCCTAGGGTCTCCTAGGTCCAACTAGACCATTTCTACGCTCTGATACCACCTTAGTCTATCATGCCCCGAGCCCACAGCGGAGGCACTCATCGAGCGCGTGCTCTAGACCCGCCAAACAGATAGAGTTCTTCCTGTCAGCCCAAGGCGTCACAAGCATGTATACACAACACATTCCAAACAGAAATTGAATACATTGATTGCATAAGGAAAGCATCACAAGATATAGAGTAAATACTACTTCTATAACATCTTTTTCCATTCAATTATATACAAGATTTTCTTTCCAATATACAATCCAAAATGAGCTTTACATTTTTCCTTTCCTTTACATTGTTCCAAAATGGGGGTACAACTAGAAAATTAACAATCAAAATAGAAGGACGCTATCTACTCAATTACACCCTTTCCTCGCTCCGCCGCGTCGCTCGCGGATAGACCTGAAAAGCATGGGGGTGAAAACTATAAACATAGTTCCCAGTGAGTACGGCCACCCAAGGGAAAAGCTCGACCTACCAGCTCCAAAGGGGGCAACATAAGCACGGATTAGTTCAATATATAGTTTATATGAGAAATAACAAGCTTATGCCTCTAATCATGATAATGAAACCTACTCATGTGACGTAAACTACATTTACTCACTAGGTTCACCTTCTAGTCATGTCTCCCGACTCACTCTAGAGTCAATCAAAAGCGGAGCACCGCCGTCCTCATGGCATCGGGTGACGAGATTGTCGACCACCCCTGGCCATCAGTCCATAATTTATGAACTCGCTCCATTCCTTGGTATTGGGTGACCTCCCGTGCACCCCCGACCATTGGAGATAATAGTAGCGAGTTCAATCAAGAGCGGAGCACCGCCATCCTCATAGCGTAGAGCGGAGCACCGCCATCCTCATGGCATCGGGTGACGAGATTGTCGGCCACCCCCGGCCATCGGGTTGTTAGGAGTTCCGGAATTCCTTCTCTCATGGTCACAAGGGTCCATTGTTTTTACTCTATATTGTCAACCTTTCTAGGTTCATATCATTTCGTCCAAGTGATATTCCATCCACTATGTTTTCCAACCTATGTTTTAATGGCACTATGTTCTCTATGTTCATGTGTTGAGTTCTCTAATGACCCTAGAGAAAGTCAACCTATTATATGTTCCACAACATAGGTTCACAACCAACCATGCATGCATTCATTTATCTTATGAAATTAGCACTCAAATTAACATGTATTACATGCAAGCACATCTACTCATGCATAGGTAGTGAAATTTACTAATTCAAGTAACATATGTTCTATCATGCATATCTTGACAATTAAACTACCATGCAACCATCAACAACTTAGTCTAGTTACTATGCTCTAGACATGAGAGGTGACCAAGTCACTTCGGTGCACACAATCCACCTTGGCTCTTTAGCACACTCCTAATTGCTTATAGACACTTGCAATCAGGTCTTCTCTTGGGCTACAAGCTTTTACTCCAAACTTTCTTGCCCTAAATACAAGAAAATTGGTTCGTTACCATTTTCGAACCCTAAAACGATTTTATCTCTTGGAATCATGTTGTCCCACATGATTTCCAATCCTCAATTAGGATATTTTAAAGGGTCAAATAATTTTTAAACCCCTCAAATCCAAAAATCCTCTTTTAACCTAGGGTTTTCCAAAATCCATGACAAAATCCATTTTTAACGGCTAATCTCTATAATTTGTAGACTAGAATATCCTAGGGTTTAATAAAAATCCATCTAAATGATTTAAATCCAAAACCTTAACCTCACATTCCGAAATCTCACCTTTGCCACAAGTTCCTCAAGCCTCTTCTTGCTCCAAGAAGCTTGCTCCCACCTCCAATCTCTCTTCCAAGCTTGATCCTCCAAACTCCAAGTGTTGGAGAGGCTCTACTAGAGAGAGGAAGAAGAGAGTAAGAGAGGGAAGAGAAGAGAAATATTTTCTCTTGTATCCAAATGTGGAGAACGGTTGGGTTCCCCCCTTATATAAAGGGGTTGCAATATTTGCAACTAACTCCCCAACATTCCACTAATTACAACCATCCAAAACTGGCATTTCGCAGCACTGTGTACCAGTACCTGAATTTGCGTACCGGTACACGGGCATTTAGTTTCGGTACCCAATTTTCAGTTCCTCAAAACCCAAACACTAGATTTTTAGGAATTCTATTGCATTCTGGTACTCAGCGTTTCAGTAACGGTACACATTGAATCAGTACCGGTACTCAGGTTGAGTTCCTCAAAAACCCGAACGTTCGTTTTCCTCCATTTGTATTACGTTCTGGTACCCAGTTTCCAGTACCGGTACTCAATACAAATTCTGCAGCGTAGGCAGAATTAACCCTCCGGAGTCCGTTTTCGTGCTCGATTTGCGCCGAAAACACACGAATACTCTCCAAACCTCACCGAAACTATTCGAATAGCCTTTTAGAGTTCTTTTCACTAGAACTCCATAATTTGTAGAAGTTCGGTGCACTACAGCACGGGTGTCAGCGATACCTCAAGATAACCGTGCTCACCTTCCGAAAGATCGACGATGCTCGGGGCAGCCGGAACAGCGAAGTCGGGTCAAGAATGTCCTAGGTCTGGTCAGCCAAGGCAGCAACCTTCACACCTCAGGCTTCGATAGCCTAGGGGTGCGCGCACCGGCAGGAGAGGGATGTGGCCGACAAAGGGCGACCGGAGGGATTGGTGGCCAGTGGCGAGAGCGCCGGTGGTAGCGCCCAGGGAGCCGCAGCCAACCCGAGAGAGCTTCGGGTTCAAGTATCGTATCCAACAGCGGGGAAAATACTGAGGAAGGCCTGGCCGGTGCCCGTTTGGTCCCCAGGGGCTCACCTGAGGCGGCGTCGATAACGGGGCACAACGATGGTGCAGGACAAGTGGCTGCAGCCTGAGCCTCTAAGGATCGGGCTCGGGGCTCGCTTTTCAGGCGCACCGGTGCACGGTGACGCTGAGGTTTGCCAAGGTTGTGTCGCCGGACCCTAAGAATGCCAGCGACAATAGTCGTGGATGGCGTGGCCGGCAGGAAAGGATCTCGGGGTTGGTGGCTGTGAGAGAGAAAGAGAGAGATTGAGAGAAGACGAGAGAGAGGACCTCTGCCGGAGCTCCGGCAGCTGGAAGTGATCGCCAATGGTCAGAAGGTGATGTGGCGCATGTGGGGAGGGTTACTATGACGGCCAGGGCAGAGGGGAGGGGTCTATGGTTAGGTTTAGTTGAAGTAATCCTAGATGCTATAATATAGGATTTGGAAAACTTGCACAAAAGTCCTCCAAGCTCTATATTTTCCATTTCTGCCCCAGCCAGTACGTCTAAAACACGAAGTAGTCCCTCCACATGCGATTTCACGAAATTCCGCACATAAAATGCTAGAGCTTCTTCAAAAATAAAAATTTTTCAAATTGGGCCTCTCATGTATTTCATGCATTTTTGCACAAACATCTTGCCAAATCCAAAAATGGACAGCACCAGGACTTCCGGCACTACGGGACCATTAAACTTATGTTTTTGTTTCGTCTGAAATGACCGCAGATTTGCGGCAAAATCCTCTCTCTTTCTCCCTCCAAAATTTGAATATAAGTTTAATAATTTAACTTTTGAATTCGAATTTGAATTCAAACCAATTATAATTTAATAATTCATTCTTAGTTTACACTAAATATACATAATAATATTTGGAGAAGTCATTTATAAATGTTACAAAATATTTATTTCCTCCTCGAGATACTCAGCTAGTATCCCATACATCGCTATGAATCAATTCGAGCAAAATCGGAGTCTCTATCTACACTTCTGAAGGGTTGTCAAGGAAGTTTAGGTTGTACAAATATTAGACATTTTTCTTTATTTATTTCTACTATTGGAATTAAATTTAATTTCATCATATTACTTAATGATTTAAAATGTATATGTCCAAGTCTAGCATGCCAAATTTGAGAAGAACACTCAACATTCAAAACTTGAGAATTTGTATATACATGCGGAGAAATTACATTCAACTTAAACAAACCATTATATAAAAATTCTTTACCTACAAAATTTATTTCTCGACTAATTATAATTTTATTATATTAAAAAACTTTCTTAAAACCTCTCTATACAAGTAGGGATCCACTTATTAGATTTTTTCTAATCTCCGGCACATGATAAATATCATGAAGGGTTAAGGACTTGCTAGAAGTCAACTTTAGAACCAATCGACCAATTCCCAACACGTAGGCTGTAGTGAATGTGCCCAAAGTTACAATTCCTCCACTTGAGACCTGATAGGTCGAAAATCAAGAGCAATCAGCACACACATGCACATTAGCCCCGGTGTCAATCCACCAGTCATTAGCATCTAAAGTCATATTTATTTCTAAAAAATAAAGAACAGATCAGGATGTCGTCTCAATGGTACTGGGTCAAGCATCAGCATATTAACTTGAGGCTACCCAGTATTTAATGTTCCTTGTTTTGATGCTAGGGGAGACGTCTTCTTGTAGAAACAGTTCTCAGCAAAGTGGTTCGTCCTGCCACACACGTAGCAGCATTGATCCCCACTATTCCCCTCAGCATGAGATCTTTATTATTATTATTATTATTATTATTATTATTATTATTATTATTATTATTATTATTATTATTATTATTATTATTATTATTCCTATTGTTATTGCTATTTGTCACGCCCCGGGCTAGTTTTAGAAATGGAAATACGTGCCAAATTTTTATTTTTTTTTTAAAAGCCTAGCCCGCGCCACGTACAGACCCGCCACAAATACAGGGTCCACTATACACACGGACAGAGCCTCCCCTGTATTTGCACGGCGTACACAACATACAACAGGATCACAACCACCATTCATTCATCACAACAACACAACAGCTCAATAAGATTCATACAGCTAACAGTCCTTAAACCTGTATGAATCTAAGCAAGACCTTAGGCGAAGGATGATGCGATGCACAAACAACAGATCATTCTAGAAAATTGATCCTTACCCAGAAGCTTTATTTTGAAACCCTAATCTCAAACATTTAAGAATCATTTGAAAACTGTTCTCCACATGAGAACTCTCTTTTGAAATTCCAAAAGTCAATCGATCGAAAATCTATTTGAAAATTGTTTCCCACACGGAAACCTTTATTTGAAAACGCTACCACGAGGGGTAGAAATCCAAGATATACGATAAATGAAAGATCTAAGTGCATCGACAACCAAAGAGTCTAAGCATGCAATCCACATATGAATACTAAACCAAATCCACAAGATATAAGCATGCAAGACAAAATAACCACAATGTAACTGAACTTCATCCACAACTAACTAACTGTCAAAGGATAGGGTGATAACCAAAATCAGGAGGGAGAAGCCTCACAAGTCAGAACCTCTAGAACTACTATCTAGGCGTGCCTCGCAACGTCCCGACTCCCACCACCCTGCTCACCTGAAAACAACAACGAGGGCGGGGGGTGAGAACATGTAAACATGTCTCCCCTCCCAGTGGGTACCGCAAGCCGACGAAGGCGAGGTGTACACACCGGCACGAGGGTCAACAAAAGATAGATAAGGTAAACAGTAGCACAAGTAAGTATGAGGCTGACATACAACTGAACAACTATGCTACTGTAAGCAACTAGTATATGCATCAATGGAGATAACCACAAAGTATACCCAATCACCACCAGGCCACAGGGATCCGTACTGCAGACCACTGGCACTGGCACTGTCACAACCTGCTCATCTCTCGGCACATAAACCTTCTGCACGCAACGCATCAAGGCTCACGGGTCGGAACCAAACTCAACGACCCTTTTCCGGAAAAGAACACCCCTAGGCGGTGGATCAGACCGCTGGTGTACGTGAAGTGCTAGAAGAGCTGTGACGATCGATGCGAATGCTCAATCCACAGAACGGCAACGAGCCGTGAAGCAACTGATAAACCACAACGAGGATCGCTCGGAACAACAGGCGATCACTACCGACCAACTGGTTCCTCTCAAGTATCATGCAAACACAACTACTCTACTATCCAAGCACACATAAGTAGGGTCAACGGGAGTCAAGTGAACTAATAACTGAAATGCAGGAGAAAGGATAGAAAGGTATCACCGTAGTCCACTGAACCGACTCCGGATCGAAGTACCCACCTGTCGAAAGATCAAATCTAACACCGACGGCTCTCGGGAACCACGACAGGACCTACGAAAGACTCACAGGGTCAAGGTCCACCAAGTCGACGCTAAACACAAAGCTCTCACATCCCGAAATCGACGGATCGCCCGGAAACCCACCGGGACGATCCCGAAATCACACTAAGCCCCAGAGGGGTACTCACAACCAAACCAGGTCCTCCGCTGTCCCCAAACACACCGAAACAAGGTGACAGGACAGCGAGCACAAGCTCGGGCTGCCACAAACACAAACGCACCCGAAAAGGCTTCCCGGGTTCCCGAAAATGCCGATTTGGCACCGGAACCCCTCGTCACTCATCCGCTGTCCTCGGAACTTCGGGACAGTGATGAGGAACAGCCAACGAGGCTAAACGACGAAGCCAAGTCGCTCACGAAATCAGCAAGTGAGTCGCACGACTAGAAACACGCGTTTCGCCGACTATTTCATCGAAAAACGCGTCGGAAATGAATCCGGATCTCCGCGAAGGGCGAAGGGGTTGGACAACCATTCCACAGGGCCTCAAGGACCTTGCCCTTGCTGCCCGCAGTGTCGCAACGCTGCCACAATCGCAAAACAAGCGACAAATACAAACATACAAGCAATAAAATAGGCCGTTCGAGCAATCCGTACGTCCGCACGACCTTCCGCAAGCACCAGCGGATAGGTAACGACGTCACGGAGACCGTGCTCACAGCCCCACTGCGACAGGACCAGTCACAAGCCCAGAAAAAGCATAAAAATAGCGAAACATGCGATAGCATAGCTCGACAAAGGCCGAACGGCGAAACGGCTCACCCAAAACAAATTCTAAGGTGAGCATGATGATCAGCGCGTCGCCGTGATCATCGTGCTCACCTTCCCGAGCTTCGGGAGGCAACAGGGAGCTCAAACACCAAAGCGCGGCCAAAACAAAGCAAAAAGGGACCCCGGCCGGAGCAACAAGCTCCGGCCGGCTGCCGGCCGGCATGCACGGCCAGCGGCGGCCAAGGTCGGCTGCGGGGGAGGCAAGGAAGAGGGGGCTCACCTCAGCCGGCGGCAGGGAGCGGCGGCGGCGGCGCGGGGAGGAAGCCAACTCTCGGGTTGGCTAGGGCACGGCGGCGCGGCAACGGACGGCGGCTGCGGCCAGCGGTGACGCGAGCACCGGCAATAGGGGCCCGCCGGACGTCGGTTTGCCGGTGACCGCAACAAGGGAAACCGGCAACGGCAGCGGCGGAGCAAGCTCGGCCCCGGCTGCCCTAGGCGCCCAGCCAAAACCCGCGGCGGCTGCGCCGGCGCTCCGGCGGCACGGCGACGGCCGGGGAGGCAGGGTGCGGCGTCGGAGGACCCAAGGGTGACAGCGCTCACCCTCCCAGGCGTCGGGAGGCGGCGGCGGCTCGGGCCCACAGGTCTCGGCCCGCAGCTGCCCTAGCAGCAGCTCGGCGGCGGCTCCCGGTGGCGGGGCACGTCGCCGGCGGATGTGCCACCTCAGGGGGAGCTCAGGCGTGGGTTCCCCCTGGGTGCACACCGCAGGGAAGTAGAAGAAAAAGAAGAAGAAGGAGAAGAAGAAGAAAAGGAGAGGGAGAGGGTGGCCGGGGTTGCGCCGGCCAGTGGATGGTCGGTGGCGGCCGGCGGAGCTCGGGGAGGTGGCTGAGGGGCTGTAGGAGCTGGGGCTGCTGCTGGGAAGGCTGAGGAAGAGAGAGGGAGAGTGAGGTTCAACCTCCACTCACACACATCACAATACTCATATAACACATGATTTACATTTGCACAAAAGCCCCTCAAACAAAGAAAATAAGCCCTCAGTCCCTCACAGCAGGAGCAATATGCCCAGACACCCCTCCACAAGCAATCCCACGCGAAACGGTGTGAGAAACAGGGTCCAGATCACGAAACTGCAAAATGTCCAAAACGACCCCTCGGCAAAGAACATGCAATATCTCTCAATCCGTCTCTCGCATGTCGACACGGATTGCGCCATCGCGTTCAGCACTGCCGAGACATCGAATCTATTTTTTTGGATCGTCATAAGCGGACTCCGAATTGCGCCGTTAAGCCGTTCTCTCTCCGTAACAAAACTTAAAACAATAAAAATACACTAAATATACTATAAATAAACATATATATATATACCCACCCATATATATATACGTATACAGGTCAAATACACAGTAACAGGGGAGTGGAACACCGAATTCAAATTTCCAAAATCCGAATTCTCACATCACTCCCACCTAACAAGAAGTTTCGTCCCAGAAACTTACTCACACACCATCCGCGAACAACAGCGGATACCTCTCACGCAAAGCAAACTCCAGCTCCCAAGTAGTCTCACGCTCCTCGCGACTCGTCCACTGCAATCTCACATACAGAAAGCTCCGATTCCTCAACTGCTTCACCTTGCGAGCCACAAACCCCAAAGGCACCCTACCGTAGCTGAGATCCTCCATCAGCCGAACCGTTGTCGGGCCGATCACACGACGCTCACCCACGTCATCCCAACAGATCGGTGATCGACGACGACGTCCAAACAAAGCCTCGCACGGTGCCAACCCAAAGCTCGCTTGGAAGCTACTGTTGTAGGCGAACTCCACCAAGGAGAGATACTTGAACCAACCCTCACCAAAAATCCAAAACGCATGCCCGGAGTATATCCTCGAGAGTCTGGAAGATTCGCTCCGACTGCCCATCACTCTGAGGGTGGTAAGCTGAGCTGAAGTCGAGCCTCGTTCCCAGTGCCTGCTGCAAGCTCCTCCCGAACTGGGAATGTCACGCCCCGGGCCCTAGTGAGAGCCTACCAGGCACGTGCACAGACCCGCCGTGTACCCCAAAATAATACACAATGTACACAAGGCGTCTACAACAACAACAATCAAGTAGTAGAAGGAATACATCCTAAACAAGGTGATCAGAGCGAGAACATAATTCTACAACTAAAATAAGATCAACACAACTAAAATCTTGAGGTATACAATAAAATTATACATCTTATGAGCTAACAGATCAACCAACTAACACAACTATACACCTTTCATACAAAATAAAAGAAAGGCATCAAGGGTCCATCTAAAACATCATCGTCGAGGCTCTAGCTAGCTGCTAACCCATCGCCACGATCCCAAGCCTCTCCCGCTGCGGAAGGCTCTGAAACAAAAATCCAACAACAATAGGGGTGAGAACTATTAAACAATAGTTCCCAGTGGGTAAGCCGCCGAGAGTGGCGAAATACACCGCTAGGTCAACTGAGGCAAAAGTAGGATTAGTAATAAAGCATGATTAACATATAAAGGTTCTACTCTACTATGCCTCTAACATTAAGTTATAAAACATGATCATGTTACAAAGCATGTAAACATTCTACTCATATACGTGTAAATATGCCATGATCAACTACACATGTTCTAATGTCATTACTCACTATATGTCAAGTTTACTATTACACATATGACTTGTCTCCAACTACAAGTATGAAATGTATAACCGACTTCCCACTACATGTATGAACTATATGATTTGTTCCCAACTATATGTATGATATGTTCACTAACCACAAATGTGCCAAGTCATGTCAATGTCTCACTACATGTAATGCCACAAGGTCACAACCCACTACTATGTCCATCTGCTACATCTATATGCATCGATTAATTATGGTGTCAAATGTCACATTCCTCATAATATTTCCTACCATAAAGGACTTCTCAAGTCTCGGCTTGTGCCGTGCCTAATGGCCCCGTGGTAGTCAACATTCTCTCGCTAGAATGAGCCTCCCCCACGGCAGTCCACTTCGGCGCCCATATAACCTGCACATAGGCGATCAAACGTCGCAAAAGGCCCACTCCGGAGTGCCGGCTTGTAGGGAGCGACCCTCACAAGCATGTGCGAATGAGCACAATGGCATTAACAAGCATGGTCAACAGCATAGGAAATACGTTCGTCATGTCTAAAACATGGAATCACAATATCGACTCGAGGGTCGGAATCATAATACATAAGTCACACTTGTTCTCAAATCACATGTGGGTATATTTCTACCAATATGTAACATGTCTCTAACATGCAATGTTAACAACTCACTTATCAACAAGAATGGATCTACGTCTCATTCATGACCCCAACGGGTTACTATCATATGCTAACATCAAAGCTGTACTCAATGCATTATACTAATGCTGCTTTCAATGCATTCTACAAATGCCACAATCAATGGATTCTACAAATACCACAATCAATGCATCCTACAAATGCCACGATCAATGCATTCTACAAATGCTATAACAATGCATTCTACGATGCCAACAAGACCATAATCCATGACATGCATGAGCTACATAAACGTCTACTACATAGAGTATAAAAGTCATCATGCAAGTATTTATTTCTTATTATCAAAGTGATGGTATGCAATTACCACTTACATTACCGATAAGAAAACTCTTACCTCATGTCTTAAACATGGAATACCAATCAACGACCGAGGGTCTAGCACTATGTCATAAGGCCAACCTTGTTGTTCTTCTAAGTGAAGTGTAACATACTTAGCCTCTCACTATGTCAAGAACACGCCGGGTGTCATATTATCTTCTACCCATGGTAAGTATGTCATATATCATGCTCATTTCTACCAATAACCGATATGCTAAGTGTCCCCAACTCCACTTTCCATCAAGTACTTCACATGTTGTTTTAATCATTCCAACATGCATTTCTATGTTATCATAATTTGAAATACCATCTTACCACAACTTTCCATAATATGCCATGCATAAACTCAATCATGAACTCTACTACATAGAGCATGCAAATCTCATATATGCTATACATATATCATGATTCTAAAATTTCTATCATGTCATAATAAGCATGAGTGTGCATCAATTCAACTCTAAAACATTAGAGAAGACATAGGGGGAGTTCACCCATTTCGGTGACGTCAGACCCACCGGATAACCATCGAGACCTCGCAGTACTTCAAAACGAAGTTGCCCCCTCGACTTCCAGCACCCTAAAGACCAATTCTAGGGGGTTACAAGTTTCAAACGAACAAATTCAAAAACTACCAAAATTCATGAGGTAAATGGGTGAAAAATACCTTAATCCAAGAAAAGCTTGTGCAAACTCCAAATCAACACATTGGAGCTTCAAATCCAACCTACAAGAGTGTTCTACACTCATCAATTTAGCCCCAAGAGCTCACAATCAAGAAACCCTAACAATAACCCTAGTTTTCATGAAACTAGGTTTTCATGCAAATCTCAAACAAAAATCACAAATAGAGGTTGTAAAAGGGTTTACTAACCTCAAATCAAGCTCATACATGCTAGGGTTGAAGCTAAGTCCTCCAACAAGCTCATCTCATCCATCCCGAGCTCCCCTCAAAGCCAAGAAGCAAGCTCCATGAAGAAAATGGAGAAAAATGAGAT
Organism: Puya raimondii; assembly: GCA_016920855.1. Taxonomy (NCBI): domain Eukaryota; kingdom Viridiplantae; phylum Streptophyta; class Magnoliopsida; order Poales; family Bromeliaceae; genus Puya; species Puya raimondii. The sequence goes on from JABWPP010000050.1 coordinate 143,749,701, forward strand.
CAATCCATGCTTTAGAGGGTTAGGGAAGGAGAAAATCTAGAGAGAGAGAGAGAAACCCACCTCTACTTCTTCTCCGACCTCAGCCAACAATGGCAACAAGAGAGGGTTGAGGGGATATATTACATGAGGTAACAATATCCCCTAAGGCCCCTCAAAACTCAGAAATTACAAAACTGCATGAAATCTGATTCTGCAGCACTGCGTACCGGTACACGAATTGGCGTACCGGTACTAATTAAATCAGTACCCGTATGCCAAAATCAGTACCCGAATGCAGTACAAATTCTGCACCTTTTGCAGAATTTGATCTTCGGAGTCTGTTTTCGCCCTTTTTAAGCCACGAAAACACCTCAAAGCTCTCCAAACTCAACCCAAATCTCCAGAATAGTATAAAGCACTATTCTCTAACTAGAACTCCGCAATTTGCTAAAGTTTAGTGTGCTACAGGGAAACGAAGCGAGAATCCCGATCAGAAATGATCGACACTGGCACTCCAAGCAGCCTGACGATCTCATCCAAATAGAGCTGTGCCAGTCGATCCTGGGACCAAGTCGTGTGTACCGGTAGGAAGTGAGCTGCTTTCGTCAATCGGTCCACAAAAACCCAGATCGCAACATGACCTCGCTGAGAACGAGGCAACCCGGTGACGAAATCCATGGTGATCTGCTCCCACTTCCCTACAGGTACGGGCAACGGTTGAAGCTTCCCTGCTGGTCGCTGATGTTCAGCCTTCACCTGCTGACAAACCAGTCACCGTGACACATGCTGAGCTACATCCATCGTCAAAATCAGGCCACCAGAAACTCTGCTTCGGGTTGCGGTACATCTTCGTCCCTCCAGGATGAACGGTGTACGGCGACCGGTGTGCCTCAGTCAAAAACTCTCGCCTCAAATCCCGATCACTGGGCACACACCTCCGTCCTCGAAGGAAACCATCAGCATGTAACGTGAAGTCACCATCTCTGCCCTGCTCGGCCTCTGCTCGCACTCTCTGCAAGTGCGGATCCATCAGCTGCCCACCGGAGATCCGATCAGGCAAGATGGGCTGCACCACCAAAGTCAACAACTGCGCGGTAACTCCATGAGGTAAAACTCCAACTCTAGTCGACGAAACTCCACCACCAATCGCTCCAGGTCGGTGATCATGAGAGACAGCTCTGCCGAAGGCCGCTTCCGGCTAAAGGCGTCCGCCACGACGTTCGCCTTGCCCGGATGGTACTGGATGGAGATGTCGTAATCCCTCAAAAGCTCAATCCGCCGTCTCTGTCTGAGGTTCAGCTCCTTGAAGAGGTACTTCAGACTCTGATGATCCGTGAACATCTCACAATGCGCTCCATACAGGTAGTGTCTCCAAAGTTTGGGAGCGAACACCACTGCTGCTAACTCGAGATCGTGCGCCAGATAGTTCTTCTCGTAGTCCATCAACTGGCGCGAAGCATACGCGATGACCTTCTCTTGCTGCATGAGCACGCACCCCAATCCTATCCAAGATGCATCGCAGTAGACTACAAAATCCTTACCAGGCTGCGGCAATGCTAAGATAGGGGCACAAGTCAAACTGTCCTTCAGCTCCTAGAAGCTCATCTGACAAGCGGGAGTCTACAGAAACTTCACGCCCTTCCTCGTCAGCTTGCTCAAAGGGGCGGCGATCTTTGAGAAACCCTCAACAAATCGCCGGTAACAACTCGCCAAGCCGAGGAAGCTCCTAATCTCTGCCACAGAAGTCGGAACAGGCCAATCCACTACAGAGTCCACCTTCCTTGGTTTCACCGCAATACCAGCCTGCGTCACGATGTGAACCAAGAAAGAAACTTCTCGAATAGATCAGTATGTCGTCAAAGGAGACCACGACAAATTGATCCAAGAACTGCCGAAAAACCCAGATCATCAAATCCAAAAAGCTGCCGGGGCGTTCGTCAAACCGAACGGCATAACCGTGACCTCGTAAAGCCCGTAACGAGTCCGGAAGGCCGTCATCGCAACGTCCTCGGCCTTGATCTTCAGCTTAAGATAACCTGGCTGCAGATCAATCTTCGAGAGTACCGAGGCTCCCTGGACCCGGTCGAAGAGATCGTAGATCTGCGGTAGAGGGTACCTAAACATCACCGTCATCCCGCTGGACTCACAATCAAACCAACGTAAAACCTTACGAGTCCATCACTCTGGTGCACAGGGTTGCCAATCGCAACAAACGATAAAAACACTAGTGATGCCAAACACGTGTTTCCAAGTGATCAGACACACGCTCCAAACCAAGACTACACGAAAGCCGCGACGAAAATCTTGTATGCCAACACACGCCCAGAAACCTCGGAGCCAACAACCAGGCTCCCGACATCAGGTCACCAAAACACCTGGCAAAAACCGAAATCACCTCTCAAAACAAACCTTTCAGCTGTGAAGGCACAGCTACCGAGCTAAAAGGCAACCGAACTCAACCGGAGTCAAACCAACCGCAGTGATGGCAAATCAACTGCGGAAAACCACTCCAGGATCAGCTCAAGGCTCACTACGTGATCAGGGATGACCACAACACAGCTTTCCCACAAGACGACGCAGAGAGATTGTCTTGCAAGAGAAAGCACCGACCCAATCCTGACAGTCCCAAAAGGGATAGGGTATTTCGTTCTAACTTTTGACACTACGTTGTCTGAAGCCAACGTACTTATCAAAAGAAAAACGAAATATCCGTAGATCAGATGCCGACAACAAGTTGGCAACACCACAAAGGCACCAGGTCAATCAACTCAAAAGCTGGACCAAAATCACAGACGAGTCACCGAATTAACGGGAAAAAGCGAACCGACCCACAAAACAAAGTCTACCCTGAGCCAACTCCCTAGGAGTCTTCGGCTTCCAACAACAAACCGACGGCTACAGGCGACGCAGGGTCGGCATCCACACGAACCAAAGCGAAGGAAGAACAAATCCAGCGTCGACTAACCGACGTCAAATGCGGTGAAACCTCCAACAACAACTTGGAAGATCTCGCGACAACACGAAAACCTACAGATACCACCAGAAATCCCAAAACACACCAATTTGGGCGTTAGGATAGCCGCAAATCATGTAGGCACCAACGAAAACCCGACACCAAACAGTGTCCACTCAGTCTAGTACACGTCAATTTCACGCAAGAACTAGCTAATGGTCGAAAGACCAACACTGACGATTCCACCAGCAATACGTCAGTGGGGTAGGCTTCACCGCCCTACCCAACAAAACAGAGAAGGTAACACAAAAGTTGCAGTCGAAACCGCTCAAAGCACCGTCTCCGTAGAGACGCTCGCAGTGGCCCTCGTGCTCTACACGGAAAGTGGGGCCAGGGCAAGAACAGCCCAAACGACAACGCAGATCCACCAAGTGACGTCACCTAGCCCACAAGGGCCACCACCTACCAACGAGTGGTTACGCAAAGGGGAAAACACCCTGCCACTTGGTATCTGTCTGGTACTCCACCACCACTTCTAGAAGAAGCACGAGTCTGCGAACAAGGGCGGATCGAACCTCAGGAAATCCGTCAATCGCGCTCGGATATGGCCACCACCCCCAATCACGGGATCGGCGTCCACACGCGAAACAGCCGACATAGTCGCTGTCGTCGTCGCGGTCGTGGCCACAACGGCGTGGGTGCCACAGAAGGGCCTGCAGTCATCGGGGCACTCGGCGAAGGAGGAGGAGGGGCTGGTGCGGCAGTCGCCGTAGCCTGCTGCTGCTCAAACTACCGAAACATGCCGGAACATGCCGGAAAGGGTCGTCAGCTGACCCCTCGCCTCGGCCTCAAGCACACAGGGTACGGTCTACATCAGGCTGTCCGCCTCCTGCCAGCTCCTCACTCGAACCAGCCGCAATAGCCCGAGTCTGAACACCAGCAGACAGCTCCGCAGGTGCACGCCTACCACCACGACCCGGACGAGGAGGTCTACCACGACCACAAGCCATCTGCAAAACACAGAAACCTGCGCAAGAGAAAGGGGTCGGCAACTCCCACGAAACACAAGCCGAAAACAAACCTCTCGAACTCGCGCGCCTATACATCTTAGGTCTTCCTATGGGTCAGCCTAACCAATGGTTCAGTTACAAGTTTATGAATGAATGAGTGTTTGTACCCTCTACGCTCTGATACCATCTCAATCTGTCACGCCCCGGGCTAGTTTTAGAAGCGAAAATACGTGCCAAATTTTTTTTTTTTTTAAAGCCTAACCCGCGCCACATACAGACCCACCACAAATACAGGGTCCACTGTACACACGGACAGAGCCTCCCCTGTATTTGCACGGCGTACACAACATACAACAGGATCACAACCACCATTCATTCATCACAACAACACAACAGCTCAATAAGATTCATACAGCTAACAGTCTTTAAACCTGTATAAATCTAAGCAAGTCCTTAGGCGAAGGATGATGCGATGCACAAACAACAGATCATTCTAGAAAATTGCTCCTTACCCAGAAACTTTATTTTGAAACCCTAATCTCAAACATTTAAGAATCATTTGAAAACTGTTCTCCACACGAGAACTCTCTTTTGAAATCCCAAACGTCAATCGATCGAAAATCTATTTAAAAATTATTTCCCACAGGGAAACCTTTATTTGAATACGCTACCACGAGGGGTAGAAATCCAAGATATACGATAAATGAAAGATCTAAGTGCATCGACAACCAAAGAGTCTAAGCATGCAATCCACATATGAATACTAAACCAAATCCACAAGATATAAGCATGCAAGACAAAATAACCACAATGTAACTGAACCTCATCCACAACTAACTAACTGTCAAAGGATAGGGTGATAACCAAAATCAGGAGGGAGAAGCCTCACAAGTTGGAACCTCTAGAACTACTATCTAGGCGTGCCTCGCAACGTCCCGACTCCCACCACCCTGCTCACCTGAAAACAACAACGAGGGCGGGGGGTGAGAACATGTAAACATGCCTCCCCTCCCAGTGGGTACCGCAAGCCGACGAAGGCGAGGTGTACATACCGGCACGAGGGTCAACAAAAGATAGATAAGGTAAACAGTAGCACAAGTAAGTATGAGGCTGACATACAACTGAACAACTATGCTACTGTAAGAAACTAGTATATGCATCAATGGAGATAACCACAAAGTATACCCAATCACCACCAGGCCACAGGGATCCGTACCGCAGACCACTGGCACTGGCACTGTCACAACCTGCTCATCTCTCGGCACATAAACCTTCTGCACGCAACGCATCAAGGCTCACGGGTCGGAACCAAACTCAACGACCCTTTTCCGGAAAAGAACACCCCCAAGCGGTGGATCAGACCGCTGGTGTACGTGAAGTGCTAGAAGAGCTGTGACGATCGATGCGAATGCTCAATCCACAGAACGGCAACGAGCCGTGAAGCAACTGATAAACCACAACGAGGATCGCTCGGAACAACAGGCGATCACTACCGACCAACTGGGTCGTCTCAAGTATCATGCAAACACAACTACTCTACTATCCAAGCACACATAAGTACGGTCAACGGGAGTCAAGTGAACTAATAACTGAAATGCAGGAGAAAGGATAGAAGGGTATCACCGTAGTCCACTAAACCGACTCCGGATCGAAGTACCCACCTGTCGAAAGATCAAATCTAACACCGACGGCTCTCGGGAACCACGACAGGACCTACGAAAGACTCACAGGGTCAAGGTCCACCAAGTCGACGCTAAACACAAAGCTCTCACATCCCGAAATCGACGAATCGCCCGGAAACCCACCGGGACGATCCCGAAATCACACTAAGCCCCAGAGGGGTACTCACAACCAAACCAGGTCCTCCGCTGTCCCCAAACACACCGAAACAAGGTGACAGGACAGCGAGCACAAGCTTGGGGTGCCACGAACACAAACGCACCCGAAAAGGCTTTCCGGGTTCCCAAAAATGCCGATTTGGCACCGGAACCCCTCGTCACTCATCCGATGTCCTCGGAACTTCGGGACAGCGATGAGGAACAGCCAACGAGGCCAAACGACGAAGCCAAGTCGCTCGCGAAATCAGCAAGTGAGTCGCACGACTAGAAACACGCGTTTCGCCGACTATTTCATCGAAAAACGCGTCGGAAATGAATCCGGATCTCCGCGAAGGGCGAAGGGGTTGGACAACCAGTCCACAGAGCCTCAAGGACCTTGCCCTTGCTGCCCGCAGCGTCGTAACGCTGCCACAATCGCAAAACAAGCGACAAATACAAACATACAAGCAATAAAATAGGCCGTTCGAGCAATCCGTACGTCCGCACGACCTTCCGCAAGCACCAGCGGATAGGTAACGACGTCACGGAGACCGTGCTCACAGCCCCACTGCGACAGGACCAGTCACAAGCCCAAAAAAAGCATAAAAATAGCGAAACATGCGATAGCATAGCTCGACAAAGGTCGAACGGCGAAACGGCTCACCCAAAACAAATTCTAAGGTGAGCATGATGATCAGCGCGTCGCCGCGATCATCGTGCTCACCTTCTCGGGCTTCGGGAGGCAACAAGGAGCTCAAACACCAAAGCGCGGCCAAAACAAAGCAAAAAGGGACCCCGGCCGGAGCAACAAGCTCCGGCCGGCTGCCGGCCGGCATGCACGGCCAGCGGCGGCCAGGGTCGGCTGCGGGGGAGGCAAGGAAGAGGGGGCTCACCTCAGCCGGCGGCAGGGAGCGGCGGCGGCGGCGGGCGCGGGAGGAAGCCAACGTCGGTTGGTCGGTGACCGCGATGAGGGAAACCAGCGACGGCGGTGGCGGAGCAAGCTCGGCCCCGGCTGCCCTATGCGCCCAGCCAAAACCCGCGGCGGCTGCGGCAGCTCTCCGGCTGCACGGCGACGGCCGGGGAGGCAGGGGGCAGCGCCGGAGGACCCAAGGGTGACAGCGCTCACCCTCCCAGGCGTCGGGAGGCGGCGGCGGCTCGGGCCCACAGGTCTCGGCCCGCAGCTGCCCTAGCAGCAGCTCGACGGCGGCTCCCGGCGGCTCCCGGTGGCGGGGCACGTCGCCGGCGGTCGTGCCACCTCAGGGGGAGCTCAAGCGTGGGTTCCCCCTGGGTGCACACCGCAGGGAAGGAGAAGAAAAAGAAGAAGAAGGAGAAGAAGAAGAAAAGGAGAGGGAGAGGGTGGCCGGGGTTGCGCCGGCCAAGGGATGGTCGGCGGCTGCCGGCGGAGCTCGGGGAGGTGGCTGAGGGGCTGTGGGAGCTGGGGCTGCTGCTGGGAAGGCTGAGGAAGAGATAGGGAGAGTGAGGTTCAACCTCCACTCACACACACACACAATACTCATATAACACATGCACATTTGCACAAAAGCCCCTCAAACAAAGAAAATAAGCCCTCAGTCCCTCACAGCAGAAACAATATGCCCAGACACCCCTCCACAAGAAATCCCACGCGAAACGGTGCGAAAAACAGGGTCCAGATCGCGAAACTGCAAAATGTCCAAAACGACCCCTCGGCGAAGAACATGCAATATCTCTCAATCCGTCTGTCGCATGTCGATACGGATCATGCCATCGCGTTCAGCACTGCCGAGACATCGAATCTACCATTTTGGATCGTCAGAAACGGACTCCGAATTCCGCCGTTAAGCCCTTCTCTCTCCGCAACAAAACTTAAAACAATAAAAATACACTAAATATACTATAAATAGAGTTAGGCTAGAATACTTGTGGAAGTACCGGGGCTCCGGTACTTCCACGTCGTTTTCGATGTTGGGACTTCCGAATCGACGATCGGCTCCGTTAAACTTGATCTAGAGTATTTGAAGTATCTAGAAAATAAATTTCGCAATTTTCGATATCATTTGCCTGGTGATCGAAAGGGCTCAAAATCAGCAATTTCAATGGTCGTGGTGAGCCGTTTGCAAGTTTAACGGTGTAGAAATATCCAAATCACGTAAAATTTTGATAGAAAATTCTTTATACTATATAAAACAAGATCAATATCTTTGATCTAAAATTTTAGAGTCATATTATCACATTTTGTGAGATTTTTATTTTCAGCCATTGATTTTGAGCCCTTTCGATCACTAGGTAAATGATATCGAAAAATCGCGAAATTTATTTTCTAGATACTTCAAATACTCTAGATCAAGTTTAACGGAGCCGATCGTCGATTCGGAAGTCCCAACATCGAAAACGACGTGGAAGTACCGGAGCCCCGGTACTTCCACAAGTATTCTAGCCTAACTCCTATAAATATACATATATATATATATATACCCACACATATATATATACACATATACAGGTCAAATACACAGTAACAGGGGAGAGGAACACCGAATTCAAATTTCCAAAATCCGAATTCTCACACTATTACCCTTTTTATTGAAATTATTTCTTATTTTGATTTTTTCTTGATTTGATATTTTCTTCCAAATTATTTATCTTTGTTCTATTTTTCTCCTCAATTCTAATAGAGTTTAGGATATAATTTAAAGTTAATTCACCTTGAATATGATTTAAGTTGTGGACGTGAGTTGACCAAGAAGGTGGTAATTTTATCAATTAGACTAGCTACAACATAACTTTCATCAAAGGTCACACCACTAGACCTAAGTTGTTCCACTATTAATTTAAATTCATTTAATTGATCAATTTTATTTTCTACCATTTTATATTTATTAAAATCAAAAGCTTTACATCTTTTTTTGTCGAGGATCTGATTGATCATATTTAGCTTCTAAGGTTTTTCATAATTCTTTAGCTGAAGTAGTATAACAATATATGTCAAATAATTTTTCACTTAAAGCACTTAATATTCTGTTCAGGCAGTGATAATTGATTGTGATAGATGAGTGGGAAGGTGTGGATAGTGCGGCCTCCGCAGTGGGAGAGACTACTGGTGCACTTCTTTGACCCCTACGGCGAGTTATAGCTGGAGGTGTCTCAGTATGACCTGAATTCGAGATCGTCTTAGTCGGATCAAAAATGGTTGAGATCAATCCCCAAGTGGTGAACCAAAATTGCATTTCATTCTGCCACCGATGGAAATTTGTTCCGTCAAACAGTTTTGATTTTGCAGATATAGTATCATCCATTGCAGTTCTCAACATGTTTCCAATATGCTATAATAAATAAATAGAGCAAATAAATATTACGAATCTACTACAGAAATAAAACTATAAATTCAAAACAGTTCAAAATGAGAAAGCACCAAATATAAAATTGATGGTAATAATAAAAGCAGGCAATAAGCAAGTATGCAAGGCTATTGATCAGAGTTTTGTTTCTCTTTTAGATTTAGAAAATAATTAAATAAATAATATATTTTCGGAACTACAAACGGTAGCAAATCCTTTCCTTTTTTTTTGATCTGTTTTTTTTAAACACAGGAAATAGAAGTTTTGAATCTTTATCTTCAAGGGCGGGTTTAACTTTGAGATTTAGATGAAGCAATTCGATTTTTTTTTTTTTTTTACGAACAATATTTTATTCGAAAAGATACAGGATTTTTTTTTCTTTTTCGCTATGGATAATAACAAATCTAGAATTATCTCTACTATTGACAAAATCTAGATTATCTATTTTAATTAGATTTAATAACAAAATGTAGATTGATCTCTAATAAATATGTACAATATATATATTTTTTTAAGATAAGAGCAAATATTGAGTTGCAAAATTGAAGATAATGTACTCTGCCTAATTATGTTCCCATCAAATGTTATACTCTACCTAGTTATGTTTTGATTAAATAATTACCCTAATCCTAGTAAATAAGTGTAATATCTGAGAATTGGAATAAAAAGGAATTTGAATTTGAATTTGAATTTTTAATTCTAATTGTTGATATATATATATATATGTGTGTGTGTGTGTGTGTGTGTGTGTGTGGATCTGGAGAGGATGGGTTTCGTCGCAAATCGACGACCAAATCGGGCAAAACAAAATAGTAGTTTCGATGCCCCGGTCGTGCTGAACGCGCTGGCGCAGTCCGTTTGCAAATCCGACGGACGGATCTCCAAAAATTGTAAAATGTTCGCAAAGGGGTCAAAATTGGCAAAACGGAAAATTCGCAAAACCCCCTATATTTTATACACTGTTTTGCGTGATTTCGAACGTTAAGGTGCGTACGTGCAAAATACACGCGCTGTGAGGGACTTAGTTGAAAATAATCAACTATGGTGGACCTTCATGCAAAGTTACACTTTGTATAAAATGTCCACTTAGGTATCGTTTGGTTCGGGGATAAGCAAAAAGTGACTATTCCAGGGATAGGTATAAATTAAGGTATAAGCGGGGATTAAATCAATTTTGCGTTTGGATGAAAAGTAGATTTTTCTCGGGAATAAGAAAAATAGTGTTTGGATGGTTTGATTGGAATTGCGAGGATAAGAATAATTATAATTTTAAACAATAATATTTTATCTAATTAATTAAGACAAAATATTAATTAAGTAATAATTTAACTTATTTAATCTACTAAATAATTATGAATATTGCTAAAAACCCTTAATATTAATAAATAAATTAATTGGTAATTAATAATTTAATTAATTACAAATAATTTAATAAAATAATAAATTAATAAATTAATTAATTAATAATAGTCAGATGATTAATTAAGAAAATAATTAAATTACTCAAAATATTAATTAATTAAACAATATAATTAATTATTTAATTAGGAAATTAATTAAAATAATGAATTAATTACTCAAAAAAATTAATTAAATATTTATTAAAGTAATAAATTAAATAGTTAATTAATTATCTAGTTAATTAGTAAATAAATTAATATATAAATTATTAATTAAATAATATTTATTATAAATCTAGCTTGGATATTTTATTCTTTTATTATTAATTAAATATATTATGTTTATATAATTTATGTTTAAATAAATTTATAATCTTAATTAAATTTAGAATTAAGCTTGGAATAGCGCTATTCCGTCAAAACGATGGAATAGTTTATCCCAGCTATTCCGGAATAACCGAGAATAACGAAGTTTGACCGGGATAAAATATTCCGGCCAAACTTCGTTTCGTTTGGCGGAATAGCGGGGATAACTTCGTTATCCCCGCTTTAACCCCCGAACCAAACGGGGCCTTAGGGTTTCATCCATGCAAACCCTAACCCTAAGCCTCCCTCTTCCTCAACCGAGCCCCCAACCACCTCCCTCCCTCCCTTTTCCCTGCCCTAGCCGCGCACACCACGGCCACCTGCGCACGCCGCCGGCAGCCGGAATCGGCTTCTCCTCCCTCTCCTTCATCACCTCCACCAACCTCCTGCATCATCTCTGCCCGAGGTCCAACAGGAGCTACCACACCCTCGGGCTCCCCCCTCTGACAGCATCCCCGACCTCCGGCAACCTCCCCCGCCGGTCGCCGTCGTCCCCGCGCGCCGCCGCGGCCACCTCAGGCAGCCTGCGGCCACCTTGGACCAGATCTGGCCGAGACTGTGTGATCCCCCTCTCCTCGCGCCGCCGCCGCTCGGGGTTACCCGTGTTGCCCTCCTCTGGCCTCCGGCGACCCGTCGTCGTCGCCCCCGAGCGCCCCAACCGTCGCCGTGGTCGCCGCGACTCCTTGAACCCGAGCCCTAGTTGTGCGGGCTCATCTTGCTCCGCCGTACCTCCGGCTGCCTCCCGCCGCCGGCCGACGCAAGTGTCGACCTCCAAACACCGGCCGCACCCACCTGCCGCCAGCGCGCCCACCGTCGTGCTGCTGCCGGCCGTGCCTTAGCTCCCCCCTGCCCGGTAAGCTGTTTAAATCGCTTCCTGATTACTATGTCTGGGTTGCGCTTACTGTTCCGACGACCCGGGGCTGTTCTGATGCCTCCGGAGGTGAGCACGGTGATCGTTGATCAGTGCTGATCACAATGCTCACCTCCCTTGTGGTCTGCGGGTCCCGAATCTGCGGATTCGGCGCGATCTACGCTTAGTGCGCGAAGTTCGCTGAACTTCGAGTCGCTCCCGCGCCTTCCACAGTGAGCCTCTGTGCTCCAGACCATGAGCACGGTCTCCGACATGTCGAGACCTGTCAGTCCGTGTCTCGGCTAACCTCGAAAATCATCGGTTAGCGGTATCGAACCATAAAACCCCGTTATTCACATAAAATAATGTGATTTTATGGAATAGTAAGGGCTTGCATGCAATTATACACTTCGGGGTGCTGTGGGCAGTATGTGTGGACTGCGGGAGACCTCTGGACTGATTGTCCAAGGTCCGATGCTTTCGCGGAAATCGAATATCGATTTTCGGTGCGCTTTTCGGCGAAAGTTGCTGACGGAACGCGGATTCGGTTCGGATTTCTTCTGACGATGCTTTAGTGTTATATACTTTGTCACTGAGCCTTATTGGCTGGTTACTTGTGTCATTTCGAGAGTTCGGAGACGACGGGTGAGCGACGGTGGGTTTCGATGTCAAAATTGACACTTTCGGGAACCCGGATCAGAGCGGTTATCCGACGATAATCGTTTCGGAGTGAGTATAGGTGTTTGCTGCCAGGGCACCCTTATTACGGTGCTTTGTGGCAGCAGGTGACTCGTATCGCGAGTCGGTGAGTTCCGAGACGCTTCGTGGGTCCCGGCGGAGTCCCGGTGCGATTTTCGGGACTTCCGGTGAATTACGGTAATCGTTTTCGGAAACCGATTCCCGTGGGTTATAATCGTGGGGTTGTGAGTTTATTATTTCACATATGTGGGTTAGATACTAACCCGGTGGACCCTCCGTAGGTCCGGTTGACGATCTTCCACAGTCGGGAGACAGGCGCGATATTCATACTGGTGGGTGCTTCGAGCTTTTGGGGTAGACTGTATCACTGCTCCCTATCTCTCGCTTGATATATCTCTCATTATGTCTCTACATGTCGATTCTTTCTTCACAGCATTCGTTCATTTATGCTTACCTTACTTGCATAGTATATATGCGGTCATGGACATGTAGAGCAGGATTATGCATTGACGATCTGTGGACCTCTCGGTCCAGGCAACACTCGAATCTCTTGTCGTGTGTTTCGATCTGTTTGATCAGGATTCGGCGTTCATACGCCCTTATATGTGGCTTCGGCCAGGTTCAGGATTTGGCGTTCATACGCCCTCAGATGTGGCTTCGGCCAGGCACCGGCTTCTTGCCGGCTTTCGTATTGAGCATATCGCATGATCAGTCGCGACACTTGGAGTATTCATGACACCAGGTCGGTTTGGCCACCGACCAGGAGTGTACTATCTGGATGAGTCGACCTGCGGGCGCATGAATGGGCTCAGTGTGGATCAGTGACAGGAACGCATGAGGTCTGCGGACCAATACGGCAGCACCAGATTGGGTTCATAGTTGGTTTGATTACCTTTGAGGCATTTACAGCTTTGCATTTCATTACAGTAGCAGCTTTACTACTTGCTTCTTATCATATCTGTTGTAGCTACTGTAGTTCTTTCTGGCACCATTTTACTTGTTTACCGTACCTCCTTTGTTTTCCAGTGAATACGACATGCCCTTGTGGCTCTGTCGTACCCACTGGAAAACCTCGTTGTGGTTTCTCAACCCCCATTTCCGCAGGTGGCACTGGCGAGGAGTCGATTCATGGTATGACTGGAGGACGTCCTAGCTAGGCTGCATTAGCGGTCGTCACCCTGGTTATTTTCCCTTTTATCTGCACTAGTAGTTTAATAAAGAATTGGTTCAGTTAGATGATTACTGCTATTATTTGAATAATCGTGAACTTGTATGCGATGATGATTTCCATTATGCATGTACTCGAATTTATTTTAATGATGAGTATTCGGATTTATGGATTCATGTCTTATGATTTTCTACCCCTCGTGGTAGTTGGTTTTCAAAAGAATGTGTTCCGTGTGGGAACGGTTTTAAACGGTTTTCATTCGATTTCATATATTGCTTATTAGAGTTCAAAAATAAAGCTTCCGGGTGGAAAGCATTTTTTATAGGATGTCTGTTGTACCGTGCATCGCATCATCCTTCGCCTAAGGAGTGCTTAGAGGCATGCATCATGATTAAGGATGGCTAGCTGAATGTGAATGCATCATGTGATTTGTATATATAGATTGGTGAATGAAAGTGTGATAATGATCCTGTTATATATCGATGGTACGCCGTGCAAATATAGGGGAGACTTTGTCCGTGTAGACAGAGGAGCATGTATTTGTGGCGAGTCTATACGCCGTGCGGGCTAGGCTTTTAAAAAAAAAAATTGACTCGTTTTTCCGCAACTCTGAATTCCAATGATATAAAAACTTTTATTAAACCAGCCCGGGGCGTGACAATAAGATTGAAGATAAAATTATGAGAAATTGATAAATAAATTTTATCAAATTCCAGATAAAGTTACTCCATATAAGTTGGGTTAAATTCTGGAATTTGATTTCTTTTCACAGGTTTTTGATTAAATTTACTAACAATAAATATTAAATTAAAAATAAAACTAAATTAAAAGATAAAGGGTTTCGAGAAATAGCCTGGTGAGGCGTACAATGCACTATCCTGGAGTAACCTTAGCCCTCCATGCATGAGTCTCCGGCTAGTTGCTCTAGTGATACAACACCTCGGATTATGTCGTTCTCCTTGATTGCATAGTATCAAAGGAGTGTTTGATTGAACGTCAATTCGGCTTTCAAAATCTCAACTTTAGAAAATAAAATAAAATAAAGTAGAGAAAGGAGGAACGAAAAGGAGAAAAATCTGTTAGTTAGGATCCTGTTGATCTGTATCTTTCATTCCCCTTTTTATAATAAATTGATGGTCTAAAGGACCGTTATGGGAGGGTCCGCCAAAGTGGAATCTACAGTCCCACGTCTTGTTAGAATGTACCCTAACCTTTTTCCCCATAGAGGAGAGAGGGAATTACGTGGGCCTAATTACCCCATATTAAATATATAATATTTAAATTAAAATTTTTAATTAAAATTTTTAATTATCTATTAAATTTAAACCAAATCTTTTAAATGTAACTAATTCCAACAGTTCTCTCTCTATATTTGTAGTTTTCGCGTAGATTAACTTATTTTTATCTACATATCTCAATTGTATGCAATTTGTTAGAATTTTTATATGACTGTTAGGATTATATATATATAGGAAATAGGAAAAAAAAAGGTAAATCGTTTACAGTATTTCTTGCAATTTACTTAAAAAGGATGGTAAATAATTCTTTGTCTTTTAATAAATTTTATGAAGACGGTGAACGAATTGTTCTGCCAAATAAAATTTGATTGGGTTTTTCAACAAATTATAAATTCTTTTAAATGATTTGAAAAAAAAAAAAAAAAAAAAAGTCCGATGGCAATAACTTCGACAAAAGGAAAAAAAAAAAAAAACACAGAAAGCCATTTCTTAACGTAAATCTACCAATAGTACCCATCAAGAAGAGAAAAGAACTGAGAAACCAAGAATTACCCCATTTTCAGAAAAGAGCAAAAAACGACAAGGGAACCATCGTACCCTCTGCTGTTTATATTAGCAGTGGACAGATTGAGAATCATGGTAAAAAAATAGGGTTGTGGGTCTTGAACCCTTTCAGGCGAGGATTGCCATGTTAAAACATGGCTCCTTGAATCCATTTCATGTTAAAACAGACCATGCCGCAACGTGGCACGGGATAATACCTACTCGTATCTACAAAATGTATGTTTTTAGTTTTTAGAATTATTTGAGTTTTATTGAGGTGAAAACTTTTACGCAGAGTAGTTGAGAGAGGGACTCAACAGTAAAAATCCTCCTGTAATTTAGCCAAGCGGAAATCTAAAGTGAGCATTGATGACAAAGAAACATGGCATTATGCACTACGGAACATGATAATAATGGCATTGATGGTGGTCAAGGAGCAACAGGAATGGACAACAAAACTTGCACCAACATAACACACAACAGTTCCCGAATCCCAATGCACTGATGAATCACAAAATATATTTATTAATTATCAGAACCTCCAAGATTACTTTCAACATCATACAACCTCTCCGTTTGCGAAAAAAGTACGAAAAAAAAATTAAGATCCATTCAAGATCCAAAGAAATGCGTCGCGCTCAACACCTCAAACTTTTGTCCCTATAGCAGAGCATGCATTTTCCTGCTGTACCAAGACCTACAGTTGTAAAATTGAAAGCATAAAAAGTTCTATTATAAATTCATTGACTGTACGCCGATTAACCTGCTTCTCATCCGGCCATCTCCAAATTTGGACTGTACTTAATAAATAAAGGAGCTCATTGCCTCATATCAAAAAGAGCACGGAAACAGAGTATACGATCGCCTCATGCAATTTTTGTTTGGATTTGCCGATGGACGTGCACAAGGAACTCAACATAGGAAAGGCCTCCAGGGGTCTTGTCTTCAACCATGTATGAAAGGAAGAACATTCCTGCAAATAATCAAACATAATAGGCATTACTGAACCAAAAAGTATTGCAACAGTAATTTTGCACAAAGAATCAACAAGTTTACCCCACGCTCTGTATATGTTAGATGGTTCAGATTTTTATGTATATACACACCACAACGATAACTATTTGCACATATATACTTCCAAAATCTGAAATTTTTATATATGCCTGTTACAGATCTATCCTTGTACTTGGTAAAAGTACCCCTCAGAAAACTATTTCAGAGCCAACTTACCCCATAAAGCAGACTAATGACTAACCAACTTAAGATAAAAGTATTGTAAAAAAAACTTCACTTTCAAGTGGTCTACTAAAATTCAGATTTCACCGGTGCGTATATAAATAGATAATTCTGAAGAGGCATTATGTTGAAACTGTTAAATTACACTCTTTGAAGATAGGACCAAACTTTTCCTTTCAAAACAGCTAGTCCACTAACCTGATGGATCACCCTTTCTGCAAAGGCGCAAACTGCATCATCAAATATTCAAAAAATCAGCATTTACATGATAAAACTCATAAAACAAGAGAATAAGGAAACAAAAAATCCAATTTACCGCAGATATGAACATCGTTGTCGTCTTATCTCATTAACCACCTCATTTACTTTTTGTGAAAGATCATTATCGAATTGCTGCAATACCAGCTGCAAGTAAAAAAGATACGTCAAATAAGTATGGTTAAAACCAGTTACCAAGAGACGCAGAGCATGAGTTTTGATTTGCTAGTAGAAACAATTATGGTAAACCGAAGCACATGTTCAACGGAAATTATCAAAACAATAGTAGGCTGACCTCTAAATTTGCAAGAAGGAAGATTTGAAAACCTCAAATATAGTAAAATAAAATGTGCAAAATAACAATCAAGTTCTCAGTAATAATAAAAAAGCTAAGATAACTGCACGATGGACAGTCACCAGCTTCATCAGTAACTTCAAATTTACTATCAGGTTATCTCCAGATATTATGTACCTTAAATTCAGAGTTTGTCAAACAAAGCAAGATGGTTTCAATTAACAGATAGTTACAGAAAAAATGAATGTAACCAGTGATTCAAGTATTTGCCATGCCATAAAAGATTCTAATAATACTTGCCATGCCATAAAGATTTTAATGAATTACCCTAGTCTGTGAACTGATACTTATTCAAAGTAAGATCGATGTAATACCAGATGCAAGTATCATTAGCCAATAACTGCTTAAATCATCATACACCCTGGTGATTCTTTTCCACTTAATTTCTTAAGGAAATTACAAATAGATAAATACTCTCTCCCAAGCAATATCATCAAAGTCCAAGAAACTGACTATTACAAAATCTATACAAGGAATTGATTTAGAGAGTCATGTTGTAATGTGGCGCCCAATTTCTTAGGGGGTCACCCATCCTAGAACTACTCTAATCCTAGTACGCTTAACCCTTAATTTGGGCGGGTTAAGAGGTTTAGCCCTATTATATCTTACATATAGGACTTCCAAATCCTAGAGGTGCCACATTCTCACCCTCTTTAAGCCCTGACATCCTGGTCAGGCTCAAGCACACTCACAAGTACTAGGCGATGTGAGACTCATCTTGCTAGCCTTAGCCAACTTTGTAAGGAGCCACGCTCCACCCATAACGATCGTCAGCCGGGGAGCCGCGCTCTACCCACTATATGACCCCAACTCAATCAAGACTCATCTCACACTTCCGGTTGTTGATCGGCTCTGATACCAACTGTGACACCCCACTTTCCAGGGAGTCATCCATCCTAGAACCACTTCCGGTTGTTGATCGGCTCTAATACCAACTGTGACACCCCACTTTCCAGGGAAGTCATCCATCCTAGAACTACTCTAACCCTAGCACGCTTAACCCTAACCCTTGGGCCTAGCCACCGTCCAAAATGCTATAGCCGGGTTAAGAGATTTAGCCCTATTATATCCAAATCCTTGGGTGCCACATGTAATAGTTGCGGTTGTCCTTTTTGAAGGCAACTACATTAAGGCACTGCTTTTTTATATTCTAAAGCTGACCAAAAGTCAAATTCACAAAAGTTATTCCTCAGACTGTTTAGTTCATTATGGAATCAAATTCAACACTTCCTATGAAAACTTGCTTCCATGGTACTTAGCAAAGGATCACACGGATATACCTGGTTTGGAACTCCGTCAAGAGAAGAAACCCCAAATAAATGTTGGAGAGTATCTGGGCTCACCATGTTGCCCACATAAATTAAACCATCCTCACCATTCTCTAAGAGATAGATTCCGTCATCATTCAGATGCTCGCTCGAGAGAGGAAGAGTAGCAGATAGAAGGGAAATATCATCATCTTCCTGCATCAAATTAAATGAAATGTCACACACATGCAATGCTGGATAACAAACAAAAATAAAACATCAGGACAAACTACTGCTGGGGCTTCACACCTTTGAAGTGAGATCATGGAGAGAGATCATCCTAGGATATACCAACGGAACAGCCAGTAATATAGAAAGTGAAGCCACATGACTGACCCAGTAGGACCGATCATCCAAACGTCCATCATTTCTCAAGCCAATACTTTTGATCAAAGCTGGAACAGGTCAACGAAATGGTCTCCATGTCAACTTATGCTTATATGTAGGATGTATCTGTAGCCCTACTAAGATTAATGAGATACATACATATATACCCTGCAGAACCTACTATTACAGATACATCCCAGCAAAGCTGAATTTTTCACATATGCCCATCAAAATTAATTTCTAACTCAGATACCCTTTTACTTACAAATGCCCCTCTTTTGAAAAGCTTTTTCTATTAGAAAACCAACCCCCCCCATGAATTGACGACTCCCCACCTTATAAAAATTATATTTCCGTAAGAACTGTATAAACCGAAAAGAACCATGAGTAGAATTTTAGGCTCAATGTAAGCAAGCATATTTCTCAAAATTGGTTCCAGAAACCAGCGACATTAGTAAAAAAATAATAACAAAAAAGGAAAAAAAAAAATACAGATCCACTTCCATTCTACGGGACATCATACCTAGGGTATAAAGAGGCAGAAGTTTCAGAGCTTCGGGAAGGATTAGCTGCCCTGATGATGATACAGACGCACAAAATTTACGGTACGAATGTAATATATTGATACAAAGGTTCGTTATTTGCTCCCGCACTTGAGAAAGAGGAGTGATAGGAATGCTATTTGCAGCTGTAAAAAACAGAGTACATTTTACATGATTGGAAAATGAATGCAACAAATATGTCCAAGATATTCACAACTTCACCAGAAAAACTTTGCACTTTATACAAAAGCATCGCAGACGATATATTTATTCCATTCTCAAGCATGTTTTCCTTCACATAACGCAATTAAAACCTAAAATTGGAGATTAATAAAATACAAGCGAGACATTAGGACAAAAGTAATTTACCTTGTTTAAGGAAACAGGTGAATTGAGTATCCAAATCAGCAGATCGGAAAAGATTACTGAGCATGTTTGTGCATGGAAGTGAAAGATTTATCACTCGTATTCTTCTTTGCCCATACACTGTGGTGTAAAGAAGCGCACACTGGAAGGAACAGCAGC
Organism: Puya raimondii; assembly: GCA_016920855.1. Classification (NCBI taxonomy): domain Eukaryota; kingdom Viridiplantae; phylum Streptophyta; class Magnoliopsida; order Poales; family Bromeliaceae; genus Puya; species Puya raimondii. Next base: position 143,769,591 of record JABWPP010000050.1, read on the forward strand.
ATTAAGTAACAATTTTAAGAAAATTGTTGCATAAAAGGAAAACTTGCAGTGCAAATTACTGCATAGATTACTAACATATTACTAACATATCATTATGGGAAGTTACTAGTGAATGTTCATTTACAGAACGCATGGCAATGGGTTAAGAAAGTTAAAATATATCTCTCTGTACCTGAAACGCACATTCAGAACCCTCCTGAAATTTGTCGTCATGCTTGAAAGTGACCATTATGGTTTTGTCAGAGTCAATCTGCATCAGGCAAACTTATTTAGAAACAACGAAAGGGACGACACTTAATGGTAGAAGATTCTTATTCATCATTATCTTTAGTAATTTGTTTTCTGCCAACACATTATAAAACTGCAACACTAATAACAAGGAAAAGAAGTCGAGAAATCAAAGTTTTTAGCAAATCAGAAATTCACAATAGCCAGGGAGTGTATAGGTCCTAAGCAAAGCAACACTTATTTGGAGAAAACAACAAAAAAAAAAAAAAAAATCCATATGATAGACCTAGAATTGAAATGGAACGATAGTCCCATTGGAATAGCTGTTGGAGGAAGCGAGTCTGGTGAGTCATATGGTTAACCAAAACCAAATTTCATAATAAAGATTTCTATTCATCAATATCCAAAATATATAATTAGGTTTCTGCAAAGACAAATTTAAAACTGCATTCACTATCACAAAGAAAAAAAAAGGTCCAATGGAAATCAAAGTTTTTTCATTAAACCACAATAGTCACGAAGCATGTAGGTTCCCAAAGCCAGTATTGGAAAAGAATCCATACGATAGACATATAATTGAAGTGGCATGGTAATCATTGGAAGAGAAGTTGGGAGAAAGCGATTTTGGATGGTCATGTAGTTCAGCAAAGAGATAATACCAAATTTCACGAATAAAACTTAATATCAATTCTGCACTTGAATATAAGTAATAAAAAAGTGTCAAAAATTGTGTTGAGAAAGATGGTGCACTGACAAATGGAATCCACAAAATAAAATATGATTACCCCTTTTCTGTTCAAAATATTCTAATTCAACCATAAAATCATGGTTTTATCAAAGTTTAATCACACTAAAAACCAGTTTTGGGATCAAGACTTAAAAAGGAAGAAGGTAAATATTGCATAAGCCAGGGCCATGCACAAAGTTGTTTCCATCCCAAAAATATATAACTGAGACAGATTGGTCCTAATCCAAACTAGCATAAATTGATTTCACTTAGCATCTTTGCAGTTTATTGGCTTAAAGCTGCAAACCAACATAGAGAGCCAAATTGTTACACGATAGACAACATAAACAAACGAAGTGAAGGAAAAAAAAATTCCTAACCTTTCGGACTTATATGCACAATGTTGCCAAAAATTCAGCGGGTCAAAGTTCAAACTTAGCCATTACTTTTCAGATACTACTACTAACTATGGATGACAACGCAAACAAGACAGCCAAGAGGCCAAGCAAGTTGACCCAATCGTTTTTAGCAGGTAAAAGAATTGACTAACCTACCTTTGAGTTTTATAGAGATATGAAGAGAAAGAGACGAGAGCAAGGTTTAAAGTGCCGTGGCACGGGGGCGTGCCGCTCTGTCCCTGGCACGGTACGGTACGGGCACGCTTCCGTGCCGACACGTGGTACGCTTGCGTGCCGATGGATACGCATGACCTCCTACTTGCACGCTTTGGCACGGACTTATTTCAGTTTTTTTTGTTCCAATAAGCTCTTATAATATTATTTTGAAAGATTTAATCAAATAATTATGAATATTTGCTATGTATAGCTTACTATATTCATCAATTAACATACTTGTAAACTTTTTTGTATGTAAAGTACAACTATACCTGATGCAGAATAAAAATTTTTACAGGTTAGAATTTTAAAAATACAAAGACATCTTTATTTTGACCATATTACAGTCTTTCTTTTATAAAATATAAAAAATTATTTTTAAAAGTATTTGAAAAAATTATTTTAAATTAATTTTTCAAAAAATTAGTAGATCTATCAAAAAAATTAAGAAATAAATTTTATTTTAAATAAATTAAATAAATTTAAGTATCAATTGATTTAATTTAGCTTTTAATTTTATCAGTATTTTCAATCTTCTAGCGCAAAATAAATTTTTATGTTTGATGTGCCTCAAAATTTGTTTACTGAGTTCGATTTTGTCCCCCTAATTCGCCAAAAGTTTCGCGGTGCGACAAATTTTGAAAAAATAAATTGTGAAGAAAAAATGGATGTCTGTGGTGGAAGCGGAGGGCGAGGGCCCCCCGCGGTATGGATCGAATATGTAAATTAAAAATTTGCCCGTATATTGATAAACGAAAAAATTAAATTATAATTTTTTTGACTTACCTAACAAATAGATCTTCGATTTGCAATATTTTGGAGGATGTGGGGTATCCGGATGTTTCTTGGTTCCCCAAAGAACAAAATAAAAAGAAAAAAAGAACCAAAAAACCAAAAAAACAAAAACAAAAACAAAAACAAAAAGGTAAAAAAAAAAAAAAAAAAAAAACTGGCACGAGCGGCACGACACCCGCGGCACGCAGCAGCGTGCCGTTTTGTCTCGCGCGGCACGCCGCGGCACTTGGGGGGGTCCGAGACCCCCCTGTACCGTGCCCCCTTCTTGGGGGCACGGTACGGCACGGGCCCGTGCCGCCCGGCACTTTAAACCTTGGACGAGAGTTCTTTCTACTTTTTCTTTTTCAGTTTTTTTTGTGTGTGTGTGTGTGTGTTGGGAGGGTGGGTGTGGTGGGGAGGAAGCAGTGTTTAAAAAAGCCCAAGGCACACCTAGGCGCAAAAGGCTGTTAGAGCCTAGGCGCAGACGCACGCCCGAGAGAGATAAGCCGCACACTTTCGTAGAATTTTGAAATAACCAATAAGTTCTTTACTATACTTTCTAATAATTGTTAAGTAGCACTAAATACGCTTTAAAATCATATTATCACAATAAATATTCTATAACTAACCAAATAACCACGTTTTCTGAAGAAAAAAAAAATGAAAAACAGAAAAGAAGCCAAGCAACATATATGATAATTTTGAAAAAAACAAAATAACACATAAAAGTATAGAACAAATTACATTTTTGTCTCCAAATAAAGGCCAGCATAAAGGTAACTAGTAATTCACAAACATATAGGAAACTTTGATTTAAAAAACATAATGATAAGCACAAGATCATAAAAAATTAACATGCATAAAAGTTTAAAGTTTCAAGCCAAAAATCATTAAAAGGGCATCATATGAAAGCTAAGTGTTCAAGACTCCGAGCCAAAATACGTCACACTAGAAATATTAATTAGTCCTCATTCCTCAATCATCAATCATCATCTTCATCACTTGATGAAGAATACTCCTCTCCTGCGTCAGATTTGTCATTTGATGATCGTTTAGGGTTTTAAATAATGTTAGTTTAGGATTTCGAATTTATTTTAGATGTTTCAACCCAATAGACCAATAAATATATGGATCCAAACCCATTAGAGCATATAGATCTAAATCCAATCCCGGAGGATAGATATGAAGAAGGCGTGCCTTGAGCGCGCCTTTTGCCTAGCTCTAGGCGCGTGCCTAGGCAACATCGCCCGCCTAGGGGCTGCCTAGGCGCAGGCTCATTAGGCGCGCGCCTAAGGCGTGCTTTTTTAAACATTGGGAGAAAGTGGCAGATAGGGAGGAAATCAGAGGTGCAGGGATTGGGGTAGGTGGAGCATAGGCGGAAGAGGAGAGAGCAGAAGTAATTCAATCTAGATTAGAAATACTATTTAGCTCCTTTTAAGGGAGACAGGAAGATAATATTCTTATAAAAAGATTTACATTCACGAATCACATCCAAATATCATCGAGAGAATGGTTCCTCATAAAGATCTTTTAATTCCATAATTTGTTATATTACAGACCAAACTGCTAAGACCAAATAGCCAAAAGAAAATGCTTGTGCATCCATTTCATTAATCACTACTTTAATATGCTTTTTCCGAATTACAGGTGAAAGTAGGAAACATTACAAAATAAAATACAATTAAATGTTCTTTTGTGCTGTCAAACTTCTCTCAGATCTTGATTTTCATGGTGTTCTCATACAATTTGTCTACCTAAACTACAGTTATATTCAAAAACTTAATAGCATTGAAACATTATCTTGGAGCTTAACAAATAAGATAACTTTAAACAGGCAGTAATTATATTTTCAACCCGTTTGTAAAAATTTTGAGAGAACTTCTACAGTTCTTCCCCATCAAGAGGCATTACTATAGCATTTAAATATTCTCTGAAAGAAAGAATGTGCATAAAGCAAGAATATAGAAAAGACAAATGAAACTTATCTTGTAGCAAAACTAAGTTTTCTTTGTTTCATGTTTTCAATTCAGAGTACTACCTTTATCAAAACAGAGATGCCTCATAACAATAGAACATGAAATAGTAGGGAATGGCAGTGTTGCAACTCAACATTTTGATGGTCATAGAACAAATCACTCTTTTTTTTTTCCACAGCTATGCTATTTTAACATTTTAGAAAAACCAAACTTCGATTAAACGTTATTTATCAGGGAGAAATTGGTAAAATTAGATCGGAATTATTAATTGAATCTGGGGCTTTTATTGGACAAGACATTCATGGATGCTTAAGTACAGTCGTTCCGAGGGGCCGTTTGGCTCAAGGTTTGTAATATTCCGGGAATGTTGTGTATTTAATATGCCAAGTTTGCTACAAACTTATCAAGCCAGTTGGGTTGGGAGATTGTTAAGAACTAGTATACTCTCATTGACTACTAGTGACTCTCATTAAGTATGGAAATGAGAATATCTCCTAAACCCGTGAAAAAGTATTCCTACCACTTAGGAATGTACAATAATTCCACCACTTCACTAATATCTTTTACAACTACCCAATTTTAGTTGAATAGTAATGATTTGAATATTTTCAAAAGAAAATATGGAGGATTACCGGAATATTACAAACCGTAAACCAAATGGGACCTTAGGGTAATCTTTTTATCTGCATAAATTGTACCGTCATTCTTAGAGTGATATTTTTATCTGCATAAATTGTCACGAACTACCTAAAGTTATTAGGTAGCTCTTCTTGAACCACCTAGATTCAATGTTCTAAAAAGCGATCCATGCGGCGGCAAATGCGGTTCGGACCAAAAACCGCACAACATATGTAATATGCGGTACAATATATAGTCGGACCGCATATGTAGCCCATATGCAGCAGTCGGTCAAATATACGGCCGCATATGCATTTTTTCTTTTAAGGTGGGATTGAAATATAATGTTGAATGGGATTGTTTGATTAATAAGTATACATATACAATTATACATATAATTATTTTCATAGAAATTTAATTTATAACAATGCATGGAAATGCCATTATCTTTATATAAATATAACCTAACTATCTCTCTTCTTATTTTTGTAGATATCGTTCCTAATCTATCTAATAATATTTTATAAATATTGATGAATAATTTTGTAGTTGTTAGATGTTATTATACTAGACTTCTTCTTTTTTTTGTTTAAGTGTTGGCCTCTCAAATGATGTGAATGACAAGTTGAAAAAATTATTACTCTTAATAACAGTTTAGCATACCGTTTTTTAAAACATTGATTTTTGTTTGACATTTTTTATGATTTTACATAGAAACTTTATTTATTTCTCTATTAAATAATGAGTAAATTACTATTTGTTAGTTTAGTGATGAGATCCTTTACTTGAAATTAATTATTTAAATTTGTGAATTCTGAATTGTTACCATAATTATTTAGCTTTGTTAGAAAGCATTTATATAAATTTTTAATACCTTTAAACACGACTGCATATGCATCCACATATACGCCTACATACCGCATATGCACTATACGGTAGGCAACCGCATAGATACCGCATACCGCTTTTTGGAACATTGCTTAGATTAGTTAGAACAAATTTAATTCTCTGATCACTGACAAAAAGGTAATGAAATTTGTAGCTCCAAAGAACGCATAAACAAATAATGAAATAAAACAATCAATTAAAAATATGTAATGAGGCAAATATCATATCAACACTAACCCCAGGAAGATCAATATCGGTGGGGACGCGCTTGCAAAAATTACCCGAATACTCCTGAACTTGAAGGCCCTACGTAGAAATAGAAAGAAAACCACATAAAATGACAAAATAAGCCCCCTACTATAAAATTAAAGCAGGAATAAGAACAAGCAATTTTCTTTTTTATAGTGGACTCACCTGGCTACATCTAACACGCATCACAGCCTCAAAACCTTGGGGCCTACTGATGTTCCATCTGAGATCGTTGTAGAGTTTCGCAGGATCAGAAAGAGCAGAAAAAGGGTAGTAATAATAAACCTGCAGGAGGAGAGATGGCAATTATTTACGATAGAAACGACATCAAAAATAGGCAAAATGTTATTGTTCTCATCTCTCGGGACCAAAATTTGCACATTGTCGAACGCACTATATATATGAAGATATGCTCTAATGCATTTTATGCAATTCGTAAGATAGTTATGTCATTGGATGGTGTGTATGGTAGGGAAGAGAATTACGGTCACTTGGGATGAGTGGTTTGGTGATAAATTCATATTACTAGAGTTTCCTGATCTTTTGGTTATATAATTCCAGTTCTAAGAAAATTTTCAACACTCAACAAAAACTGGAACCAAGGATTGTTGTGCCACTGGCAAGGTCCATGCCACTGGCGGCATGGCACACTGGCACGAGGCGTGCCGCGGCACGCCAATGTAATATTGGCACGCACTGGCTCGAAATTTTTTAACATTTTTTTATAAAAAATTCGCTTTACAGATTGTTTTAATATCTCTAATAGCTATAAAAAATTTTCAAGTATTATAAGTCGGGCAGTTTAGTAAGAATAAAGTCATAAAAAAATCTTAATACTAAAATATATATATATATTATTTTATATATATTACGAAAGTATAGGCATGCAAACAAAACTGAAGTCACAATTGGATAAAAATTTATAGAAAAACACTACCATAAGCAAATTCACTATATCTAAAAAGATAAAAAAAAAACTAGGCGAGATGTTCTTTTTTGTCTTTTTTCACTAAAGGATAATCTCATATGCAATTGAACTCACTAATTGCAACAAATGTTAGTAGATTTACAAGATTTACATATTTCAAACACGAAAAAACCTTTGTAAAACTTTTTACCTCAAGAAAACTAAAAAGAATAAAAAAACCATTATAAAACTAAAAAAAAAAAAATTTGTCGATATGGTGTCGGCACGCCCCCGTGCCACATGCCGGCACGCCCTCAGCACGGTACGTCACGGGCGGCACAGGGCGGCACGGTCAATCCTTGTTGGAAACATACCTACTTCTAAAATAATTATTCTAATATCATATTTGAAACATGACTGCACAAACATAGTAAGCAGCATAGTTTCTAATAAAGCATGAGAAAGAGGCTATACCTGCCCTCCAGTTGTACTTGGAACAACAGATATGGAAGCAATGTCAACAAACGTCTGGGTAGTGAGAAATATATCCACACAAACCTATAAAAGAATGGGAGTTAGCCCATTTTCATACACAATACTTTCAGCAACAATAAGCCAAATTTCTGTCTAGTCGCTTAAACAAATGGCAAGTTCAACTATACATCTCACCTGACACTCAGCGAACTCTATTGCCATTGTTTTGAAAGTTTTGTCAGCTGGCTGGAGCAATTTAAGAGCTTCCTGAAATAAATTAAAAATATTCTTATGTACTTAATATTTTATTTTGCAAAACTTGCAATGAAGTCCTGTTAGAAGTTACATAAGCCATTTTCATGTATACTAAAAACAGCCATACTCAAGAATTAGACACAACCACAACCCCGAAATACATTTAATCAAGGATTTAAGTGCCGTGGCACGGGGTCGTGTCGGAAACTTGCCGGCACGGTATGGCACGGTGCGTGCCGGGCCGTGCCAATGCGTACCGGTCATAAAAAATTCATGTGTGCCAACATATAATAGCATGAAATATTTATTTTCTTTAGCAACAAAATATTCTAACTATTTATTATGTATTTTTATCAAACTTTTTGAACTTTATTGAGAAAATTACTTACTAATTTAAAGAATAGAGGGTTTTGAGCTGTGCCGTCGGCACGGGGCTGTATCGTTCTGATATCTGTTGGCACGATATGACATGGTAGATACGGCCCGTGCCGATGGGCACTTAAATCCTTGCATTTAATTAAGAATATTTCACCTCAATAATGACAATAACCATAGAATACAAACTAAAGTTTCCCATAGTAGTGAACAAGTTAGACACTAGCATGCGAACTAAGCGCAAGCTTCGCTCATTTATAAACGAAATAAGCTCGAGCCAACTAATAGAATTTTGACTCAAACTCGAGCTGCTCACAATGTCTCATTTCGTTTGCCACCGGAAAGAGATAAAAAGGTTGTTATTTTGAATAACTTTTTCACAACCCAACTTACCGCTTGGAATTTCATTAGTATGGCATCTAACTTGCTCCACTAAAGGAAAAAATTTGGCATCCACACACTATAGCACATTTCACCATATTCTTATCTATTTTTACATTTTCAGTTGGCCTTTCTAACTTAAACACTTAGGCCCCGTTTGGTTCGGAGATAAAGCGAGAATAATGAAAGTTATCCCTGCTACTCCTCCAAACGGGGAGGTTTTTGGCCAAGATATTTTATCTCGGCCAAACATTGCTATTCTCGGTTATCCCAGGATTGCTTGGAATAAACAATTCCACCTTTTTGGTGAAATAGCGCTAATCCAATATTTACTTCCAAACTTTATTAAGATTATAAAATAAATTAAAGTACATTATAAAGACGTGATATATTATATATTATAATAAATTATTTTTATTACAAAAATTATTAATTAACTATATTAATACATATTATTTGTACTTCAATATTATAATGAATTATTAAAATAAATTATACTTAAATTTTATAATAAATTATTTTAATTAAATTTAACTCTTAAGCAGAATTTGAAAAAAAAAAAAAATATTTTTATAATACATTATTTTTATTAAATCATATTTTATAATAAATTATTTTTATTAAGTCAAATTTTATAATAAATTATTTCTATTAAATTTTATAATAAATTACTTTTATTAAACTATTTTTATAACAAATTATTTCTATTAAATTTATATTTTATATCAAATTCAACCATCACTTTTTTCTAGTATCCCCTACTATCCCATAAAATTAACCAAACGTAATTTCAATTATTCCTGAGAATAGCAACATTACAAACCAAACACAATTTTACTTTTATTCCTGACTATTCCGGAAAAGTAAGCTATCCCAGGGATAAAAAAATTTATTCCGATGTTCATCATCGACGAACCAAACGGGGCCTTAGACTACACAAATATTTCACTTTAAGCCCACCTAGTTAATGAAAAATTCATCAGTTCAGCTCATTGAAATCAGTTTTAACTAAATATTACACATCCTAATATGATTATTTGAATGTACTGATGTTCATATACATATTTATACTGCACAATTTCCAACTGCTAAACATCTTAACAGCACACTAAATGCGCACCAATCAGAGAAAATATTGTGACTCAAGGTACATGTGCAGTGTGCCAATATATCTAAATTTTTGCTTCGCAAACGAGAAAAACCAGTAAGTTGAATCTAAAGAATAAGAAGAAAATGCTTAGATACCTTATCTCCAGTAGAAATATTTGCTCTACCTTCAGACTCTCTAGAAGAAAGTGATCCAATGCCAACAGATGGCAATACTGCAATATAAAACATTCTCAATATAGCCTAATATGTTTATATAAGTAATAACTAAAAAAACGAAAATTATATGTACATAAAATGTTAGGCATGGCATGCAGGTAAATTAGCTATTATTTAAACACTTGGACATCAAATTTAATACACAAGGTTAGCAGTTTTTTTTATTATTCGTTATTCTGCAATGAGTATATATTTCGAGCATTACTTGAACTTTGGCATGATATTTACTGTACTATAACATCCCACAAAATTTTGCAATTTACTTTAAAACATTAACGCAGATTGAGTTCTGTTTCAACAACTTCCCTTTTGTAATTGTAGTACCCCTGGGGCCTAACTGGCGAAATGACTACAGTATCAGAGACTAGCCGACACCTCTGTAGAATGTCGGGATGAGTCGAAGTCGTTTTGGCGCGAAATAGACGCGAAAACGAACTCGGAGCACAAAAATAAGCCAAAACTAAAGTTCTGGCAATTTAGGGCGCCCAGAAGTTGAGTTTAGGGCGCCCAGATTCTGAGTGCTGTTTTATATATATACTGAGTCATTTCGGATCCAGATTCAGGCGCCCAGAAGTGGATCCAGAAGCTCACCTCGTGAGTATCGAACGTGCTGACACGTGTGCGTGGTAGGCGAGTGCCGTCGGACCACGTTAAGGCACACCAGACCGCCGAGCGGAGATCCCAAAGTGTTGGGTTAGTGCAGCCTGGAGGAAGTGGGCGCCCAGAAGTTGAGTTTAGGGTGCCCAGATTGTGGATTTTCAGCATAGGGACTGGTTAGCAGCATATGTTCTTGAGGCTCATTTTACCCTTTCCCTATGCCTATAAAAGAGGGTGGACGACCCCCCTGAAGCTCTTTTACTTTCTTTTCATGGTGAACTCAGGAATTTTGCAAGGAAGTCCCTCAAATCCTCTAAATTCCATCTTTTCCCATTGAAGGCTTGAGATTCCAGCAAATTTCCAGCAGATTTCCAGCGTCGACCTGTGGCGTTTCAGCTCGTGTGCGGTGTAGGAGTGTCCAAATTCCGTGAAACTTGATTTTCTGGATTGTGGACTCGTAGAGGAAGTTGTGGAATCCTTCCAACAGCAATTTGGATAGGTATGTGAACTTTAATTGCTGTTTTACTGGACCCCTTGTGTTCTTGAGCTGAAATTGTGGTTTTCTCGATTTTCTTGGATCTGAATGCCTTGGGAGTTGGATTTTGAAGTTGGATTTGGTTTTCCATCATCCCCCACTGGTTTAGAAGGATTTCCCCACCTGAATTCCAGATCTCAAGGTGAGTTTAGCTCAGATTTTGGTGAATTGAGCTATAAGTGCAATATTTTGGATGTTAATGGAGATTTTTGAATGTTGTGTATCCAAATCTTTGTAGAGAGCTAATTCCTGGAAATAGAGGTGTTTTTCCCTCACTTGTGAAAGGTTTGTACCCAACCTTACTGAAGCTTCAAGTTGGAAATCCCAAAATTGAGCCGAGTTGCATAATTTGCTCTTGTGCTGAACTTCTGGATGCAGGTTCTGGGCATCCAGAAGTTGGGTCCGAATCCTTGCAAAGGCTTTTTGGTGATTGAATTGAACTAAATTTTGGTGAGGAAGCTGGGGAATTATTCTTAAGCATCTAGAGGTGAGTTGGGTGAAGTTTCACTGCTTTTGGACTTGGGAATTTGGTTAAATTCTATTTTGAACTCGTATAGGTTGAAGCTGCCAGGCTGCAGTTCTGGGCTCAGGTTCTGGGCGCCCAGAAGTGCTGCAGAGTGGATCCGAATCCTGTTTTTCAGCTGGTTTGATTTCGGTTGAGGCTGATTTTGTGCGGGGCTTCTCCTATCGACTTCTGGCCGTTGTTGGACTAGCGTTTAAGGTAGGTTAATGTCGACCGAAGTCTTCGGAATTCCTCCTAAGTTGTAGAGAATTTCAGCATGCTTAATTACATCATATTTTCATGTTAGTAGCTCAAATTCACGAATTTGCATGCTTTTATATGAAATCTGAATTTGGAGCATAATGTTATAATTTTAGACAAATATTACATGCTGAAATGGGATTTGACTTAGGAGAAAACTCGTTAAACCTACACCTGTCACTTTGCGAAAAACTTATCAGATTTAGCTCCAGGAGCCGTTTTTATTAATGTATCGCCGCTGTTAGTGCGAGGTGGATACCAAGATCAGTGTAGGTCGAGTTTACGCTCGTGCTGAGATGCAGAGCTCATTGTTACAGCAGAGTTTAGGCTGTTCCGGACTTTCGGGTGCCGTCGGGGCTGACGGTGGACTCAGATTTCTTCTATTTGCATCAGATTGTGCCGTGGGCATGTGAGCCTTGGTTGTTAGACCAATTTGACACTTTTATCTCGATTTTAGCCTGTAGTTACCTGATTGAGCTGTCAGATTCGCATATACACTCGGCTGGGTCGCGCCCAAGAGTGCCACTCCGGAGTTGGACTTTTGTGCGTCGCAGTAGTCCCTGTTGGGTGCTGCCCTACACCGGAAACCCTCGTGGGTGAAGTACGGTGTAGCTTAGGGTACAGGCGGGACTGATCTGTTGAGGTCCCTATAAACTCGGGTCAGTATGGGCGATTTATTCATAGTGAGAGATGCATTTACTTCAGTGATTGTTGTGCATAGTGGTAGGATAGTGGCATTACAGCTGTAGAGTTTATTCCAGCATACGTTTTTGTTTCTTTACCTACCAGCTATACTGTTAGTCTCGTAGACTTAGTGGGTGGGCCGTTGGGGTCGGTGATGGTACCCACTGAGGACTACTTAGTTTTATAGTAGTTCTCACACCCATTGTTGCCACTTTTTCTTGCAGAGCTATCGACTGTTGCTGCTGCTCCTTCTGATCGAGATAAGGGAGTCGCGAGCTAGATCCCTGTCTACCCCGATCGTTATTCTAGAGGAGGACCCAAATTGGAGATAGTTCTTTTTAGGAGTTGCCATTTACATACAGATATAGTTATTTTGTGTACAGTGAGATGGACTTGTACCTTATGGTTATGGTTGAACCATGATGTATTTTGGATCTTGTATGTACAGTTGGTTTATATTTATCGAGCTATTTTTAATTTATCCGCTCTGAATACTTGTAGTTGCTTGTATGTAGTTTACAGGTTCAGCTATCGCTTCGTATACGTGGAAAATTCTATGTATACGGCGGATCTATTGGCGAGCCCGGGAAAACGAGCAATCCGAGGCGTGACAGTAATTGTACAGTTTCCTTCTTCTCGTTGAAAGAGCAGATCAGATAATCTCTTCAAATCAAAAACGGCTCTCTAGCTTTGTAAAGTTTGATTCTTTCTACTATTCTATCTTGTAACAAAATAAAGAACTTGCACAGTATTTTTTGCAATTTGCTTTGGAATTGCTTTATTATAGTAACAAAAGAAAGGAACTTCCATTGACACACCTGACTGAAATACCATAAGTTTTCCGCCTGTGGACTTCATAGCCAGGAAGCCAGCCTAAAACAGATAGACAATGATAAGCATAAATAGAATCTGTATCAAACTTTGAACAATAGATAAAGATAGATGGACATATTCATTATATCTATGGCATGTTGCACTTGTTGTCAGAATGTGAAAGTAAACGGTTCTATACTGAGAAATCAAGTAAGACATCTGAATCCCGTACCTTGATAGCTGCCCCGAATGCAGACTCGGCAACTTTATTACTCTCAAACATGTTTGGGATGCTTTCCAGCAATTGCTCCAAATTTTGGCGACACTAGAACCTCGAAAAAAAAAACAAAAAAAAATTCCCTCTAAGCTAGAAGCAAAACAAACTTCTTACAATCCTGTAACAAAATTAGTAACTGTGCATTGAAAAAATAATAGGAATTATCATATACTGAGTGACGAGAAACGCAAACCTCGGTAAGTGGAACAATTAGATCTGTTTGAAGAGGTGTATAAACGTCTTGCACATCGGGGACAATAAGCATCAAAGGCTGCATAGTTCTTAGCGTTAATTCATAATACAACTTCTCACTAGACAAAGAAAAAGAAAGTCCAGAAAAATTGTATTCCCTTTTATTACATGGTCAAATTTCTCTCTAACTTGTGCAAGCATTAGAACTCATTGTATCAATTCGATGGTGAAAACAAATGCCATACTGATTTTTTTCAGTTCAATTTAACATTTAAATTCACCAGGTTACACAAAAGTAACTCATTCTACAGGATATTTAACTAATAATATTTAAAATCTCGACACACTTCATCATTTCATGATAATTCCCCTTAGTCCTCCCTTTGTTTCTTTAATTGGTTCAGTGGCAAATGATTTGCATTTTGTAGCGATGAAAAAAAAAAAAAAAGGCAAAAAAAAGTGTGAAAAAAAAAGTAGAAAAAAAGTATGGATGCAAAAGAATGTCTTAAACAAGTTTTTCAAAAGTATGGAAGAAGAAAAGGAATTCATATTGAGTCATTGAAAGAAATATGTGAGATGACAAGAGTCGAGTTTGATGAGTGGTTGTATGATCAGAGGTCATATTTTGAGAGAAAAAGAAATGATATCCGAATGGAAGTACTAGATGATTTAAAATGGTGGTATAGAGAAAGGCAAATATCTCATCTTGATTTTAAGATAATATTTTTGGAGGAAGAAAAAAGGAGGTTAAAAGATATTGAAGATGGTGCTAAAATTGCTGAAAATGATTTTCGATGGATGGGTCAGATTAAAGATGAATATCGATAGATCCAACTAAAAGTTCAACTGGATACCCTAATTGCTCAACAGAGTACGTCACCTATAGCACAGTTGGCAGTCGACAATTCTAATCTAGTTCCATCCGCGCCATCCTATGGCAACAAAGTTCCAGATGTGGTCGAGCCCGAGCTAGATTTGGAAAATCTCGAGTTAAAGCATGAAACCAAGGTAGATGAACGTGTTCAAGACGAAAGGTTACAGATGGAGTTACCCTCATTGCTCCAGCAGTTTGAGTCTTCCATACCAAAGCTTCAGATTGCAACGAAACCAACTTTCTCATTGATATCAAATCTTATGAAGTCTCATGAACTTATCAGCCGTTCTTTCTACATCGATACCAAGCAGGAAACTCGGATGATACAGGTTGTTCGACATGCAGGCATTGGATTACATCATTTCATTTTGCATACTTGGTTGTTTTCTATCACCTTGCAAATCCAACTAATCTCGAGGACGTGATCCTGCGCAGCGGAAGCGAATGATGCAGAACAGGCTTGAGCCAATGTTGATCGGGTTAAACCGATTAAATCATCATTTTTTTAGCTTAGATTATATTAGTTGGGCATATCTTTTAGTTAGTTATGAGGATTTTTAACTATCCTCTTATTTGGTTTTATTTCTATTTGTTTTTAAATTTATATTGTTTAGTTAATATCTAGATAAGTTTGTTTTAGTTAGTTATTTAGGATAAGATCAAATCTGAAGTTGGTTATGTGTATCTAAGAATAGGGAGAGTATAAATAAAATATAGATCTTCATTGTATGGAGAAGACGATAATATTAATAAATTAACAAAGATGATTCGGAGCTTTGGTGCACGAGCAATCTTTTTCCTTCGCGAATGCGTCGCCCTAGAATGAGTCCAGTCCCGAAGTGAGTTCGGTTCAGGAGTGAGTCCTGATTATCTTTTTTATTTTTTTCTTTTCCTATTTTTTTGAATTTCCTATTTTCTTTAATTTTCATTTTTTTTAATTTCGAAAATTTCTATAAAATATTTCAAATATTTTTTAAATTTCAAAAAAAAATCAAAATTATAAATCATATTTTGGAGCCCTCTAAAACGTAGGACCCTATCTCCCGTCCTACATCAGATACGGTTGCCGATTCAATTTACAATAGCAGCTACTTCATGCAAAAGGTGCTGATGGTTGTGGACCTAATTTGTTCAAAAAGCAATTAGGATTCTAGAAATGCACGATCCTACAACCCTCGGTTTCTCAAATGATTTGGTAGAGAACAGAACATTTCTAGGATAACTGCAGGATGGCAATTTGGATCATAGTGTCACACCGGATCATATAGGTTCATATGCAATCGCGATCCTACCAATGCTTTTGAGAAGGACGTTTCATTCTCATCTTTTAAAAGAAAATTTCCACGTGTTCGTCAATATCAACAGCAAGTGATACATTATTATTCGTATTTTAAAGACTTAATCATAAGATCAACTGTCTCGTGATATTCTATCTGACTACTCAGGTGGGATCGTATGTCAGTAATGACCTTTGTTTTTCATGCTACACATTCTTTTGATTTCTACCAAAATATCCTATATAACTATAACATTTAAAAATACTTTCCCTCTCCCTCTTTAAGATATAAATAACACCTGAAGGAACAATTCCAGAAGTAGAACAAGTACTAAAGTTCCATGAACATGAGATCAAATCAAACTAAAGTTGAACAGGAGATCAAATCAAACTGAAGTTGACCATGGGATCAAATCAAATTAAAGGCACATTACTTATAGCTCTATCAAGTATCATCATAACAGTGATAGTGTCAGCTTTTCACAGAACAAAATGCTACTACCTTACTTTTTAGAAAAACAAAATGCTAATACTTGAACTTCATACCTGTTGTGAAGCACGCTTAAGATTATAGAAATGAATAGTGGAGTCAAATGTTGCAATTCCCACCATTGTTCGAGGTCCTTCCTGCAAAGACATAAAAGTTTCTGTAAATAACTAGTTTCCAGATACAGTGGCAGAATTTATAGGATTGAGAAAACAAAATAATCAACCACAAGATTTGACACAATGTAATGGCGATTGTCAAATTGCAATGACAAGCAATATTAGGAAATTTGAAGTCCAACAAAGTGGTCATTAATAGTTGTTGAGTACAAAAGAGTTGTTTTGATGGAAGGTCACTACTACATTGCCAAGCTAAAGCATAATTTAATGATCTCTGAATATAGAAAACACAAAACATAACAACAAACTTACAGGAAGATCTGAAATAGCCTGGCTAATTGCAGTGCAAGCTGCTGCAGTTGCACCGGTTTGGATAGCATTCATTGAGACATCAATAAGGAAGAAATACACAGCAGGCATTGGTTCACGTACCTGATACAAGATTAGGATAAATAAACTTATTTTCATAGCAAATGCCTACTCATTCAATGAAAATGTAATTTTGTCCAAAGTCCAAACTAAATGCGTCATAGTTCAGTTGACTTTTGTATAAATCCTATATTGACCCAAGCTCACAAAAAGCTGCAAAATATTTTTGTATGAATATAGAGAGCCTTATCGATGCAACAAGCACATGTAAGTATGAAAAAAAAAAGGCCAAAAACAAAAAAAAAATGAAACAATATAATAAGATTAGTCTGCAGATTCTTACCCGAATAAAGTGTTACTTACCACTTTCCAACACTAAAGGAAAAAAAAAAAAAAAAAATACCAATGGCAACAAAAAAATTATAAAGGGCTAAAAACTACAACAAGACCCTTGTTACAATTATCCCGAGAGGTTACAACATACTAAGACAATGTTATTGCAACTGCAATAATCCCGTTGAGTTAATTGAAACATTTCACTAAACAATAACATAATTATAAAGAAACAAAGTAAAGCAGCTACTAAAATGTCACATTTTCAACCTAAAATATATTAGAGAATGCCTTCTTATGCATAGTTTCTAATAGCTTGATAAAAACTAGTTTGAAGAGACAATTCATGCCAAAGGTACATAAGTTTAAATAAATAAGACAAATAAACAAACCATAAATTCCTTAGTAGCAACAAATTCAACCGTCCCTCTACATAACTCTGGCCTGTCATCAGCATCGCGCCTTCTACCATCAGGCCCTAAATTGCACATATAATCCCGAGAAGTTTCATTGCTAAACCCTACCAAATCAGCATGACATAAAAAAATTTCAGTCATTAAGGCACATATGGATACAAAGGCTTAAGAGAAGATTATGAAAAAAGCAATTAATAACAATAAAAATAGCAAACAACATTAAACAATCAGGTAAATCGAACCACCAGTCCTGGAACTTTGTGTCAAGTTCCAATTTGGTCCTTGAATTTTTAAAATCGACATTCAAAACCCTGAAAACTTTCAGGATACACTTTAGTCCTAAGAAGAAAAATCATTGTTTATACCTGGTTCTTCCATCTGCAAGTAGAAATTTCCACTACTCCATCCATCTTATATTTTAAATTCAGTGGTCCAATTTTTCAAAATATAGAAGGCTTCAAGTCAACAGGTAGAAGGTTTGAAATATGACATAGGATATCAAGAATTGGTAGATGTACGGCGCTTAATTATAGAGATGTACCAGCTGTAGGCAAGAATCTCATCTAATAGTACATAAGAAGAATGACTATAGTGAAATACTTTCAATAGTTTTGGATCTTTTTTTTTTCTTTTTTGAAAAGGAAAAGGCGGAACGTGCCTGAAAGATTGGAAACTACTCAAACTAGCTGTGCAATTTACCATGAAATAATTCGAAAGACAAAAGCTTTTGATCTCATGCTTACAAGGGGAGTAGTCAGTCAGATAAAAGTGCAAGTGAAGCAACTGATAAATTTTGGAGAGAAAATTCAATTCAAAAGTACAGGAAGAAGCAATTGGAATATGAAAAGGATATACTGCAAGCAAAACCTTGAAACCAATGTAGGCATGTATCATTAAATTAAATAAGTATATCTCTAAATGAATATGATTTCTGCTACTTACCACAGAGATTACAAACGAAACGCCTCCCTTGATCAATAAATCTCATGAAAGGATTTATATATGCTTTGCAACGAGAACAGCGGATAGGTCCAGTTTCACCAAAGTCTACAAGCTACATTTAAAAATCAAACCAGTCACAGTGGAAGCACTTAGAAAAAGATTTGATGCTTAAGCTTAGAAAATGAATGAATATAATTACAAAGAACAAACTAGCGAAGATTTTTATATAAAAGGTACAAACCACTCCTTTGAACTTCTAACTTTCTAAGTACTATTCTTCTATCATCCATTAAAATTTAAAATCAGAAAAGAAACTGCACTTCAATGGTAAGTATTGGCGAGTGAAAAAAGAGCTCTGCTCACTAAAGAACCTCGCGATCCAAAGATAATATGCCAATCTCTAATGCAAGTAACCACTAAATCTTTTCAAAAATGAGGTACCTTCAATTTAACAGTAGTACTACCAATTAGTAGTAGAGATTAGCAAATTTGTAGCTGTTTGAGTGACAGTCTAAACTATGAGGTCAACTAAGTGCAAAATACTGTAGTCCTCAAAATTGGATTTAATTATTGGCTATTTCAATTTGCATAGCTAACCAAATCCCAACCCCCGTTTTTTATCCATTCGATGTGATGGGGACTTGGCACCAGCAACACACGCTAACTAATTGGCTAATGCTTTGGCCTTGGTGTCTCTGACAATGTTGGTTCACATATTTATATTTGATAGTCATAATGCTTAAACGATATTTTTAAGGAAAATAAAGATGCTATGTTAAAATCTTAAGCTACCAGAGAACGATGTATTTTAATATTTATACTCAACACTCTTCCTCATGTTCGGGCTTAAGACTTTTTGATAGACCCAAGATGTAAATTATTAAATAATGCTAGGAGTCTGACGGGACTGGAAGTCAGGACCTCTTGCTCAGATGCCATGTTAAATTATATAAAACAACCGTTTTTCTCCAAAAGCTTTAGCTACCAGAGACTGATGCTTTTTAATATTTATATTCAACAGCTTAAATAAAGAATTAAGCTCTAGTTTCCACCAGGCCATTTAAATGCATTATACAAAAGAAACATACAGTCCTATTATTTTAGCTCTGCGGATGGAGAAAAGGCCAAAAATATAACTTATTAAATGTAATTAGATAGTTAAGGTTCTATTGCAGGTAAAGCATCCACGACTTTGATTTTCTTTTCCTGTGCCATGAATATATTTCACATTTGACTAATCTTTTATTATTACTCAATACAAAAATGGTGCTTAAGCTACCTGAGAATGATGCTTTTTAATATTTATATTCAACAGCTTAAGTAAAGGATTAAGCTCTAGTTTCCACCAGGCCGTTAAAATGCATTATACAAAAGAAACATACAGTCTTATTATTTTAGCTCTGCAGGCGGAGAAAAGGCCAAAAATATAGCTTATTAAATGTAATTAGATAGTTAAGGGTCTATTGCAGGTAAAGCATCCACAACTTCAATATTCTTTCTTGTGCCATAGATATATTTCACATCCTTATCGTTGTGTAAAATCAAAAAAATATTTCAAGTGATACTGTGATGATACCAGAAATTTCGAGTCAACTTAATTACACGTCATTCAAAAGAAACAGGCACATGATCTTAGTCTTATCCTGCTACACAACATTTCAGTTGAACAATATAATTGGTCAATGAAGGTTGAGGCATCCTGAAATCGGAAGGACTCAATACAGTTACTCTTCAGCATACAATGGACTTACTTTTACCTACAGATTGTACATTTTGGGAGTAATAGCTGAAGAAGTTTTCACTTCTGACAGTGTCAGATATGATTGTATTTCAATTCTCTTCTCATTTTGTGATCACATAGCAAACTCTTCAATATTGTGATCATCAGAACAAGGAGATAAGAGAGTTACGATTTAATTAGTTCGTCATCAGACAGTCATACCACCAAATTACACAATCATAAATAATACATTATAAAAATCAATTCAACTTCTATGACCCACCACACCCTCACCGCCCCCACACAAACCCGCACCCCTCCCTCCCTCCTCCCCATCTCACTCTCTCTCTCTCTCTCTCTCTCTCTCTCTCTCTCAAGGGGCCTCTTTTCAGTATCTCCCTGTGAAGTTTCAACAAGATAGCCTCGCCCCACCTTTTAACCAAAATGAACACCGCTTTGTTTGTACTGTTCAGTTGCTATTTACTCAATAAGTCAATATCACATCCTAGATCCTTTCTAGGCTTCACCTACCTGACAAGAAAAAATTAAGTCTACGGTAGAAGCATCTTTTCTAGATTTCATTTAACACCTCCCAAGAAACATTGAGAAAGCCTTGGTAGGAACATCTGATTTAGGTGATAATTCTTGTTCTGTATTTATTCCATTAAAAGGGCTTACTCATCATACAAATAAGACCTATCACTATTTGTGGGTTCATAACACTAAATGACTTCGAAGAAACTACTTGCAATACCAGACCAAATCATATGTAGCCTCTATTCCCAACTTCTGATGGAATCTAGTTGAATCACAATTTTCATTTTCATTTTCTCTTTTCATCTGTTCAGTCCTAGCATTATTTTTCATTTTAGTCAAATACAAGCAGCCTTGAAACTTCATTTTAAGTGAATCTCCTAATTAGTTTTCCTTGCATAAGCTTGGTAAATTCACATTGTCATAAAAATTAGACTTTTCTTGCCAAATTTGAGTTGAATTCAACAAGTGCAACCAAATCCTGTTAAAAATGTCGTTGGTTTTGTCCCAAACAAAGTTAATCAAAGAAACAAATCATACACACCCCTAGTTACCCATTCTTAGCATCTCTCCACTCAAATGAAATCCCACAACAGAAAGGATAAAATCCTACGACCAAACTGTGTTTACTTTACATAGTTACTACTCATTACTTGACCAAAGATGCAAATATTTGTGATTTGCCCAATGATAGGAAAATGGAAGTATTTACTCGCTCCGGGGAGCATTTTGCATCAACTCTGTCCAACTTCAAGTTAGAGGATTCAATCCAGATCATTTTACTTCTATTAATTGAAAAAAACACAATTTTATATAAATTCGGTTCCAACGTGTCTCTCAGCAGTTGAGATCTCCTTTTCATTTGATTTTTCACTTACAATTTTATGAAATTTTCACCAAAAAAAGTAAGATCATAGGACAATTAATTATGATTACCATTAGGGCCCATTTGGTTCATAGTTTGTGATATTCCAGTAATCCACTATATTTTTTATTGAAAATATTCAAATCATTACCATTCAACTCAAGTTGGGTAGTTGTAAAAGGTGTTAGTGAAGAATCATTGTAGATTTCTAGATGGTAGGAATACTAGATTACCATGAGTTAGGAGGTATTCTCATTATGGGAATCATTAGTAGTCCATTAATAAGAATATATTAGTTCTTAACAACCTCTCACCCAAGTGGCTTGATAATTAGTAGCATATTTGCCATTCCTAACATAAAATATATAACACTTCCAGAATAATACAAACCTTAAACCAAACGGCCCCTCAATGTATTATTTGTAGTTAAAACTCACCATACATAGTCTAGCATAAAAGTTAAACAGTTACAGAACAAGTTTTTTGTGGTTTTCTAGTTTCCACTTTAAGTGTGAGATTTTAACTAGAATTAAATCAAACACTTAGGCCTCATTTGGTATCGTGTTTGCTTTTTGTTTTTTTAAGTAGAACTTTGTATATCCAAAAGTGTAGGAGTGGATAGTGGATTACTTACAATCTTTTCATTCAAGGTCTTTACTTACAATAAAAAACCAAAATTTTGAAAATAAGTTATTTTCGCTTCCAAAATTTTTTTAAACAAATTGTTATCTATCACTTAGTTGGATGCATCGTTAGTTAACCAACTACAACATCAAAAGAAAATGCTTTCCCCCAACACATCAAATTATATAGAATTAGTATTTGAAAAAGTGAAAAAATGGGAACAACACCAAACGAGGCTTTAATTTCTTGTTTAAAAAAGAAATAATTTAATTTGTTTGCGTAGATATGCACGTATGTATGACTAAATATTAAGTATTAACAACGTCACATGAAATGGAGTTAAAGAAAATGTTAAATATATTAGCACCTAAGTATCATGATGAATTTTTTAACTTAGTCGCTACCAAGAAGAATAGTCATTCCATACCTGGATGGGCTCCTCAGATGGATGCGGAAGAGCAAAGGGTTGTACCATTAGAGCCAAGGGCATGCTCGATGTTGATAAAAGATCTCCAGTACATGGTATCTATCAATAGTTACAACTTCTAAAAACAATTCTAGTCGTAAAAAGCTTAAAGAGTTGGGCTAGTTGAAAATACATACGTGATTCATGGTGCATCTCATCAGACGGGGACTGCAGTTACCGGTATCCTTGACAACAAAATCACTTGTGGCAGGCTAACAACGACAGATAGCTAAATGAGATAAGGTTGCAAAGGATAGATACTTGTAGAAAAAAGATTAAGAAGCAATTTCCTCCAAACAAGATTCTTATGTCTAGTGAAAGAACAAATTTAGCGGGAAAAGATTAGTCTATACCGGCGGAAGATTTGCAACATTTGCTTGATTTCCTTGACGGGTCTCGAAAACAACCACTGACGAGGTGGGCATTGGCCGTGGGATTTGATTAGGGTCTATTTTCAACGGCGTTGACATCTGAGTCCCGGCATGAGGGGAGTAGCCCATTGCTGGAGGAGGTGGAGGCATCATTTGGTTTTGAGCGTTCAGTGGGATGCCGGGCATTCTAACTGGCGGCGGTACACTACCTAGCAAAGCTCCCTAAAATGGAATTTTCCACAAAGCAAGGTGAAACAAATTGACAAGGCAAGCTTAGAGAACACTACAAAATCCAAAATTTAACGCAACTCAAGTACCAAAACTTTGGCTTATAACTCGAAGAATGAGAGATCCATAAAAATCTGTTAGTCCACAAAATTCAGGAAGCAAAGAAGTTCTATAAATACTCAATTACGAAAACCAAATTCAAACTCACCGGCCGTGGCTGTGACTGCCATGCTGGAGCACCAAAAGGAGCAGTAGAAGCTGGCGGCCCTGAGAACGGTGGCTGTGGCCCCATAAAAGGCTGTGAGGATGGCAGCCCGGAAAATGGTTGCGAGGATGGTGGCCCTCTGAAAGGCTGGGAGGATGGAGTTCCAATAAATGGCTGGGACGAAGGTGGAGCCATATACGGCTGTGAGTTCGGGGGACCCGCCAACGCCGGATTCCCAGTGAAAGGGCCTGAGGATTGTGGTGGCAGCACGCTAAATGTCTGCGGGGCCGTGGGTGGCGGCGCGGCGAAGGGCTGAGATGATGCTGGTGTTGCCGCCGTTAACGGGGCACCGGCCGGGGGGCTGCCGGGGAAGGGCCGCACCACATGCGACTGCGGCGGCGCGGCGGAAGGGAAAGGGGCCCTGATCAACCCCGGCGGGCCCATCGGCGGGGCAGCGGCGACGGGAGGCGCGGGGCGGGGGCCGGCGGAGAAGGCGGCGGGACGGGGGGCGGCAGAGGAAAAGGGGAGAGGGGGCGCGACGCCGCGGGGGACTGCGGAGGACGGCGGAGGGCGCCCGATCTGGAGGTTCTGGAAGGAGTCGGGGAGAGAAGAGGGGTTAGGGTTAGGGTTAGGGTTAGGATTGGGGTTTGGGATGAAGCGGGGGCGCGGCCGCTGGGCCCCGGGAGGAGCCGACGCCATGGACTCTATAGAGAGAGAGAGAGAGAGAGAGAGAGAGAAAGAGAGAGAAGAGAAAGAGAGAGAGAGAGAGAGAGAGAGAAAGAGAGGAGAGATCGGGATCTGGAGAGGGGAAAACAGAAGGCGAAGGGAGCTTTTATGCTCCGGGAAGTTTAGTAACGATCCTGTACGCGGGAGAGCGCACGGAGACAAAACGAGATGTGTATTTCTGCTTACCACCGTGGCAAATTCTTATGCGTTAACCGCCTAGTAGGCTAAGTACGTGGAACGGTAAATTGGTGCAAATGATGAGGTGGCGATCGAGGATTGGAAGGGTGATGCGAACTCGGAGGAAACAGGAAAACCGGCGCTTGTGACGTCACAACCTCCGCGTAAAAATTGAGACATGGGGTTAGCATGTTTGGACGTCTGGTTCCTAATTGGGTCCGTTTCTGGTTCCGCTCATGATCCGACTCCAAATCTAGTGGGAATGTGGGTTACCCACGGAGCTAGGGAACACTGTAGGATTCAAAGATGATCTTGGCACTACCGCATGTTTGGTTTATAATTGGAATAGAAATTATAACATGAAATTGGATGCATTAGAATGGAATATAGAATAATGGATTATCCAAAAATATTTGGTTCAGTATTGAAATGAAAATCGAAATGGATAATCAGTAAAATTTTAAGAAACGAATTTTGATTAGAGGTATGACAGAGTGCAGATAAAGACGGTGAACCATTCACCGCATATATAAGAATTCATATAAAAGTGAATGATTTACCGCATTTATATAAAAATTTATAAACTTATAAATAAGGTGAATCATTCACCACATTCATGAAAGCGGTGATTAGTTCACCACCTTTAAGCAGTTACCCACCAACTTAAGAAGCGAATGGAAAATGCCATTTGCCGCCTTTGAAGGCGGTGAATGGTTAACCACATTTAGTTCTTTACTTAACCACAACAGCAATAGCTTTTGAGAATTTTCTCTATTTATATAATAATAATTTTTTCAAACATTTCAATCAAAATAATAAGTACATAAATTGAACTATACCAAATTTAAGTACATAGAGTGAATTATATAGTAGTGTTACAAAAAAAATTAAATATTATTTTTTTAGAATGATTATAGTTTGTGAATTCAGCGACACATCGAGAAAGTGTTGAGACGAGTCGGAATTAGTTTGGATGTGAAATTGACGTCGCGGTAACCAGAATCATAGTTTAAAATTCATCATTTGTGTAAATTTGGTTTGGTTGTGCCAATGGCACATCCAACCAAGCCCCAACCACCCTAATTAGGAGTGTTGGACTGTTGTGCTTGGCTAAAATTACACCTATGTATCTCTTCCACACTTAACTCCACTTCTCCTCATTCTTCTTCTTCCCTTTCTCCTTCAATTCCCTCTCATCTCCCTGCTGGATTTCTTCTTGCGCAAGCTTCCAGCTGTAGCCATTAGCAGGAGCAGCAACCGATTTTGGAGAAAGGTGATGAGCTCTAGTAGATGGGGGAAGTGAGGTAATTCTCCATCTTTTCCTTTCTTCTTTTCCTTCTCCTTCTTTTAAATTTCCTAGTTTTTCTTTTTCCCTCACTCTGCGCAAGATGCAGGCTGTTGGTGCTGCTGCCAGTAGGAAAGTTTAGCCAGTAGCAACAACAGCAAGTTCAGCTGGGGTTGCAGCTGGGTGAAGGGCAATTCTTCCCCTTCTTGTTCACTTTGTCCGCCAACTATTTCTTTCCTCTTGCATCATGTTGCTGCAGTTGGTGGAGGTTGAGCTGGAGCTGGATTTTTGCTGCCAGCAGCATTAGCTGCAATTGAGCTGAAAATTCAGGTTGTACCTCCTTTGAGTTGGAAATTCAGGTTGAGACTCGGCTTGTACCTCCCTTGAGCTGGAAATTCAGGTTAGTAGCTCCAATTTTGAAGTAGATCAAAAATAGTGCTGAAATTCTAAATTTTGGACTGATTGGGCCAACTTTAGATTTTGATAAAATTCGTTTGAGTTTTTTCTAGGAGCTGAAGTTTGGAAGGGTTGGAAATGATCTTAACTTCATCCTTTAGCGACTGGAGCCTTGTCTTACAATACTTAATTTGACACTACTTCAGGACACGTGGCATGAGCACATTAGCCCATTCCACGTGTCAAGTTGTGGGTGTTATATGGGAGATGGGGCCTTCTCTCTCCCCTCTCTTCCCCTCTTCTAGGTGGGTCCCCCCATTCTCCTCACTCTCTCTCCCACCTCATACGGGTGTCCCTCTCTCTCAACCCTTCTCCTCTCTCTCTATCTCTCACTAACTCTCTCTTTCTTCAGGCCTTCTCCTCTCTCTCTCTCACTAACTCCCTCTCTCTCAACCCTTCTCCAGCTGTCCCCACTAAGGGTGTCAACGAGCCGAACACGAGCGAGCTGGGGTCGGCTCGTGTTCGGCTCGTTTCATAAACGAGCCGAACACGAGCTGGCTCGTTTAAGTATCGAGCCAAAAAATTCGGCTCATGTTCGGCTCGTTTATTAACAAGCCGAACACGAGCCGAACACGAGCTGGCTCAGAAACAATAAGTTAAAATGATTAGAAAGAATATATATATATAGAAAATAAATTTATAAGATCTTATCCATTAGACTTTGATCTAATGATTGAAACTTTACATATAAATTGGCTTTTTATAATTGAGTTGGGCTTTAATTTAGGTTGGACTAAAAATCAAATAATAAAAAATTATATTTATATATAATTAT
The DNA here is from genome assembly GCA_016920855.1 of Puya raimondii. Lineage (NCBI taxonomy): Eukaryota > Viridiplantae > Streptophyta > Magnoliopsida > Poales > Bromeliaceae > Puya > Puya raimondii. Next base: position 143,796,492 of record JABWPP010000050.1, read on the forward strand.
TTATTTATATATATATATAAATTATAAAAATAATATAAATATTAAATATATATATATATATATATATTCGAGCTGTTATCGAGCCGAACACGAGCGAGCTGACCCCAGCTCGTGTTCGGCTCGTTTATTAAACGAGCTGAAAATTTCAGCTCGTGTTCGGCTCATTTACTAAACGAGCGAGTCGATCTCGAGCTCATTTAGAGCCGAACACGAGCTGGCTCGCGAACAGCGAGCTGGATTGCCGCCCCTAGTCCCCACTCTCTCTCTTCCCAACTACAGTTGTCCCCTCTCTCTCTCTCTATTATGTCTCTCCCCCATTCTATTTCTCTCTCTCTCTCATTAAAAAAAATTTCGTGCAGGGATTCGGCCGGCTTCCACGGCGACTGCGGCGGCGGCGGCGGCTTAGGCGGCGACGACAGCGGCGGTGGCGGCTTAGGCGGCGACGACAAAGATGTTTTTTTTTTCCTCCATCGACAATACCCTAAACCCTCCTCCCTGAGCTCGACAATGGCGATCTTGAAGCCGAAGAAGCCCCAACCCACCCTCACCGCCACCACCACTGCCGCATCCTTCTTCGCCAAGGACCTCTACCGCCTCAAATATCCGAGGTCGCCTCCTCCTTCGGCCTCGCCCCCCTCTCCTCCGCCGCCGCCGGGTTCGGCGACTCCGACTTCCGGCGAGCCCAAGAAGGACGACGACCGCGATCTCAAGCTGAAGCAGAAACCGAAGCCGCACCCCTTACAAATCGACCCCTTCGATCACGAGGACAAGAAGAGGCTACCCACCTATCCGCTGATGAAGGCGAGCTCACTCTCGGCGCAGTGGTACGCCGACGCGGAGGAGGCGGCGGCTAGGGTTTTGGGGCAGGAGGTGAAGACGAAGGCGTCCGCGACGGCGATGGGGATCGAGGTGATAAAGGTTGGTTTTGGTTGATAATTAATTATAGGTGAAAATGTACAAAATTTATATTAAATTATGAAGAACATTTAGAGTCGATTTTTTAACTTTTTAAAATTTTAGTTTACGATCTAATTTTTTATTTTTCTTTAATTTGAATGAATCAACGATATTTTAATTTTAAAATTTAAACTAATTATTTATTTTAATAAATTTATAATTACGAAAATTAAATAAAATATATATTAACTACATCTAACTCATGTGTTTTTGTTTCTTATTAAGGCCCTGTTTGGATGCGCAGTAAAAAAATTCCATGGAGTCTAAATACCATAGTATTGCTTCGGATGAAATGTGGAATCCTGTAACTCCAAAAAAATTCATGGGTTCATTTTAAAAGCCGTTTGGATACAAATTATACAATTCCATAAGATTTCTCAATATCTTTAAAAAATTAGCCATTAGAAACGTTAAATTTAAAGTATTAGCTATTTGGATTCACATAGTACGAATTCAAAAGCTTTGAAATTTAAAATTTAAAATTTGAAATTTGAAATTTAAAATTTGAAATTTGAAATTTGAAATTTGAAATTTGAAATAAAAAATTTAAAATTTAAAATTTAAAATTTAAAATTTAAAATTTAAAATTTAAATTTTAAAATTTAAAATTTAAAATTTAAAATTTTAGATTTTAAATTTTAAATTCAAAAATTAAATCTAAAATTTAAAAAATTAAAAATTATAATTCCAAATTTTTAAATTTGAAATTTCAAATTTGAAATTTGAATCTAAAATTTCAAATTTCAAATTTCAAATTTGAAATTTTGAAATTTGAAATTTGAAATTTGAAATTTGAAATTTGAAATTTGAAATTTGAAATTTGAAATTTTAAATTTGAAATTTTAAATTTGAAATTTGAAATTTTAAATTTGAAATTTGAAATTTTAAATTTTAAATTTAAATTCAAAAATTAAATATAAAATTTATAAAATTAAAAATTATAATTCCAAATTTTAAATTTTAAAATTTAAAATTTAAAATTCAAAATTTAAAATTTGAATTTGAATTATAAAATTTAAAATTTAAAATTTAAATTTAAAATTTAAATTTAAAATTTAAAATTTAAAATTTAAAATTTGAAATTTAAAATTTGAAATTTAAAATTTAAAATTTGAAATTTAAAATTTAAAATTTGAAATTTAAAATATAAAATTTAAAATTTGAATTTTGAATATTAATTTTTAATAAAAAATTAAAAATTAAAAATTAAAAATTAAAAATTAAAAATAATTAAAATTTTGAATTTTGAAATTTGATTTTCAAAATTCAAAATTTGAATTTAAAAATTTAAATTTAAATCAAAAAATTAAAATTTAAAATTTGACATTTAATTTAAAATTTAAAAATTTAAATTTTTGATATTTAAAATTTAAAATTTAAATATTGAAATTTAAAACTTAATACATTTTTGGGGTGAGAGAGCTAGCCCAATAATGGTGGAATTTTTTTCCTTTGGTTGGATTGGATTATAAGTTTACTCCATTTTTTTGAGTATAGTCTAACTATACTCCAAAAATTACTCCATTTTTTTTGCTACCAAACGCTTCGTAGGAAAATTTTCCTACGGGCGTAGCATAGTTTAACTATGCTACGTTTTTAGGTCCATCCAAACGGGGCCTAAGTGTGTACATGTACATACACACACTTAATCAATATTGTCGCTTACTCTGCTACTCTCAATGTAAACCTCAGGCGGCAAATGTTGGATTCTGTAGAATTTTACGGTGGTATGTTTGTGTTTCTCCGTCGTTCTTCTTTAGTAATTGAGAGTATGTATGTATGTATGTATATTTATTTATTTGTGATTTAAGCTTCCGCCTGCACACAAAACCTGATGTAGGGAAGCTGGTACTGGCCACCATAGCATAATTGATAGCTTTTCTGAGCAACATTCTAATTGTAGGTATTTCTCTCTTTAAAGTTGATAATATATATTAATAGATAATATCTATTAAGGGATAAATACGGTTGCTGCAGTATTTTTTTTTGTTGCAATAGACTTTTTAAATAAAAATCAGGCTGCTTTATTTTTAAAATATTAATCATCAAATATGAGGGGTGGTGCATGAAATGTTTCTAAATTCGAAAACAATATATGACTAGGTGATAAAAAAATTTCTGTTGTTTTTATTTTTTGCAAGTTTTTCGGACATTATTTAATATGATAGAGTTTTCTTCTTCTTTTATTTTTTATTTTCATTTGGGAGTTTTTTTTTACTTTTATAGAATAAATAAAAACTCAAGTCACTTAAAAAAATTTCATTTATTTTTTTCCCACCAATCCAAATAAATGTAATTTTTTTCTTTTCAACCAAATAAATGTTGAAGAAATTTTTTTCTTACAAATCGAACACGATAAAATGTAAAAAAAAATTTACCAAATAAAATGAAAATAAAAATTTGAAATTTGAGTCCAAAAGCAGAATCAGTTTTGGAGAATCAGCTTTTTTCTGCTTCTGATTCTGAAGCCTTCAAAATCAGTTTTCTGATTCTGAAAAGCAAAATTAGATTTTCCAGCAGTCATTGCCAAACGCTCTACTGAGCTCAGAAGTGATTTTGGGCTCAGAATCACTTCTGAAAAGCTAGGCCAAACACCCCCATAGTGTAGGTTTTTTTCCTAAGTTAAGTCCCAATTAGCAATTAGAATTCATCTAAAAATAGGTTTAGCATTCACAAAGTTCAGATTTCATTACTACACATGTAAATCTAAAGATGGATGCTAAACAATTTGTAAGAATAAGATAATATGCATACTGAATTTTCAAATAAATTTTAAAACAACTCCATCGAATTCGGTAAACATAAACCCACCTAGAGCGTAATCCGATCATTGGTCAAATTGAAACTCCACGTACACCTTCCCCCAACACCAAATAAAAGAAAAGTGAAGAAGAATCCAACGAATCCCTTCTGGAAGGGATTCAACGAAATCAAGGATTGAATAGAGATTCTAACGAAAGTCAATAATATAAGCAATTTCGACCTAGGAATCAAATAGCTTAACAATTGGGCCAATGTACCTAAATATTCAGCTACGAGCAACTTCGAATCAGCTAAAATTTAGGCGTAGACCAGTTAGAATCCCCTAAAATCTCACACAAGAAAGTTGGAATCAAAACTTCCAACATTGGATGAAAATCTCACAATTTCAACACTAAATCAAAATTACCTTGATTGAAGCTTGATTCTCCTACAATTCAGTTGAATACTCGATTCCCCAACTCCTCCAAATCATATGGTTCATGACAATTTTGTAGTTGGAAGCATCAAATTCTATCAATTAACCTCCCAAAGCGTTGAAGCCATTATTCTGGTTGCTGCTGCTGACACTTTAGCTTATAGCTGCAGTTTTGTGATCCACAAAGAGAACCAGGGTAAGGAGAGGGTATGGGGCATCCAAGGGTGAACTCTGGTTCAAAAGCCACAGGAAAAGTTTAATAATTAATACGAAATTCCATCACAAAGGTGGAAAAAAGCTCAAGAATCTACATAAAAACTGTTTTTCGATTTTTGATTTCAATGAATTCTCTCATCACTTTGTTAGAAAATTGCGTACGGTAAAAACGCAGCGGAACAAAATCAAACAAATTTGATTTTTGAAAAACTTTCGAGATCCAATCTCTAAACCACGCAATTAGGATCCCTCATGTTATTCAAGATTAAAACGAGATAGCAAGATCTAATCTTAACCTTTGCGCGGGTTGTTCTTCACCGCAATCCGATGATCGTGGAATTAGGTTCTCTTGAAGCCGCACACGCGTCCGGCCTCTATAGGTATCCACACGAGGTTGACGATCCAATCGATGTCCTCACCGGGGTGCTAGCTCCCTTGCAAAGAACGTCTTTTTGCTAGAGGAAGAAGAGAGGAGAGGAGAGAGATGACGACTAGGGTTTTCTAAAAACTCTCATATATTATATAAAAGGATATAATCCTCTTTTAATAATATAATAACCATTAAGGATAAGAATAAATCTATGTTTAAATTTATCCTTTCCTTAATTGGTTAGATCGATCAAATCCTAATTTGATTCGACTTGAACTTTATCCTAATTTGATCATATCAAATTAATAATACAACATTTGCACATAAGCCCTCTCATAAATTACTAACTATTAGTAAGTCCTCTTTTGTAACATTTACACTTTAATACCACTAATTTGTAATAATTACAAATTAGTCCAATTATCAACATATTGACAATTAAGTCCTCCGGCGATTCAAAAATCGCAATCTAGCTATCCGATTAGTCACAACCTCTTATGTGTGTGACCCCATAGGTTCTATTCTATCTGGTAGTGAGATATATTCTGATCACTATCAATAATATCACTGAAACTCCTTTCAATGGGTCGGAACAATTCCAACTCAGCCCAATGAGAATTATCAATCATCCAAATAATTCTCATGAGTCTCACAATCCACCAGTGACGCCTAGCAGCATGTAGTGGCATTCCAGTAGAATGGAATACTGAACCTCTTGGTGCAGTTACCGTGTGATACAGTCCTTCTATCATGAGTCCCGACTAGACGGAGATCATAGAACAACTCGTCAAACCCCATCATCTGTCATATGTCAAATTTATTCGACTCGAGTTTCTAATATCGGAAACCCTTTCCGCTATTTATCCTGCCTTGGCCAAGGTCTTCTAAACTCGGTCTCATAAATCACATAGGACTAACACCCCTATCTACCAAGGGAGATAGATTCCATATAGGTGCACACCCTATTCCTACAACGAACCTACTGCAGCCAACATGCACCGCAAGGACCCGAATGGCTAGGGACCAAGTGTATGTACAGTCAAACTACAGTAACCTCATTGTGAATAGCCGAGGCACCGCAGGTCAAAGGACCAGTCACACTACTGCAACATTGAGTAAGTCACTGACGAGTGAGTAGACATCCAAGTGACTTCTCATGTTGGTCACGCTCGGTACCCTTGTTCTCTAACAACCACCTGCACATTCGCTCCAGTGTCTCCACACTGTTGACTCGAGACACATCTACCCAAAAGGGAAGCGACCTGTGCACCAATCTCATCGGATCAATCACCGTCCCCGCGATGATCCTTCGATTGGGAGCATTTAGGAATTAACCATCAATGACACATGTCTCAAATTCTCAACTCTTGAGAATACATGTCATCATCTTATTAATTCCTTGGACGATTCATGGACACATACACAACATGAATGGAAATAGGAACCCATATTTATTCATAATATTTAAAGTCAAATACAAATTTATGTCCTAAAAAGAATACATGTGTCAGCCCGATTGGCTTCTAGGGCATACATCTAACAATCTCCCACTTGCACTAAAGCCAATTAGCCATATACCTAAGTCCCATCTTCTCAAGGTGGGCTTCAGTCTTCTGCTGGCTAAGCGGTTTTGTCAATGGGTCTGCCACGTTATCCGCGGAGTCTACTCTCTGCACCTCGATGTACTTCTTGTCGAGATAGTCACGTATAATATGAAACCGCCGCTCTATGTGCTTGGACTACTGATGAGACCTCGACTCCTTAGCTAGAGCTAAATAGCCATTGTTGTCGCAATCAAGTAGTATGGCATCTGATGGCATTACACTTAACTCCGCGACAAACAACTTAAACCAGAAGGCTTCCTTCGCAGCTTCAGATGCGGCGATATATTCTGCTTCCATGGTAGAATCAGCAATAATTGGTTGTTTGGAACTCTTCCAAACCACCGAGCCACTATTTGCACAAGAACACGCATCCTGACGTAGACTTTCTATCGTCAACATCCGACATAAAGTCCGAATCAGTATATCCTTGTATTTTCAACTCTCTTCCTCCAAAGACCAAGAACATATCCTTAGTTCTTCTCTCAAGTACTTAAGTATGTTCTTCACAGCAGTCCAGTGCTCCTCGCCTGGATTAGACTGATATATGCTTGTGACACTCACAGCAAGCGCGATATCAGGTCGTGTACATAGTATGGCGTACATAAGACTCCCTATAGCCGAGGCATAAGGGATCTTACTCATACGTTGAATCTCTTCAAATGTATTGGGGCACATTTTCTTGGAGAGATAAATTCCATACCTAAGGGGTAAGAGTCCCCTTTTTGAGTTTTCCATGCCGAACCTTTTCAGCACCTCTTCTATGTACATTTTTTGTGAAAGGCCTAGCATCCTCTTAGATCTATCTCTATAGACCTTAATCCCCAAAATATAGGATGCTTCCCCTAGATCTTTCATGGAGAATTCTTTAGATAACCACACTTTAATCGAAGTCAGCATTGGAACATCGTTTCCAATTAGGAGAATGTCGTCCACGTACAATACGAGGAATGTGACAGCACTCCCACTAACCTTCTTATAAACACATAGTTCTTCCTCGTTCTTAATGAAATCAAACGATTTGATCACATCATTAAAACGAGTATTCCAACTCCGAGATGCTTGCTTAAGTCCATATATGGACCGTTGCAGCTTGCATACCTTATGACGTTCGTCATCGGAAGTGAAACCCAGAGGCTGCTCCATATAAATATCTTCCTCAAGATATCCATTTAAGAAGGCAGTTTTCACATCCATTTGCCAGATCTCATAATCATGGTATGCTGCAAGGGCAAGCAATGTTCGAATGGATTTAAGCATGGCCACAGGCGAAAAAGTCTCCTGATAGTCAACGCCTTCACGTTGACTATAGCCTTTCGCTACCAGCCTTGCTTTATAGGTCTCCACCTTTCCATCCGAACCTATCTTTCTTTTGTAGATCCATTTACATTCAATAGGTACTATACCTTCTGGTGGATCTATCAAAATCCAGACCTCGTTGGAGTACATTGAGTCAATTTTTGACTTCATGGCTTCCAACTATTTCTCGGAATCGATGTCAGACATCGCCTCGTTGTATGTTTTGGGATCATCTCCATGTTCCCTATCTCCCATGAGGAACATTTCCTTTACATCCTCTGTAAGAATACCTAAGTATCTTTTGGTAGGATGGGAGATTCTACTCGACCTACGAGGTGGATGAGGTACTATATGTACTGGCTCAGCTTGAATGGGTTCTATAGGTTCGACGACTCGTTGCTCTTCAGAGACTCTCTCTTCAAGCTCAATTTTTCTCCCACTAGCCGCTTCTTGAATAAACTGTTTTTCCAAAAAAATAGCATGTCGGCTCACAACTACATTGTGATCCTCTGGGATATAAAAAAAGTAACCCAAAGTTTCTTTAGGATATCCAATAAATCGAGCCCTCTCAGACCTAACCTCTAACTTGTCTGCCTGTAACCGCTTTACATAGACATGACATCCCCAAATCCTGATATGACCAAGACTTGGTTTCTTACCATGCCACATCTCATACGGCGTAGTAGGAACGAATTTAGAAGGTACCCTATTTAATAAGTAAGCTGCAGTAAGCAAAGAATGTCCCCAAAGAAATAAAGAAAGATCAGTGAAGCTCATCATGGATCGAACCATATCCAATAAGGTTCGATTTCTCCGTTTCGACACCCCGTTGAGTTGAGGTGTTCCCGGAGGAGTCCATTGTGAGACTATACCGTTTTGTTTGAGATAGTTTAGAAACTCTCCACTAAGGTATTCTCCTCCTCGATCTGATCGAAGAACCTTGATGGATTTTTCAGTTTGTTTTTCTACTTCATATCTGAATTCTTTGAACTTTTCAAAAGCTTCAGATTTGTGTCTCATAAGATACACATACCCATACCGTGAATAATCATCAGTAAAAGTTATGAAGTAGAGATAACTACCCCTGGCTTGCACATCAAATGGGCCACACACATCAGTATGTATCAGGGCAAGTATCTCAGTGGCTCTTTCCCCTTGTCCTACAAAAGGTAATTTGGTCATTTTTCCTTGAAGACAAGATTCACAAACCGGATAAGACTCTGAAGTCAATGAGCCAAGGAGCCCATCTTTATCCAATTTGTTAATCCTTTCTTCTCCAATATGACCAAGCCTAAGATGCCACATATACTTTAAGTTCATCTTATCTCTAGGTCTTTTAGACCCAACGGCACTCATTACTTGCTCAGAAATATTTATAGATACATCCATATGTAAATGATAAAGACTGTCAATCATAAAACTACAACCAATAATTTTATTTCTAAAATAAATTATGTAGTAGTTTTTATGAAAATTAAAAACATAACTGTCCTGTGCTAAAGAAGAAACAGAAATCAAATTTCTGCTTGCAGCAGGTACATAATAACAGTCCTTTTAAAACATGTCCTGACGGTAGTCGCAAAGGATAGGTGTCAGTAGCCACAGCAGCAACTCTTACCCGTTGCCTACCCGTAAGGTCACTTCACCTTCTCTAAGCCCTCTACTTTCCCTTAGACTCTGCATTGAAGTACGCCAATGAGCACTAGAACCAGAGTCTATGACCCAACTGGAAGTAGAGGAAACCGTAAGGTTAGTTTCTATTATGAGCAAGTCTGACATACCTTCCGAAGGTGTGTCATTCTTCTTATTCTTCAGGCTCTCCAGGTAGACGGGACAGTTCCTTTTTCCAATGACCATCAACATTGCAGTGGAAATATTTTCCTTTGTCAGTGGTCTTTATCTTAGGAGCTTCCCTCTTGGGCTTGTTCTCCGTCTTTTGTTTCTTCGCAGATTTCTTCTTCCAATTAGACTTTCTTTTGGAAGAGGAAGCCCGCTCCACAGCGAGAACCGAGCCTTTTGAACTTTTCAAAGTCCCATCCTTTGTTACCAACATGTTCAATAATTATACGTTGGTGCAGTCAATTTTATTCATATGGTAGTTTACAATAAACTGTCCATATGATATAGGCAGGGATTGCAGGATCAGATCAACTTGCAATTCCTTATCTACTTTCAAACCGAGCTTCTCAAGCTCTTCGAGATCTTTTGATCATTGTCAAACAATGATCATGTACAGACTGCCCTTTCGTCAGCTATTGGACGATTTGGTAACGTGAGGATTTCCTGGTCGAGAACATTACTGAGCTTTTCGGAACTCAAAACTATTTTTAAGTTTCTTAAGCCAGTCTTTATAATTCGTTTCGATTAAGGAGTTTGTGTCGAGAATATAAAAGAGACGATTGGAAGCAGACATTTGCTTTGCAGAGAATAAAGATTCAAGTTAGATATTTGTATTTGTTTTGAAAATTTTATTTTAGGGATTTTAAAAACAAATTTTAGCCTCCCACTATTTTCTCGAGTCTCTTACACTCCCCGGGTAGAGAAACGGAAACCCAACGCGACAAAGGTTTCAAGCGGGTACTGCGGTCCCACCAGTTTAACGCACCACCTCACCTGACAGTTATTGGCGACACGCAAACCGATGAGTGGACAACTCTTGTCCAATGCTTCTCAAGCAAATTGCAGCGATCGGTCTCTAAGTCCTGTAGGCCTCACCTGACAGTTATTGGCCTCATTCCTTAGTTAAGTCAGACCCACCGTTCAAACGCGTAAGCAAAGCCGTCATTGGGTCCCTCACCTGACAGTTATTGGGCCCAACCCCATCTTTACTTCGCAACATCTCATGCTAATAGAGTGGTTGCGCCTTCCCGATGCAACTGACCACTGTATCCAGCCGTGCCAATCAACACCAGAAAAACGCCCGCACTTCTACAACGGCGGAAGACCGCTCGACTTAATATTTGTGAGGAGATTAAAATTTAGGTCTCATATTTTATTTTATTTATTTACATCTAATGCAAATAAAAATAAACCGCGCAAAAAAAACATAATATTACTGGTGATGATCATGGATCTAAAAGAGGATTCGGGCTCGAGCCACTGAGCCGGAATCAGGGTCTTAGGGTCATAAATTATAAGCACATACACGTCATTGGTTTGATCGTCTTCAACTACTTGATCCGATCCGGAGCTTAAACTTGATCCGATCCCTATCAAATCCGACCGCCATCAAGTGCTCATCTCAATCTGGTCTTTGCGTGCTTCTCGGCTTGCAACCGATCAACCAATGACGTGCAACCATACAACATACAACCCAACAATAATGATAAAATATAATTAATTACATTTGATAACTTTTATCTCTAATCTATTGAGACACGCAGGTCTCCAAATAAATCGGCTCATGCACGCAGACACCCAAAAGGCCATCTCTAATACAGAGTCCTTAATTATAAACAAATTTAAAATTACAGGATTCCGCATACACATCATACATCACATGTCGAAAATAAATAGGTCGCTATCCATGATCATCACCGATATGTATCTCATACATCACATACATAAAAATTAATTATGGGTATTCTAATTAACCGTTTACCAATGATTCGAAAAATAACAATGATCAAATCACTAAAATCAATCAATCTTATTGATTGTTTATTATTTTGATCAAAAATTAATCCGCAAACACTACAACTTGATCTCATCAAGATTTAAATTTGATCACATCAAATTAGCCATTTTTAATTTTTAAATTGATCTAATCAAAATAAAAATAAAATAAAAAAAATAAAAAAAAAATAAATTCCACATCCCGTACGGACTGCTACAGTAGCAGCCGTACGGGGTTGCTACAGTAGCGTCCGTGCGGACCGGTACAGTAGCTTCCGTACGGACCGCTACAGTTTTTTTTTTTTTTTTTTTTTTTTTTTTTTTTTTTTTTTTTTCTTGTAGAAACTGCGGATTAAATTGATTAAAACAATTTACGATTTTTCGAATAAAGTTAAAACGATCTATCGTTCAACCGGCGAAGAACGATTTAAAATACCAAAATCTATAATTTAATCTTGAAAACCATGAGGGTGGCTCTGATACCACTGTTAGAAAATTGCGTACGGTAAAAACGCAGCGGAACAAAATCAAACAAATTTGATTTTTGAAAAACTTTCGAGATCCAATCTCTAAACCACGCAATTAGGATCCCTCATGTTATTCAAGATTAAAACGAGATAGCAAGATCTAATCTTAACCTTTGCGCGGGTTGTTCTTCACCGCAATCCGATGATCGTGGAATTAGGTTCTCTTGAAGCCGCACACGCGTCCGGCCTCTATAGGTATCCACACGAGGTTGACGATCCAATCGATGTCCTCACCGGGGTGCTAGCTCCCTTGCAAAGAACGTCTTTTTGCTAGAGGAAGAAGAGAGGAGAGGAGAGAGATGACGACTAGGGTTTTCTAAAAACTCTCATATATTATATAAAAGGATATAATCCTCTTTTAATAATATAATAACCATTAAGGATAAGAATAAATCTATGTTTAAATTTATCCTTTCCTTAATTGGTTAGATCGATCAAATCCTAATTTGATTCGACTTGAACTTTATCCTAATTTGATCATATCAAATTAATAATACAACATTTGCACATAAGCCCTCTCATAAATTACTAACTATTAGTAAGTCCTCTTTTGTAACATTTACACTTTAATACCACTAATTTGTAATAATTACAAATTAGTCCAATTATCAACATATTGACAATTAAGTCCTCCGGCGATTCAAAAATCGCAATCTAGCTATCCGATTAGTCACAACCTCTTATGTGTGTGACCCCATAGGTTCTATTCTATCTGGTAGTGAGATATATTCTGATCACTATCAATAATATCACTGAAACTCCTTTCAATGGGTCGGAACAATTCCAACTCAGCCCAATGAGAATTATCAATCATCCAAATAATTCTCATGAGTCTCACAATCCACCAGTGACGCCTAGCAGCATGTAGTGGCATTCCAGTAGAATGGAATACTGAACCTCTTGGTGCAGTTACCGTGTGATACAGTCCTTCTATCATGAGTCCCGACTAGACGGAGATCATAGAACAACTCGTCAAACCCCATCATCTGTCATATGTCAAATTTATTCGACTCGAGTTTCTAATATCGGAAACCCTTTCCGCTATTTATCCTGCCTTGGCCAAGGTCTTCTAAACTCGGTCTCATAAATCACATAGGACTAACACCCCTATCTACCAAGGGAGATAGATTCCATATAGGTGCACACCCTATTCCTACAACGAACCTACTGCAGCCAACATGCACCGCAAGGACCCGAATGGCTAGGGACCAAGTGTATGTACAGTCAAACTACAGTAACCTCATTGTGAATAGCCGAGGCACCGCAGGTCAAAGGACCAGTCACACTACTGCAACATTGAGTAAGTCACTGACGAGTGAGTAGACATCCAAGTGACTTCTCATGTTGGTCACGCTCGGTACCCTTGTTCTCTAACAACCACCTGCACATTCGCTCCAGTGTCTCCACACTGTTGACTCGAGACACATCTACCCAAAAGGGAAGCGACCTGTGCACCAATCTCATCGGATCAATCACCGTCCCCGCGATGATCCTTCGATTGGGAGCATTTAGGAATTAACCATCAATGACACATGTCTCAAATTCTCAACTCTTGAGAATACATGTCATCATCTTATTAATTCCTTGGACGATTCATGGACACATACACAACATGAATGGAAATAGGAACCCATATTTATTCATAATATTTAAAGTCAAATACAAATTTATGTCCTAAAAAGAATACATGTGTCAGCCCGATTGGCTTCTAGGGCATACATCTAACACACTTACCTTCAAATTGATCCAAACTAGTGAAGAAGCCCGCGCTTCGTAGCGGGACATAAAAAAAAATATAAAATTTTATATTTAAATATAAAATTATAATATTTATTCTAATAAAATATAATACTTTCAAATAATTAATTAAAAAATAATAATAAATAATTCGTAATAAAAAAATAATGGGGGTGTTTGGTTGGACGTAAAATCTTGAAAAAATATATTTTTTAAATTAACTTTAAATTTAAATTTTGAAATTTTAAATTCATATTCAAATTTTTAAATTTCAACTTTTAAATTTAAAATTTAGATTTTAAATTTTAAATTTAAGTTTCAAATCTCAAACTTTAAATTTTAAAATTCAAAATTTCAAATTTTAAATTTAAGATAAAATTTAAATTTTGACATTTTAGATTTTAAAACTTAAATTTAAAAATTTGAAAATATAAAAATATAAAATATAAAATTACAAGTTTTAATTTTCAAATTACAAAATTCAAATTTTAAATTTTAAAATTCAGGATTTAAAAATTCAAATTTTAAATTTTAAATTTTGAAAATTTGAAATTTATTTTGTCCAAATTTAAAATTTAAAAATTATAATTTTAATTAAAATTTAAAATTTTAATTAAAATTCAAATTTTAAATTATTTTAAAATAAAATTTAGTAAAAATATTATTCTATGCAAACATCAAATTTTTTTTTACCAAACAACTTTAAAAAATCACTTCAGAAAAATCACTTTTATCTAAACTCAGCCAAACGCTCTACAGCTTTTCATCAAAATCACTTCTCCAAACCAAAATCACTTATGCAGAAATCACTTTTCCAGAAGCTAGGCCAAACAGGCCCTATATTTATGTTAATTGTCATCGTTAGGAATTAACTTAGTGAGCTGTTTTTACCTTCTTCTCACTATTGTTAGTGGACTGCGAGTGATCAGATTAGTGTAGGATACATTTACGCTCGTGCTGAGGAATAGAATAAATTTTTATAGTAGGGTTTAGGCTGATTTGCATAGTCTAGTGCCGTCCAGATTGATAGTGGTCCCAAATCTTCGATTTTTGTATCAGATTGTGCCGAGGGTACATGATTTCAGCTTTGAGATCTAATTGATCACTTGCATCGATTACAGCCTGCATGAGCCAGATTTGAGCTCGACAGAGTATGCAGATTCCTCGGTAGGGTCACACCCCTTAAGTGCCGCTCTGGAGCTTGGCTTTTAGTGCGTTATATTACAGCAACCCTTTTTGGGCGACCTACTTTGGCATGGCCATCCTCGAGGGTGGTATCTGGTAGTAGGTTGGCACAGGGTGGACCGGCCTTGTGGCGGTCCCTTTGGATTGAGTTAGTTGCTGTCAGTTCGATATATAGTTGATGCTATCATCCTCAATCTCAGGATGTACAAGCTCAATGCCATGCATCTTATTAATATACTCGATGGTGGTGCCTCGACAAATGGCTCAGTCCCTTGCGTGTCAATGGCCGATGGTAGCATCCCCTCCTGCATCTCAACTATAGGCTCAGTAGCAATACGATCCTATCGCCATCGCCTACATCGATATATAATATCAACCCGACGAACCTCTAATGTAGATGGAACAGTCGGATGGAGGGATCGGCGTGAATGGAATATCAAACTAGTGTACCTCTGATATAGATGGAATATCAAATGGACGGATAGACGTCGACGCCTGAGGGAACGATGCCGACAGGATATCAAAATAGACTTCCAATGTTGAGGGACGTCAGATGGATGAATTGGGCCTGACGTGGATGGAAATCATATGCAGGCATGGAGGTGGAGGGAATATCACACATGATCATCAAAAGATAGAGGAGGAATATCTGGATGTCCTGACACTGGTAATGTTAGAAGTCTCTCTAACACATTCTCGAGGTCCCACCTCGCATGTGCTAGAGCCTCCATCATTCTAAACAGCTCCAAAGGATCATCCATCAAATGGCCAATACTCTTAATAGTATGCCACATAGTATCTACCTGTATAAAAATATATATTTACATATAATAAATACCCTTATATTAAAATAAACGATAAATAAAAATTATCTTACCAATGCTCGCTCGACATGCCCATGCAACAAAAAAGAGAGTGGAAGCCATTGTATAGGACGAGAAATCCACCTACTTGTGATTTTTTAGTACCACTGCATGTACATGGTGGTAGCTCGTACTGGATATAGATCGACGAAAGGACTCTACTCTGTAATATACTCCAGACGTTCAGCCTATCGCTATATGGACACTACAACAAAATCATGATTTAGCGGCATTTACTCCGCCACATTTATTTAAATCATGCTAATTAATATATTTAACAGCATTACTTTATAATTGCCGCTAAATTTAATAATTTAGCAGCAATTTACTATTAACGTTGCAAAATAGAATAAATTGGCAGCGTATATTAGTGAATGCTGCTGAAGTTTCCAGCATTTTATAAAAAATGATATTAAATGTAACAAAGTAGAAGCGCTTATTGCTAAACACCGTCACTAATCAATATATAATTATTAATATATCCCATTTTATACTTAGAATTTAAAATTTGAAATTAAAGTTTAAAAATTTAGAATTTGAATTTTAAAAATTTGAAACTTATAATTTAAAAAATTAAACTAATTTAAAATTTAAAATTTATATTTTATATTTAAAATTCTAAAAATTTAATTTTAAATTTTAAAATTTTAAACTTTTAAATTTTAATTTTATCTTAAATTTAAAATTTAAAAAAATTTCAAAATTTAAAATTTAAAATTGCAAAATTTGAAACTTAAAATTTTATATTTGAAAATTAAAAATTTAAATTTAATATCTAAATTTAGAATTTAAGATTTAAAATTTTAAATTTTGAAATTTTAAAACTTAAAATATAAAATTTAAAATATTTAAATATATAAAAATATTGTTCCTAGCGCAAGTGGCAAAGGGCTTGGTGGTTGGTATGCACGGTCTCAAGTTCTAATCTTAGTTGATTCACATTTCTAGCTTTTATTTCTAAAAGAAAAGAAATAAACGAAGCGGGTAGTTTGCTACCTTTGTGAGAATTCGAATTTTGGCATTTCCTCTCCCCTTTTACTGTGTATTTGATCTGTATAGGTATATATATATATGTATGGGTATATATATATATATGTATATATGTAGTATATATAGTGTTTTTATATTGTTTAGGTTTTTGTTGCGGAGAGAGAATGGCTTAACGGCGCAATCCGGAGTTTGTTTCTGACGATCCAAAATGAAAGATTCGATGTCTCGGCAGTGCTGAACGCGATGGCGCGACTCCTTTCGACATGCGGCAGACGGATCAAAAGATATTGCATGTTCTTTGCTGAGAGGTCGAATTGTACATTTTGCTGTTTCGCGATCTGGACCCTGTTTCACGCATCGTTTTGCATGAGATTGATGGTGGAGGGGTGTCTAGGCATTTTATTCCTGCTGTGAGGGGCCCAGGGGCTATTTGCAGTGTTTGAGGGGCTTTTGTGCAAATATACATGTGTGTATATGTGTATTGTGTGTGTGTGTGGAGAGAGAGAGTGAGTCTCCTTCCCTCTTCTTCTCCCTCAGCTCCCAGAGGTGCCCCTCCTCTTCCCCACCTCCTCTGCTATCTCCCCGAGCTCTGCCGGCCGCCGCCGACTACCCCTGGTCGGCGCAAACTCCGGCAAGACCTTCCCTCTCCCTTTTCTTCTCCTTCTCCTTCTTCTTCTTCTTCTTCTTCTTCTTCTTCTTCTTCTTCTTCTTCTTCTTCTTCTTCTCCTTCCCTACGGTGTGCACCTAGGGGGAACCCACGCCTGATCTTCCCTTGAGGTGGCACGACCGCCGGTGACCTGCCCCGCTGCCGGGAGCCGCCGAGCTCCTGCTAGGGCAGCTACGGGCAGGGGGTTGGTGACCCGAGCCGTCGCCGCCTCCCGCCGCCTTGGAGGGTGCGCGCCGCCACCCTATGGTCCTCCGGCGCCGTCGTCTTTCTCCCCGGCCACCGCCGTGCCGCCGGAGCGCCGCCACAGCCGCCGCGGGCTCAGCTTAGACAGCTAGGGCAGCCACGACCGAGCTCGCTCCGCCGCCTCCACCGTCGATTTTCTTTGTCGCAGTCACCGGCCTTCCGACGTCCGGCGACCTCCTCTTGCCGGTGCACGCGTCGCCGCCGGCCGCCGTCGCCGTCCGTTGCCGCGCAGCCGAGCCCTAGCCAACTCGAGAGCTTCTCTCCTTCCCGCGCCGCCGCCGCCGCTTCCTGCCACCGGCTGAGGTGAGCACCCTCTTCCTCACCTCCCCCGCATCCCACCCTGGCCGCTGCTGGCCGTGCATATCGGCCGGCAGCCGGCCGGAGCTAGTTGCTCCGGCCAGGGTCTCTTTTGGTTGTGTTTTGGGCCGCATGCATGTATCTTGCTTACTGTTGCCTCCCGAAGCCCGGGAAGGTGAGCACGATAATCGCGGCGATGCGCTGATCATCATGCTCGCCTTAGTTTGCTGTTTGGGTGTGCCGTTTCGCTGTTCGGCCTTTGTCGAGCATTTTTTTTGTATGTTTTTGCTATTTTTATGCAATTTCTGTGCTTGCGACTGGCTCTATCGTAGTGGGGCTATGAGCACGGCCTCCGTTACGTCGTTACCTATCCGCTGGTGCTTGCGGAAGGTTGTGCGGACATACGGACTGCTCGAACGGCCTAAATTATTGCTTGTATGTATGTAATTGTGGCTTGTTTAGGGTTCTTTGCGATTGTGGCAGCATTGCGACGCTGCGGGAAGCAAGGGCATGACCCTTGAGACCCAGTGGACTGGTTGTCCAACCCCTTCACCCTTCGCGGAGATCCGGATTTATTTTCGATGCATTTTTCGATGAAATAGTCGGTGAAACGCGTGTTTTTAGTCGTGTGACTCACTTGCTATTTTCGCAAGTGACTTGGCTTCGTCATTTAGCCTCGTTGGCTGTTCCTCATCGCTATCCCAAAGTTCCGAGGACAGCGGATGAGTGACGAAGGGTTCCGATTTCAAATCGGCACTTTTCGGGAACCTGGGAAGCCGTTTCGGGTGCGTTTGTGTTCGTGGCACCCCGAACTTGTGCTCACTATTCTGTCACCTTGTTTTGGTGTGGTTGGGGACAGCGATGGACCTGGTTTGGCTGTTGGTACCCCTGTGGAGCTTAGTGTGGTTTCGGGATCGTCCCGGTAGGTTTTCCGGGTGATTCGTCGGTTTCGGGATGTGAGCGCCTTGTGTTTTGTGTCGACTTGGTGGACCTTGACCCTGTGAGTCTTTCGTAGGTTCTGTCGTTGTTCCCGAGAGCCGTCGGTGTTAGGCTCTATCGTTTCGACAGGTGAGTACTTCGATCCGGAGTCGGTTCAGTGGATTACGGTGATACCTTTCTATCCCTTCTCTTGGATTTCAGTCATTAGTTCACTTGACTCCCGTTGACTCTACTTATGTGTGCTTGGATAGTAGAGTAGTTGTGGTTTGCATGATTATTGAGACAACCCAGTTGGTCGGTGGTGATCGCTTGTTGTTCCGAGCGATCCTCGTTGTGGTTTATCAGTTGCTTCACGACTCGTTGCCGTTCTGTGGATTGAGCATTCGCATCGATCGTCACAGCTCTTCTAGCACTTCACGTACACTAGCGGTCTAATCCACCGCCTGGGGGTGTTCTTTTTCGGAAAAGGGTCCTTGAGTTTGGTCCGACCCGTGAGCCTTGATGCAGTGCGTCCAGAAGGTTTATATGCCGAGAGATGAGCAGTGTGACAGTGCCAGGGATACGTCCCGGTGGCGATGGATTGGGTTTACTTTGTGGTTATCTCCATTGTTGCATATACTAGTTGCTTACAGTAGCATAGTTGTTCAGTTGTATGTCAGCCTCATACTTACTTGTGCTACTGTTTACCTTACCTATCTATTTGTTGACCCTCGTGCCGGCGTGTACACCTCCCCTTCGTCGGCTTGCGGTACCCACTGGGAGGGGAGACATGTTTACATGTTCTCACCTCCCGCCCTCGTTGTTGTTTTTATGTGAGCAGGGTGGTGAGAGTCGGGACGCAGCGAGGCACGCCTAGTTAGTGGTACTAGAGGTCCCGACCTGTGAGGCTTCCCTCTCCAGATTTGGTTATCACCCTTATCCTTTATCAGTTAGTTATGGATGTGGTTCAGTTACACTGTGGTTATTTTGTCTAGCATGCTATGGTTTTGGTACAGTTATATTTTGGATGTGCTTTCTTGCATGCTTAGATATTGTGAATTTGGTTTAGTATTCACGTGTGGATTGCATGCTTAGACTCTTTGAATGCTGATGCTTTAGATCTATCGTTGTTGCTTTATATCGCACATCTTGGATTTCTACCCCTCGTGGTAGCGTTTTCAAATAAAGGTTTCCGTGTGGGAAACAGTTTTCAAATGGATTTTCGATCGATCGACTTTTGAGATTTCAAAAGAGAGTTCTCGTGTGGAGAACAGTTTTCAAATGATTCTTAAATATTTGAGATTAGGGTTTCAAAATAAAGCTTCTGGGTAAGGAGCAATTTTCTAGAATGATCTGTTATTTGTGCATCGCATCATCCTTCGCCTAAGGACTTGCTTAGATTCATACAGGTTTAAGGACTGTTAGCTGTATGAATCTTATTGAGCTGTTGTGTTGTTGTGATGAATGAATGGTGGTTGTGATCTTGTTGTATGTTGTGTACACCGTGCAAATACAGGGGAGACTCTGTCCATGTGTACAGTGGACCCTATATTTGTGGCGGGTCTGTACGTGGCGCGGGCTAGGCTTTTTTTTTATAAAAAAATTGGCATGTATTTCTGCTTCTAAAACTAGCCCGGGGCGTGACATATTAAGATGGTATCAGAGCGTAAAGGGTATAAACATTCATTCATTCATAAACTTGTAACTGAACTACTGGTTAGGCTGACCCATAGGAAGACCTAAGATGTATAGGTGCGCGAGTTCGAGGGGTTTGTTTTCGGCTTGTGTTTTGTGGGAGTTGCCGACCCCTTTCTCTTGCGCAGGTTTCTGTGTTTTGCTGATGGCGTGTAGTCGTGGTAGACCTCCCCGTCCGGGTCGTGGTGGTAGGCGTGCACCTGCGGAGCCGTCTGCTGGTGTTCAGACTCGGGCTATTACGGCTGGTTCGAGTGAGGAGCTGGCAGGAGGCAGACAGCCTGATGTAGACCGTACCCTATATGCTTGAGGCCGAGGCGAGGGGTCAGCTGACGACCCTCTCCGGCATGTTCCGATTTGTTCCGGCAGTTTTTGCAGCAGCAGGCTACGGCGACTGCCGCTCCAGCCCCTCATCCTCCTTCGCCGAGTGCCCCGATGACTGCAGACCCTCCTGTGGCACCCACACCGTTGTGGCCACGACCGCGACGACGACAGTGACTACGTCGGCTGTTTCGCGTGTGGACGCCGACCCCATGATTGGGGGTGGTGGCCACAGCCGAGCGCGATTGGCGAATTTCCTGAGGTTCGATCCGCCCTTGTTCGCAGACTCGTGCTTCTTCTAGAAGTGGTGGTGGAGTACCAGACAGATACCAAGTGGCAGGGTGTTTTCCCCTTGCGTAACCACTCTTTGGCAGGTGGTGGCCCTATCGGGCTAGGTGAAGTCACTTGGTGGATCTGTGTTGTCGTTTGGGCTGTTCTTGCCCTGGCCCCACTTTCCGTGTAGAGCACGAGGGCCACTGCGAGTGTCTCTACGGAGATGGTGCTTTGAGCGGTTTCGACCACAACTTTAGTGTTACCTTCTCTGTTTTTTGGGTAGGGCGGTGAAGCCTACCCCACTGACGTATTGCTGGTGGAATCGTTAGTGTTGGTCTTTCGACCTTTAGCTAGTTCTTGCGTCAAACGGACGTGTACTAGACTGAGTGGACACTGTTTGGTGTCGGGTTTTTGTTGGTGCCTACATGGTTTGCGGCTATCCTAACGCCTAAATTGGTGTGTCTTGGGATTTTTGGTGTTATAGGTAGGCTTTCGTGCTGTCGCGAGATCTTTCTGGTTGTTGTTGGAGATCTCACCGCGTTTGACGTTGATTAGTCGATGCTGGATTTGTTTTCCTTCGCTTTGGTTCGTGTGGTTGGCGACCCCATGTCGTGTGTAGCCGTCGGTTTGCTTTTTCTCGTTATTTCGGTGACTCATCTGTGATTTTGGTCCAGCTTTTGAGTTGGTTGACCTGGTACCTTTGTGGTGTTGCCAACTGGTTGTTGGCATTTGATCTTGGGATATTTCATTTTCTTTTGATAAGTACGTTGGCTGCAGACAACGTAGTGTCAAAAGTTAGGACAAAATACCCTATCCCTTTTGGCACTTTCTGGATTGGGTCGGTGCATTTCTTTTGCAAGACAATCTCTCTACGTCGTCTTGTGGGAAAGCTGTGTGGTGGTCATCCCTGATCACGTACTGAGCCTTGAGCTAACCCTGGAGTGGTTTTGCGCAGTTGATTTGCCATCACTGCGGATGGTTTGACTCCGGTTGAGTCAGGTTGCCTTTTAGCTCGGTTTCGGGATGACGGGAGCCTGGTTGTTGGCTCCGAGGTCTCTGCGCATGTGTTTGCGTACAAGGTTTTCGTCGCGACTTTCGTGCAGTCTTGGTTTGGAGCGCGTGTCCGATCACTTGGATCTGATGTTTGGCATCACTAGTGATTTTATCGCTTGTTGCGATTGGCAACCCTGTGCACCAGAGTGATGGACTCGCAAGGTTTTACGTTGGTTTGATTGTGAGTTCGAGCTTAACGAGATGACGGTGAAGATCAAGTACCCTCTACCGCGGATCGACGATCTCTTCGACCGGCTCCAGGGAGCCTCAGTATTCTCGAAATTTTTTTTGCAGCCAGGTTATCTTTAGCTGAAGATCAAGGCCGAGGACGTTGCGATGACGGTCTTCCGGACTCGTTACGGGCATTACGAGGTCACGGTTATGCCGTTCGGTTTGACGAACGCCCCGACAGCTTTTATGGATTTGATGAACTGGGTTTCTTGGCAGTTCTTGGATCAATTTGTCGTGGTCTCCTTTGACGACATACTGATCTATCCGAGAAGTTTCTTTCTTGGTTCATATCGTGACGCAGGCTGTATTGCGGTGGAACCAAGGAAGGTGGACTTTGTAGTGGATTGGCCTGTTCCGACTTTTGTGGCGGAGATTAGGAGCTTCCTCGGCTTGGCGAGTTGTTACCGGCGATTTGTTGAGGGTTTCTCAAAGATCACCGCCCCTTTGAGCAAGCTGACGAGGAAGGGCGAGAAGTTTCTGTAGACTCCCGCTTGTCAGATGAGCTTCTTGAAGCTGAAGGACAGTTTGACTCGTGCCCCTATCTTAGCATTGTCGCAGCCTGGTGAGGATTTTGTGGTCTACTGCGATGCTTCTTGGGTAGGATTGGGGTGCGTGCTCAGGCAGCAAGAGAAGGTCATCGCTTATGCTTCGTGCCAGTTGATGGACTACGAGAAGAACTATCTGGCGCACGATCTCGAGTTAGCAGCAGTGGTGTTCGCTCTCAAGCTTTGGAGACACTACCTGTATGGAGCGCATTGTGAGATGTTCACGGATCATCAGAGTCTGAAGTACCTCTTCAGGGAACTGAACCTCAGATAGAGACGGTGGCTTGAGCTTTTGAAGGATTACGACATCTCCATCCAGTACCATCCGGGCAAGGCGAACGTCGTGGCGGACGCCTTTAGCCGGAAGCAGCCTTCGACGGAGCTATCTCTCATGATCACCGACCAGGAGCGATTGGTGGTGGAGTTTCGTCGACCAGAGTTGGAGATTTTACCTTATGGAGCTACCGCACAGTTGTTGACTTTGGTGGTGCAGCCCACCTTGTCTGATCGATTTTCCGGTGGGCAGCTGATGGATCCGCACTTACAGAGAGTGCGAGCAGAGGCCGAGTAGGGCAGAGATGATGACTTCACATTTCATGCCGATAATTCCCTTCGCTTTCGAGGACGGAGGTGTGTGCCCAGTGATCGGGATTTGAGGCGAGAGATTTTGACTAAAGCACACCGGTCGCCGTACACCGTTCATTCTGGAGGGACGAAGATGTACCGCAACCCGAAGCAGAGTTTCTGGTGGCCTGACTTTGACGATGGATGTAGCTCAGCATGTGGCACTGTGCCTGGTTTATCAGCAGGTGAAGGCTGAGCATCAGCGACCAGCAGGGAAGTTCCAACCGTTTCCTGTACCTGTATGGAAGTGGGAGCAGATCACCATGGATTTCGTCACCGGGTTGCCTCGTTCTTAGCGAGGTCATGTTGCGATCTGGGTTTTTGTGGACTGATTGACGAAAGCAGCTCACTTCCTACCGGTACACATGACTTAGTCTCGGGATCGACTGGCGTAGCTCTACTTGGATGAGATCGTCAAGCTGCATGGTGTGCCAGTGTCGATCGTCTCTGATCGGGATTCTCGCTTCGTTTCCCAGTTCTGGAGGAGCTTGCAGTAGGCACTGGGGACGAGGCTCGACTTCAGCTCAGCTTACCACCCTCAGAGTGATGGGCAGTCGGAGCGTGTTATCCAAACTCTTGAGGATATGCTCCGAGCTTGCGTTTTGGATTTTGATAAGGGTTGGTTCAAGTACCTTTCCTTGGTGGAGTTCGCCTACAGCAGCAGCTTCCAAGCGAGCTTTGGGATGGCAACGTACGAGGCGTTGTATGGACGTCGTTGTCGATCACTGATCTGTTGGGTTGACGTGGATGAGCGTCGAGTGATCGAGCCTGACCTGTTGGAGGACGCAGAGGCTAGGATTCGCAGTGCGAGGCAGCGGCTGCTGACTGCGCAGAGCTGGCAGAAAAGCTACGCAGACCAGCGACGACGGGACCTAGTGTTTCAGGTCGGTGAGCATGTGCTGCTCAGGGTGTCGCCGTCTCGAGGGATCAAGCGGATCGGATTGCGGAGCAAGCTTGTCCGCATTTCGTGGGACCGTTCGTGATCCTTGAGCGTGTGGGTCCAGTGGCTTATCGGTTAGCTCTTCCTCCTAGTCTTGCTAGGGTGCACAATGTCTTCCTTGTGTCCATGCTTCGGAAGTACATCCCCGACCCTTCTCATGTGATCGGCCCGACAACGGTTCGGCTGAGGGAGGATCTCAGCTACGGTGAGGTGCTTTTGAGATTTTTGGCTCGCAAGGTGATGCAGTTGAGGAATCGGAGCTTTTTGTATGTGAGAATGCAGTGGACGAGTCGCGAGGAGCGTGAGACTACTTGGGAGCTGGAGTTTGCTTTGCGTGAGAGGTATCCGCTGTTGTTCGCGGATGGTGTGTGAGTAAGTTTCGGGGACGAAACTTCTTGTTAGGTGGGAGTGATGTGAGAATTCGAATTTTAGAAATTTGAATTATGTGTTCCTCTCCCCTTTTACTGTGTATTTGATTTGCATACGTATAGTGTTTTTATATTGTTTAGGTTTTTGTTGCGGAGAGAGAACGGTTTAACGGCGCAATCTGGAGTCCGTTTCTGACAATCCAAAATAATAGATTCGATGTCTCGGCAGTGCTGAACGCGATGGCGTGACCTGTTTCGACATGCGACGGACGGATCAAAAGATATTGCATGTTCTTCGCTGAGAGGTCGAATTGTACATTTTGCTGTTTGCGATCTGGACCCTGTTTCACGCACCGTTTTGCGTGAGATTGATGGTGGAGGGGTGTCTGGGCATTTTATTCCTGCTGTGAGGGGCCCAGGGGCTATTTACAGGGTTTGAGGGGCTTTTGTGCAAATATACATGTGTGTATATGTGTATTGTGTGTGTGTGTGGAGAGAGAGAGTGAGTCTCCTTCCCTCTTCTTCTCCCTCAGCTCCCAGAGGTGCCCCTCCTCTTCCCCAGCTCCTCTGCCATCTCCCCGAGCTCCGCCGGCCGCCGCCGACCACCCCTGGCCGACGCAAACTCCGGCAAGACCTTCCCTCTCTCTTTTCTTCTTCTTCTCCTTCTTCTTCTTCTTCTTCTCCTTCCCTGCGGTGTGCACCCAGGGGGAACCCAGGCCTGATCTTCCCCTGAGGTGGCACTGCCGCCGGTGACCTGCCCCGCTGCCGGGAGTCGCCGTCGTGCGACGCCGAGCTGCTGCTAGGGCAGCTGCAGGCAGGGGGTTGGTGACCAGAGCCGCCGCCGCCTCCCGCCACCTTGGAGGGTGCGCGCCGCCACCCTCTGGTCCTCCGGCGCCGTCATCTTCCTCCCCGGCCGCCGTCGTGCTGCCGGAGCGCCACCACAGCCGCCGCGGGCTCAGCTTGGACAGCTAGGGCAGCCGCGGCCGAGCTCGCTCCGCCGCCGCCACCGTCGGTTTTCTTTGTCGCGGTCACCGGCCTTCCTAAGTCCGGCGACCTCCTCTTGCCGGTGCTCGCGTCGCCGCCGGCCGCCGTCGCCGTCCGTTGCCGCGTCGCCGAGCCCTAGCCAACCCGAGAGCTTCTCTCCTTCCCGCGCCGCCGCCGCCGCTTCCTGCCGTCGGCTGAGGTGAGAACCCTCTTCCTCACCTCCCTCGCATCCCACCCTGTCCTCCGCTGGCCGTGCATGTCGGCCGGCAGCCGGCCGGAGCTAGTTGCTCCGGCCAGGGTCTCATTTGGTTGTGTTTTGTGCCTCATGCATGTATCTTACTTACTGCTGCCTCCCAAAGCCCGGGAAGGTGAGCACGATGATCGCGGCGATGCGCTGATCATCATGCTCACCTTAGTTTGCTGTTTGGGTGTGCCGTTTCGCTGTTCGGCCTTTGTCGAGCATTTTTTTCGCATGTTTTCGCTGTTTTTATGCAATTTTTGTGCTTGCGACTGGCTCTGTCGCAGTGGGGCTGTGAGCACGGCCTCTGTTATGTCGTTACCTATCCACTGGTGCTTGCGGAAGGTTGTGCGCACGTACGGATTGCTCGAACGGCCTAAATTATTGCTTGTATGTATGTAATTGTGGCTTCTTTAGGGTTCTTTGTGATTGTGGCAGCATTGCGACGCTGCGGGAAGCAAGGGCATGACCCTTGAGACCCAGTGGACTGGTTGTCCGACCCCTTCGCCCTTCGTGGAGATCCGGATTTATTTCCGATGCGTTTTTTAATGAAATAGTCGGCGAAACACGTATTTTTAGTCGTGCGACTCACTTGCTATTTTCGCAAGTGACTTGGCTTCATCATTTAGTCTCGTTGGCTGTTCCTCATCGCTGTCCCAAAGTTTCGAGGACATCGGATGAGTGACGAAGGGTTCCGGTGTCAAATCGGCATATTTCGGGAACCCGGGAAGCCGTTTCGGGTGTGTTTGTGTTCGTGGCACCCCGAGCTTGTGCTCGCTGTCCTGTCACCTTGTTTTGGTGTGGTTGGGGACAGTGATAGACCTGGATTGGCTGTTGGTACCCCTGTGGAGCTTAGTGTGGTTTCGGGATCGTCCCGGTGGGTTTTCCGGGTAATTCGTCGGTTTCGGAATGTGAGCGCCTTGTGTTTTGTGTCGACTTGGTGGACCTTGACCCTGTGAGTCTTTCGTAGGTCCTGTCACGGTTCCCGAGAGCCGTCGGTGTTAGTCTTGGACTTACCTACAGGTGGGTACTTCGATCCGGAGTCGGTTCAGTGGACTACGGTGATACTGATCTATTCGAGAAGTTTCTTTCTTGGTTCACATCGTGACGCAGTCTGGTATCGCGATGGACCCAAGGAAGGTGGACTCTGTGGTGGATTGGCCTGTTCCGACTTCTGTGGCAGAGATTAGGAGCTTCCTCAGCTTGGCGAGTTGTTACCGGCGATTTGTGGAGGGTTTCTTTAAGATCGCCGCCACTTTGAGCAAGCTGACGAGGAAGGGCGTGAAGTTTCTGTAGACTCCCGCTTGTCAGATGAGCTTCTAGGAGCTGAAGGACAGTTTGACTCGTGCCCCTATCTTAGCATTGCCGCAGCCCGGTGTGGATTTTATGGTCTACTGCGATGCATCTCGGATAGGATTGGGGTGCGTGCTTTGCAGCAGGAAAAGGTCATCGCGTATGCTTCGCGCCAGTTGATGGACTACGAGAAGAACTATCCGACTCACGATCTCGAGTTAGCAGCAGTGGTGTTTGCTCTCAAGCTTTGGAGACACTATCTGTACGGAGCGCATTGCGAGATGTTCACGGAAGATCAGAGTTTGAAGTACCTCTTCACCCAGAAGGAGCTGAACCTCAGACAGAGACGGTGGCTTAAGCTTCTGAAGGATTACGACATCTCCATTCAGTATCATCCGGGCAAGGCGAACGTCGTGGCGGACGCCTTGAGCCGGAAACAGCCTTCGGCGGAGCTGTCTCTCATGATCACCGACCATGAGCGATTGGTGGAGGAGTTTCATCGACTAGAGTTGGAGATTTTACCTTATGGAGCTACCTGTCACGACATAAGATTTTCTCCAAGATTTCCCTTTGCAACCATCCAAACTCCAAAGCGGATATCTGTCGGAGGTTTTTGCCCTAATCTTCTAGAAGCTTCTTTGCGAGCCTCGAGGCTGATGGTGCGGATGCCGAAGGGTCACTTAGAGTTTCTAGGCGCATTTATTAGGACTCTTGGGAGCTTGTAGCCTCCCCTTTTGGCTTGTAGTTTTATGCCACTTGGCATCCTTTCATTTGGCTTATAGGCGGCGAGTGGCCTTTAAATAGTTGTGGCCTCCACCCTCCTCAACTCAGAATCCTCATTTGTAGTTTTCTCTACTCAAGTAATAGAAGAGCTTTCTTCACTCTCTCTCTCTTGTACTTAGTCTAGGGCGAGTAGGTCCTAACTTAGCAAGTAGAGAGGTAGGCTTGCTCACTTCGCGAAGGAAGGCGAGCGCCGCACGGGCTAAACAAGCAATTTCGGTTTAGTCCGTGACAGTTGGTATCAGAGTGAGTTCATCGCTGGGAGACATGTCGACCTCGGATGCTGCCATCGTCGACATTGTGGCCGAACCCAGGACATCTAAACGCGGCAAGAGCAAGACGAGGGAGTCCGTCTCGCTTGAAGACCGCATGAACCTGGTGGAGGATTCCGTTGCCAAAGCGGATGAGCACTACTCCGTCCTGACCCGCCATGTGGGGATGATGAAGGACGGACTGCATGTCATCGAGGACAGCGTTGCGGCTGCCATGGCAACTTTCCGTGAGCAGCTCGAGCAATTCCGCCACGATCTAACCCATCGTGACGACAACGGACGGGCGCTGATCGAGGAGATTGTCGCCAACAGCAACGAGGTAGACGACCTCAAGACGCGGGTGGCGATCCTCGAGAAGGCGGTGGCCCAAGGCGTCGAGGCGCAAAAGGGGTACACCCCAAAGATTCGCGTCCCTGAGCCCCAATGCTTCAAGGGATCGCGAGACGAGAAGGAGATTGATAACTTCCTATGGCACATGGAGCGCTACTTCAAAGCGATGCGGTTGGAGGACGAGGATGACAAGGTCCAAACCGCCTCTATGTACCTCGCCGACGACGCGATGCTGTGGTGGCGTCGGCTTTCTGCAGAGGCCGAGAAGGGCCAATACGAACTCAAGACTTGGGAGGACTTTGTACGCGAGTTGAAAGTACAATTCTACCCAGAGCACGTCGAGTACTTGGCGCGAAAGCAACTTCGACGGCTTAAGCACACTGGAACCCTCAAGGAGTACGTCAAGGAATACTCCAAGCTGATGCTTGCCATCTCTAGCATGGCTGAGGAGGACAGGTTATTCCTATTCCTCGACGGTCTCCAACCATGGGCTAATAAGGAGCTCGTGGCGAGAGACGTCAAGGACGTGAGCTCCGCTATTGCCTTGGCGGAGAAGCTGCCGGAATACGAGAAGCCGGACTTCGCTCGTGGCAAACCACTTAAGGCGGGCAAGGCCAAAGGTGGGGGAGACCGCCGCGAGCAGCGTGATCACAAGGGCCAAGAGCGAAGGGCCCCTCCGCAGAAGAAGAAGATCTCTTGCTACGTCTGTGGAGCTGATCACTGGGCACGCGATTGCCCAAAGAAGAAGACTGTCAACGCCATCCAAGCCGAGGAGGGCCAGGACGAGGCGGAACCAAAGATGGGCGCGCTGCGGCTCGTCAGCGCGATCCAAGGACAGCCACGCAGCAGCAAGCCGCTCAAGAAGGAGTTGCTGTTCGTGGACGTGACCCTCAACGGGAGGACCACTCGGGCACTCGTAGACACCGAGGCGACCCACAACTTCATTGCTGAAGCTGAGGCCAAGCGGCTAGGCCTCAAGCTTGAGAAGGACACGAGCAAAATCAAGGCTGTCAACTCGGTGGCACAGCCTGTCGCGGGGGTAGCCAAAGGGGTGACGATCGATGTAGGACCCTGGGCGGGTACATCGAACTTCACCGCCGCGACCATCGACGACTTCAAAGTCATCCTCGGCATCGACTTTCTCGCTTCGTCGAAGGCGGTTCCGATGCCGCATCTCGGGGCTTTGAGCATCATGGAGGAGTCAGCCCCATGCATGGTCTTGGCGAGCCACGGTGAACCGGCGGCAACCCACACCCTCTCCGCTCTGCAATTGCGGAAGGGGGTAAAGCGCGGAGAAATCACTTACCTTGCGGCCATCCGCCAGGTGAGCGGAGTGGACCTCGAGGAGGAGGCCCCTCCAACGGAGATCGGTGCAGTCCTGGGGGAGTTCAAGGACGTCATGCCCCTGGAATTGCCCAAGAAACTTCCACCCAGGCGGGAGGTGGACCATGCGATCGAGCTCGAGCCAGGAGCAAAGCCACCAGCAAAGACACCGTACCGCATGGCCCCGCCAGAGCTCGAGGAGTTGCAACGACAGTTGAAGGACCTCCTCGATGCGGGCTTCATCAAGCCGTCGAAAGCACCCTACGGAGCACCTGTCTTGTTCCAAAGGAAGAGCGACGGAAGCCTACGGCTCTGTATCGACTACAGAGCGTTCAACAAGGCAACGGTAAAGAACAAGTACCCTATTCCGCTAGTAGCGGATCTGTTCGACCAACTCGGTGGAGCGAAGTATTTCACCAAGCTGGATCTTCGCTCGGGGTACTACCAGGTCAGGATCGCGGAGGGCGATGAGGAGAAAACGGCATGCGTGACGAGGTGTGGAGCCTACGAGTTCCTCGTCATGCCATTCGGCCTGACGAATGCGCCGGCAACCTTCTGCACCCTGATGAACAAACTATTCCACCCCTACCTCGACCGATTCGTGGTAGTGTACCTCGACGACATCGCCGTGTACAGCAACACTCTGGAGGAGCACGTCGAGCATCTGCGGACTGTCTTCCAGGTATTGCGGGACAACCAACTCTACGTGAAGCGGGAGAAGTGCTCCTTCGCAAGGGAGGAGGTGCACTTCCTTGGCCATTGGATAGGCCGAGGACAACTCCATATGGACCAGCAGAAAGTGCGGGCGATCTGCGAGTGGCAAGCGCCCACGACGGTGTCCGAGCTACGATCCTTCCTCGGACTCGTCAACTATTATCGCCGTTTCATCGCGGGCTACTCCGCTCGAGCAGCCCCGCTGACGGACTTGCTGAAGAAGACCTAGTCATGGGACTGGACCCCTCGGTGCGCGGAGGCATTCGAGGACCTAAAGCGGGCGGTGACAGAGGATCCGGTGCTGCGTCTTCCCGACTGCAGCCGCCCATTCGAGGTACATACTGACGCCTCAGATTTCGCTATCGGCGGTGTTCTCATGCAGGACGGACACCCCATCGCTTATGAGAGCCGCAAGCTCAATGACACTGAGCGGCGGTACACGGTGCAAGAGAAGGAGATGACCGCCGTAGTGCACTGCCTCAGGACTTGGCGGCACTATCTCCTTGGAAGTAGGTTCGTGGTGCGGACGGACAATGTCGCGACGAGCTACTTCCTCACTCAGAAGAAGTTGTCACCCAAACAGGCGCGGTGGCAGGACTTCCTGGCGGAGTTTGATATGGAACTCATGTACAAACCGGGGAAGGAGAACCAGGTGGCTGACGCGCTCAGCCGCAAGGCGGAGTTGGCGGTGGTGTGCCAGCTCCAAGGTGCGATCAGGGAGCGACTCCGCGAAGGGACTTGCGAAGACCCTGTGGCCCAAGGACTCGTGCGACTCGTCAAGGAGGGCAAGGCGCAGCGGTTCTGGTTCCGTGATGGGCTGCTCCTCACCAAGGGGCGTCGCATCTATGTGCCCAGATGGGGCAATCTTTGTCGCGAGCTCATGAAGGAGTGTCATGACTCCAATTGGGCCGGACATCCTGGTCAGAAGCGGACCATGGCGCTACTCGAGGCCGCTTACTATTGGCCTCGCATGCATGACGACGTGGAGGCGTACGTGCGGACCTGTCTTGTGTGCCAGCAAGACAAGGTGGAGCGCCAGAAACCTGGGGGCCTCCTCGAGCCCTTGCCTACACCAACGCGTCCCTGGGAAAGCGTTTCCATGGACTTTATCTCCGCCTTGCCGAAGGTGGGGACGCTGGGGTCTATCCTCGTGGTGGTGGACCGATTCTCCAAGTACGGGACCTTCATTGCGACACCGGCGGATTGCACGGCGGAAGAAGCGGCGCGGCTCTTCGTCAGTAACGTGGTGAAGCTTTGGGGCATCCCCGAAAACATTGTGAGTGACCGCGACCCTAGGTTCACGGGCAAGTTCTGGACGGAAGTGTTCCGGATCTTGGGGTCGGAGTTGCTCTTTTCCACTAGCTTCCACCCGCAGACGGATGGCCAGACGGAGCGGGTAAATGCCTTAGTGGAGGAATATCTGCGGCACTATGTCAGTGCCAACCAGAAGGACTGGGTGCATCACTTGGACGCAGCCCAGTTCTCCTACAACCTGCGGCGGAGCGAGTCGACAAACCTTAGCCCGTTCGAGTTGGCGACGGGAAGGCAGCCACTCACTCCACATTCCGCTGCTGCGGGCGAGCAGGGCCGCAGCCCCATGGCTCTCCAATTTACTTCTCATTTGCAGGAGAAAGGAGACATTGCGAGGGCCTATCTCGAGAAGGCGGCTCGCCGAATGAAGAAGTGGGCCGATGTCAAGCGACGGCCTTTGGAGTTCGCCGAAGGAGACCGTGTCTTGATCAAACTGCAACCACAACAATTCAAGGCCTTCCGCAAAGTACATCGTGGACTTTTGCGGAAGTACGAAGGGCCTTTCACCATTGTGAAGCGGGCGGGCAAGACAGCCTACAAGCTGCAACTCCCCGCCAACCTGAAAATTCATCCTGTCTTTCATGCTAGCTGCCTGCGGCCCTACCATGAAGACGCTGAGGACCCGAGCCGGGGTGTGTCGCAACGCGCTCCCGCCACCATGACCACTGCCATCGACAAGGAGGTCGAAGCCTTGCTGGACTCTCGCACCATTCGTCGTCGCGGCGTCCCGAGGAGCATCGAGTACCTTGTCCAATGGAAGAACCTCCCGCATGGCGAAGCAAGCTGGGAGAAGGCCGACACTCTCTGGAAGTATCAACAACTGATCGATGACTTCCAACACCAGCGCGCAACGAGGGCGTCTGCGCATTAGGTGGGGGAGGTTGTCACGACATAAGATTTTCTCCAAGATTTCCCTTTGCAACCATCCAAACTCCAAAGCGGATATCTGTCGGAGATTTTTGCCCTAATCTTCTAGAAGCTTCTTTGCGAGCCTCGAGGCTGATGGTGCGGATGCCGAAGGGTCACTTAGAGTTTCTAGGCGCATTTATTAGGACTCTTGGGAGCTTGTAGCCTCCCCTTTTGGCTTGTAGTTTTATGCCACTTGGCATCCTTTCATTTGGCTTATGGGCGGCGAGTGGCCTTTAAATAGTTGTGGCCTCCACCCTCCTCAACTCAGAATCCTCATTTGTAGTTTTCTCTACTCAAGTAATAGAAGAGCTTTCTTCACTCTCTCTCTCTTGTACTTAGTCTAGGGCGAGTAGGTCCTAACTTAGCAAGTAGAGAGGTAGGCTTGCTCACTTCGCGAAGGAAGGCGAGCGCCACACGGGCTAAACAAGCAATTTCGGTTTAGTCCGTGACATACCGCACAGTTGTTGACTTTGGTGGTGCAGCCCACCTTGTCTGATCGGATTTTCGGTGGCAGCTGATGGATCCGTACTTGCAGAGAGTGCGAGCAGAGGCCGAGCAGGGCAGGGATGGTGACTCCATGTTTCATGCTGATGGTTCCCTTCGCTTTCGAGGACGGAGGTGTGTGCCCAGTGATCGGGATTTGATGCGAGAGATTTTGACTGAGGCACACCGGTCGCCGTACACCGTTCATCCTGGAGGGACGAAGATGTACCGCGACCTGAAGCAGAGTTTCTGGTGGCCTGGCATGATGATGGATGTAGCTCAGCATGTGGCACAGTGACTGGTTTGTCAGCAGGTGAAGGCTGAGCATCAGTGACCAGCAGGGAAGCTTCAACCGTTGCCTGTACCTGTAGGGAAGTGGGAGCAGTTTACCATAGATTTCGTCACCGGGTTGCCTCGTTCTTAGCGAGGTCATAATGCGATCTGGATTTTTGTGGACCGATTGATGAAAGCAGCTCACTTTCTACCGGTACACACAACTTGGTCTCGGGATCGAGCTAGCGCAGCTCTACTTGGATGAGATCGTCAGGCTGCTTGGAGTGCCTGTGTCGATCGTTTCTGATCGGGATTCTCGTTTCGTTTCTCAGTTCTGGAGGAGCTTGCAGCAGAGGCTCTGGGAACGAAGCTCAGCTTCAGCTCAGCTTACCACCCTCAGAGTGATGGGCAGTCGGAGCGAGTCTTTCAGACTCTCGAGGTTATGCTCCGGGCATGCGTTTTGGTTTTTGGAGAGGGTTGGTTCAAGTATCTTTCTGTGGTGGAGTTCGCCTACAACAACAGCTTCCAGGCGAGCATTGGCATGGCACCGTACGAGGCATTGTATGGACGTCGTTGTCGATCACCGATCTGTTGGGATGACGTGAATAAGCGTCGAGTGATCGAGCCTGACCTGTTGGAGGACGCAGAGGCCAGTATTCGCAGTGCGAGGCAGCGGCTGCTGACTGCGCAGAGCCGGCAGAAAAGCTACGCAGACCAGCGACGACGTGACCTAGGGTTTCAGGTCGGTGAGCAAGTGCTGCTTAGGGTGTCGCCGTCTCGAGGGATCAAGCGGTTCAGATTGTGGAGCAAGCTTGTCCGCGTTTCGTGGAACCGTTCGTGATCCTTGAGCGTGTGGGTCCAGTGGCTTATCGATTAGCTCTTCCTCCTAGTCGTGCTCGGGCGCACTTTGTCTTCCTTGTATCCATGCTTCGGAAGTGCATCCCCGACCCTTCTCACGTGATCTGCCCGACGACGGTTCGGCTGAGGGAGGATCTCAGCTACGATGAGGTGCCTTTGAGTTTTTTTGGCTCGCAAAGTGAAGCAGCTGAGGAACCGGAGCTTTCTGTATGTGAGAGTGCAGTGGACGAGTCGCGAGGAACGTGAGACTACTTGGGAGCTGGAGTTTGCTTTGCGAGAGTGGTTCCCGCAATTATTTGCGGATGGTGTGTGAGTAAGTTTCGGGACGAAACTTCTTGTTTGGTGGGAGTGATGTGAGAATTCGAAATTTGAAATTTTTATGAAATTTTAGTTCTGTGTTCCTCTCCCATTTACTGTGTTTTTTGATCTGTATCTGTATATATATACATGTATAGATATATATATATATATATGTATACATGTATGTACATACATGTATACATGTATGTACATACATGTATACATGTATGTACATACATGTATACATGTATGTACATACATGTATACATGTATGTACATACATGTATACATGTATGTACATACATGTATACATGTATATATATACATATACATATATATATGTATATATATGGTTTTATATAGAGTATTTTATTGTGTATGTTGTGGTTGCAGAGAGAGAACGGCTTAACGGCATAATTCGGAGTTCGTTTCTGACGATCCAAAATGGTAGATTCGATGTCTCGGCAGTGCTGAACGCGATGGCACGATCCGTTTCGACATGCGACGGAAGGATCGAGAGATATTGCATGTTCTTCGCTGAGAGGTCGTATTGTACATTTTATCGTTTCGCGAATTGGACCCTGTCTCACGCACCGTTTTGCGTGAGATTGCTTGTGGAGGGGTGTCTGGGCTTTTTGTTCCTGCTGTGAGGGACCCAGCAGCTATTTGTTGTGTTTGAGGGGCTTTTATGCAATTATACATGTGTGTATATGTGTGTTGTGTGTGTGTGTGAGTGGAGAGAGAGTGAGATCTCTCTTCTTCTCTCCTCCCTCAGCTCCCAGCAGGGCCACCCATCTCCCTCAGCTCCTCTGCCATCTCCCCGAGCGCCGCCGGCCGCCGCCGACCTCCCCTGGCCGGCAGGAACTCTGGCCAACTTCTTCTCTTCCTTTTCTTCTTCTTCTCCTTGTTCTCCTTCCCGGCAGTGTGCACCCTGGGTGAACCCACGCCTGAGCCCGGAGATGGCACGACTGCCGGCGACTTCCGGCCATGGTCTTCTTTTGCCTTGGTTGGGCTGCATGCTTGCCCTTTTCCTTTATGTTGCCTCCCGAAGCCCGGGAAGTGAGCACGATGATCGCAGCGACGTGCTGATCATCATGCTCACCTTAGTTTTCGGTTTGGGTGAGCCGTTTCGCTGTTCGGCCTTTGTCGAGCAATGTCATCGCTTGTGAGCACTATTTTTATGGGTTTTCTGTGCTTGCGACGGGTCCTGTCGTAGTGGGGCTATGAGCACGGCCTCTGTTACGTCGTTACCTATCCGTTGGTGCTTGCGGAAGGTTGTGCGGATGAACGGAATGCTCGAACGGCCTTGATTATGCTTGTTATGCATGTAAATGTTGCTTGTTTGTGGACCTTGCTGATTGTGGCAGCATTGCGATGCTACGAGCAGCAAGGGCATAATCCTTGAGGCCCTGTGGACTGGTTGTCCAACCCCTTTGCCCTTCGCAGAGATTCGGATTTATTTTCGGTGCGTTTTTTGATGAAATAGTCGGCGAAACGCGTGTATTTAGTCGTGCGGTTCACTTGCTGATTTTGCGAGTGACTTGGCTTCATCATTTAGCCTCGTTGGCTATTCCTCATTGCTGTCCTGAAGTTCTGAGGACAGCGGATGAGTGACGAAGGGTTCCGGTGTCAAATCGACACTTTTCAGGAACCCGAGAAGCCGCTTCGGGTGCATTTGTGTTCATGGCACCCCGAGCTTGTGCTCGCTGTCCTGTCACCTTGTTTTGGTGTGTTTGGGGACAGCGGAGGACCTGGTTTGGTTGTTGGTACCCCTGTGGAGCTTAGTGTGGTTTCGGGATCGTCCCGGTAGGTTTTCCGGGCGATTCATCGGTTTCGGGATGTGAGCGCCTTATGTTTTGTGTCGACTTGGTGTACCTTGACCCTGTGAGTCTTTTGTAGGTCCTGTCGTGGTTCTCGAGAGCCATCCGTGTTAGGCTCTATCGTTTCGACATATGGGTACTTCGATCCTGAGTTGGTTCAGTGGACTACGGTGATACATTTCTATCCCTTCTCTTGCATTTTAGTTATTAGTTCACTTGACTCCCGTTGACTCTACTTATGTGTGCTTGGATAGTAGAGTAGTTGTGGTTTGCATGATTATTGAGATGACCTAGTTGGTCGGTAGTGATCGCCTGTTGTTCCGAGCGATCCTCGTTGTGGTTTATCAGTTGCTTCACGGCTCGTTGCCGTTCTGTGGATTGAGCATTCACATCGATCGTCACAGCTCTTCTAGCACTTCACTTAAACTAGCGGTCTGATCCACCGCCTGGGGGTGTTCTTTTTCGGAAAAGGGTCGTGTGTTTGGACCGACCCGTGAGCCTTGATGCAATGCGTCCAGAAGGTTTATGTGCCGAGAGTTGAGCAGGTTGTGACAGTGCCAGGGATCTGTCCCGGTGGCTATGGATTGGGTATACTTTGTGGCTATCTCCGTTGTTGCATATACTGGTTGCTTACAGTAGCATAGTTGTTCAGTTGTATGTCAGCCTCATACTTACTTGTGCTACTGTTTACCTTATCTATCTTTTGTTGACCCTCGTGCCGGTGTGTACACCTCGCCTTCGTCGGCTTGCGGTACCCACTGGGACATGTTTACATCTTCTCACCCCTCGCTCTCGTTGTTGTTTTCAGGTGAGCAGGGTGGTGAGAGTCGGGACGCAGCGAGGCACGCCTAGTTAGTGGTACTAGAGGTCCCGACCTGTGAGGCTTCTCTCTCCATATTTGGTTATCACCCTTATCCTTTACCATTTAGTTATGTATGTGGTTCAGTTACATTGTGGTTGTTTTGTCTAGCATGTTATGGTTTTAGTATAGTTATATTTTGGATGTTCTGGATTGCATGCTTAGATCTTGTGGTTTTGGTTTAGCATTCATATGTGGATTACATGCTTAGACCTTTTTGGATGTCGATGCTTTTAGATCTATCTTTGTTGCTTTATATCGCGCATCTTGGATTTCTACCACTCGTGGTAGCGTTTTCAAATAAAGGTTTCCGTATAGGAAACAGTTTTCAAATGGATTTCCGATCGATCGACTTTTGGAATTTCAAAAGAGAGTTCTCGTGTGGAGAACAGTTTTCAAATGATTCTTGAATGATTGAGATTAGGGTTTCAAAATAAAGCTTCTGGGTAAGGAGCAATTTTCTAGAATGATCTGTTGTTTGTGCATTGCATCATCCTTCGCCTAAGGACTTGCTTAGATTCATACAGGTTTAAGGACTGTTAGCTGTATGAATCCTATTGTGTTGTTGTGGCTGTGTAATGAATGAATGGTGGTTGTGATCCTGTTGTATGTTGTGTATGCCGTGCAAATACAGGGGAGGTTCTGTCCGTGTGTACAGTGGATCCTGTATTTGTGGCAGGTCTGTACGTTGCGCGGGCTAGGCTTTCAAAAAAAAAAAAATTAGCACGTTTTTCCGCTTCTAAAACTAGCCCGGGGCGTGACAAATATATTAGCAGTCGTAAGAAATTAAGCGGCACCCCAACATAATACACTATAATTATTTTGATCATAAATTTGTTCATTTCGTTAGGTAGTGATTAATTACAAAAAAATTACAAATTTTCTACCTTTCACGATGTGCATGACTTTGGATCATATCCATTGGAAACCAAATATGATAAAATACAAAATCAGGTGGAGGTGCAATAGGAAGTAGCTGAAGAATAAAACAATACTTATCATGAGGGTGTTGAATATGAACCTCCGTATTTGGCCTTAATTGATGATGTCATGGCGGAAGGTCACCACTGTGATGTAGATCATGATGGGAACTCGGGGTCACCACTGTGATGCGGATCATGATGGTGGACTGGGGGTCCTTGCAAATATCATATACACTAAGGTCAATGATCAATCATCAAGAATGAATATGTAGATGATTCAAACAAGGGTGCAATGTTCATAGATCATCTAGAACAGTTTGTAGAGGATGACGATTAGATGGACCAGTATGTGGTCGATAATGCAGAGCTCGATTGTCCGCAGATTGAATAGTGCCCTTCTAGTGTTGACGGCTTATGGGTTGGGAGAATATATCCCAATAAATCAAGTTTATTGCATGCTCTAGATGAATGGCACATTGCTGACAACATGCAAATGAAAGTACTAAAGTCGACCACAAAAGCTTATACAATGAAATGCATGGTTGATTCGTGTCCTTGGAGATTATAGCTTCGGTACCAAAGGATGTGAGTTATTTTAGAGTCAAAATATATGGGCAACATATATGTTTAGTTCCGATGCTTAACACTGCACATCAAAACGGTACTTTATCTCTTATATGTCGACACATTCTCCAATTATTGAGAGAAGCTTATTTTGACACTGCCGAAAATAATAGAAAAGTGTGTACTGAATTACATGTAGACATACTATATTCGAAGGCATGGCACCCTAGAACTAAAGCATTACAGATAATTTATGCTAGTTGGGAGGAATCGCACATCGATCTTAGTCGCTTTTTATCTATACTGCAGAATGTGAACCATGGAATTCAATGGCACCTTGATCCCAAAATCCTACCAAATGGGGTTAGGCAGTTTGGATGAGTATTTTCGACGTTCGGGCCGCCAACTAACGGGTTCCCTTATTATCGACCATTGTTGAGCACTGATGAAATTCATATGTATGGAAAGTATCAGGGGCATCTGTTGATTGTGGCAGGTGTAGATGCAAATAATAGATTATATCCGTTGGCTTTTGTTATATGTGAAGGAGAGAATATGGCCAGTTATCATTGGTTTTTATGACATATAAAGGTCTTAGTGACACGTGATTGATCTATTTACCTTATTTCATACCGTTTTTTTGGGTTAAAGTAGATTATTGCTGAGGAGTTTTCGAGAAGCGAGGGACATGCTCACCATTGGTGCCTCCGCTATATGAAGGCTAACATGAAAAAAAGCCGATTTTAAAAATAAAAATGTGCTCAATATATTTTATATGGGCATAGGATGTGCTACAACTATCAAAGAATATTATGAGCATAAGGATCAGTTGAAAGATCTAGATCCGGTAGCTTAGCTTTGGGTGCACGAGCTCTAAGGAGAAAGGGAATATTGGGCTAGGACATTTGATAGAGGTCAGCGTTTTGGGGCGATGGCGACAAATTGGTTAGAGAGTTTAAATAGAGTGCTTAAAGGTGTAAGTGGTTTGCCTATTATGATATTTGTAGCTGCTACATTTTATAAGGTGAATAACTACATTATAAAGCATCGTGAAAAGAGTAAGACATACTTTATAGTATTGGCACCAAAATAGGAGGCACTAATTAGGAATTCTATGATAATCAATAGAGGATACCTTTGCATCGCTTCGAACTAAACGAATTTCAAGTTAATACGAAAAATTCACAATATGATATGGTTCTTGATGGGAGAAGCTCGACTTGTTCATGCCAAGAGTTTGAGCTCACTAGGTTACCATGCTCACATCCTTTAGCAGTATGCAATAATGATCAAATGAACATTGACTACTATAGTCTGTATTCTGAATAGTATATGTGTGAGTATTATCGTGGTGCTTATGCCCCACAATTCTACCCTGTTCCTGATAAAAGAAGCTAGCCACGACCTTAGGGACCACCGCTGGCACCCCCACCTATCAGGAGAAAGAAAGACCATCGAAGATCAACTCATATTAGAAATGGCATGAATGAGAGAAAAGGGATGCGAAGAACTACGTGCACTATCTGTAAACAATAGGGACATTATAGGACTACATCCAAGTAATCAAGATAGGACAAATGAAGGTCGTAGACATCGAGCTTTCGGTTGTTTACTTATGTTTGACAATATATCTACAATATTTTTATTTTTAGATTTATATTTTAACATTCAAATTAATGGTCACTAATTTATATACTTTATTTGGTAGATGGACGATTGTGAGGATCTCAGGCCAATTGATCCATCAGTTTTATTAGACAGGCGAGGCATCATTCGAGCTTCTTATGAAATGAGGTAACTTCAGTTATGCATGCACCGTTATGTTCATAATTTATATACTAAATTATATACTAATTTATAAGGTGAATAAATTATATAGGGGTACGCGCCAGCTCAGTTTACGGAGCATGACCATCCCTAAACTAAATACATGGACGGTCGAGCATCCGGGAGTAGCAGACCACTTACAACATGCAGGATCTTTTTATGTCTCCTGGTTCAGACAAGCTCAGATTGATCAAGTCTCTGTTAGGGGTGTTGACGGAGCGATAGAGGCGCAAGACAAGACATATCACTTACGTCACAGAGAGATAATAGTTATGCTACGTGATGTGGCCGTTATAGCTGGAGTTCGTGTCTCTAGGGAGCCTGTCATGGACGTGCTTCCTACGATTGGTTATATATATGTGAGGGGCTTCTAGGAATAAAAACAGATGATATCATCACCGGTCAGATCCGCTTGCACTGGTTGTTTCAGCATTTCCATCATGTCCCTTTGAATTCTCTACCGGTCGTGGTTGCAGCTGCTGCAAGAGCGTACATTTTATTTTAGATTGGATGCAATTTGTTTTCGAACCCCACATGATATCGAGTTCATCTCAAGTGGCTACCACTACTTGAGGACTTCGACTTGTGCAGAGGTCTAGCTTGAGGCACAACTACCTTGGCCCACCTCTATCGAGCATTGGGAAATGCCTCTATAAACGAAAAGACTGAGTGTTGTATTTTTTGTACATTATTACAGGTAAAATTATTAGTTATCAAATTATTAATATAGTTAACTTAGCTTTTTTTACTAGTTTATTTATTATCTATTTTTTTATTTATAAATCTGAACGTGAGACCATATACACATTGGACATCTCAATAGAGTTGAAGCTCCACTAGATGTTTACGATTGCCCACTGGATTGTCAGTATGTTATGTTTTTAATATAATATGATGTTTGTAACAATAACTTGTTTAATCGATGTTCGATAAGGTGATAAAATATGTTACAGATCATTTCTTGTAGGCAGAACATGGGATTAAAATTTCGTGGAAATGTCAGTGCAACTGACATTGAGTTTTATCGCGACGAGCTAGATCACCAGAGGGAGTCGCAAGTACATGCAAGTTTCTTGAATTAAATACGTGTACATACATTTCAAAATTTTACATTTATTTTATTTTATAACTTGTACAGGTTACT
The DNA here is from genome assembly GCA_016920855.1 of Puya raimondii. NCBI lineage: Eukaryota > Viridiplantae > Streptophyta > Magnoliopsida > Poales > Bromeliaceae > Puya > Puya raimondii. Next base: position 143,838,407 of record JABWPP010000050.1, read on the forward strand.
TGGCTGCCTTACATGGAGAATGTTTTGCATGATCTTCCTGCTTTTTGTGTCGAGGGCTCTGCAGTCTGGCATATGCTACCACATAATGGACCTACATGTATCTAATAAAGTTCTGCACCAATTTGGATCACTACAGCATATACTAGAACTCGTGGAGGCTGTATAGCAGATCTCAAGATAGATTAGGCGAGGATTGGGCAGCTTTTCATCCTCCCACTACTAGAAAATTAGTCATTAGTGGCTTTTATTTACACTGCAAAAAGATCAACGCATGCGATAAAAGTTTTAGCAGCATATGATACCAAATACCGCCTATGCCAATGTTGCTAAAAGTATTGGCAGTATTTATAATGAATGCCGCCAATGTAAATCAATTGGTGGCATTAGGTATTATACTGCTAAAAGGGCTGTTAAATGCTAATTTTAAGTTGTTTATTAGTGGCGCATGAATAAAATGTCACTAATACAAATACCCAATATTGGGGACTCAAATTTCAAAATTTTAATTTTATTTTAGATTCAATTTTTAAGTTTATATTTGATTTTTTTTTAGAGAGAAAGGTTGTCACGCCCCGGGCTAGTTTTAGAAGCGGAAATACGTGCCATTTTTTTTTAAAAAAAGCCTAGCCCGCGTCACGTACAGACCCGACACAAATATAGGGTCCACTGTACACACGGACAGAGCCTCCCCTATATTTGCACGGCGTACACAACATACAGCAGGATCACAACCACCATTCATTCATCACAACAACACAACAGCTCAATAAGATTCATACAGCTAACAGTCCTTAAACCTGTATTAATCTAAGCAAGTCCTTAGGCGAAGGATGATGCGATGCACAAACAACAGATCATTCTAGGAAATTGCTCCTTACCCAGAAGCTTTATTTTGAAACCCTAATCTCAATCATTCAAGAATCATTTGAAAACAGTTCTCCACACGAGAACTCTCTTTTGAAATCCCAAAAGTCGATCGATCGGAAATCCATTTGAAAACTGTTTCCTACACGGAAACCTTTATTTGAAAACGCTACCACGAGGGGTAGAAATCCAAGATGTGCGATATAAAGCAACAATGATAGATCTAAAAGCATCGACATCCAAAAAAGTCTAAGCATGTAATCCACATATGAATGCTAAACCAAAACCACAAGATCTAAGCATGCAATCCATTTTTAGTATTTTAAATTTAGCTTTTAGCAACACGCGCAATATGTGCAGTGCCACCTTCCAGCAAATTTTCATGCGAAACGACATAAAATGTTGCGACTTTTTCAAGAAAAAAGAATTATCAATTTAGACCCCTTTTTGATTTTCGCGCTATTGCACACTTTTGCCTCGCAGAAACTAGAAATAGACCTCATCACAACTTTTGGCACTACCAAACCATAAAAGTGGTTGTTTCGTTTAGTCAAAAACGGTTTTCGCTCGCAAAATAACTCTCTCCCTATATTCCCAAATTTGAATACAAAATTCAAATTAATTTTGGAATTTAAAAATTCAATTTTTATTACATAATTCAAAATTTACAGTTTGTACATCACTCCTCCTTACAAAAATCGTCTTCAAAACTTAATTGCATTGCCTCTGCAAACAATTGTGGATACCGCTCCCACATTACAATCTCAAGGTCCCAAGTTGCCTTGCATTCCTCGTAATTCTCCCACTGAACCTTCACATATGGAACATTCTGATTCCGCAATTATTTCACCTCAAACGCCAATATTCGCTTCGGAGCCTCATCATAGTTTAGATCCTCCCGCAGCTAAATAGTCGTAGGGCTAATCATGTGAAAGGATCAGGAATATACTTTCAAAGTATGGACACGTGGAACACATTGTGCACCCGGGTGAGACTCGGAGGAAGAGCCAACCTATACGCCACCGGACCAATGCACTCCAGGATCTCAAACGGTCCATCAAACCGCGGACTAAGCTTGTTCTACAACGCGAACTGCCTGATCCGCCTAGTAGGTGACACCTTAAGCGGCACACGCTCATCGATCTGAAACTTTAGGTCACACTATCGCTAATTCGTGTAGCTCTTTTGCCTACTCTGTGCGGTCAATAATCGCTGTCTTGCAATGTAGTGTTCCGAAATAAAATAGTAAATATTAAATTTTTTCGGAATGATTACAATCCATGATTTAATCGACATGTTGGAAAACTATCAAGATAAGTTGGATTTAATTTGGATGCAAAAAATTATGTCACAATTAAACTCCACTTAATTTCAACTTGGTGTAGTTTTCTTATTTTGTGCCTAAGACACATTGCACCAACTTCAACCACCCCAAACTCAGATTTTTGGAGTCTAGTGGGTGGCCGAAGTGGACTTCTCCTTCATCCTCTGTATTCCTTCCTCCTCTGTATTCCTTCCTCCTCCATTCATTTCTTCTCCTCTCCTCTTCCTGCTGCCAGCCCCTACGCAGGACTCTAGTTGTAGCCACCAACAACCAAGCTGCCAGCAGCTTCCTACAGGTTGGTAGCATTAAGCTAAGAGTTTTGGGAGCTGTTTGGATATGATTTAATGCTCCATTTTTGAAATTTAAGGCTTGCACCTGTGCGGGGAGAAGTTGGGAGTCAGCCCTTATCTTCCTTGAGCTGGAATTGAAGGTTAGTGGTCTAAATTTTAAAGTTGATCTAAGTTGGTTCAATGCTGGAATTTCAGGCTGATTTCGTCCACTGTCAGAATTCATTAATGTTCATGTAAATTTTCTATAGGGACTAAGCTTCGAAAAGGTTAGAAGTGATCTTGACTTCATCCTTTACTACATATAATCTTGTTTGGATCGATTTGGAGGTAAAATGAATGAGAAATTCTTTTTTTGTTAAGGTCGAAGACCGAAAAATTGTTTTTCGTCGATGCTGAAATTTGGACCTTTATCTTTTATTTGTGATGGAATTTCTTAGGGAAATATAGGTTTTTCTCGTAGTGGAAAGGCCTAAGATCACTTGTGGACAAGTACTAATTTCCAATTTCGTTGTTGGTTGGTTGGTGGAGCAAGAATGAAGTGCGACTCACTGCTAGCAGCTTAGAAGCCAGCAACAGCAGCAACAGCTTTGAGGTAGCAGCAGTAGTAGAAATAATAGCTGGATTTTGGGGGAGAATTGATGAAAATTGATTGTTCCAATTGAACAATTGGAGCATCCTCATGAATCAAGTGGTTGTATGGAGCTGGGGGAGAAAGTTATTTAGCTGCATTGTCAAAGAAGAGGTCTTTAATTGAGGTACTTTTGTTGTAATGCTGAATTTGAAAGCATTTGATATTATATTGGGAGTTTTGACCCCAATTCTCTTGTGTGAGATTCTTAGGAGTTTCTTGCCGATCCACACCTTTATGTTAGCCGAGTCCTCAATTGAACTTTAAGATACATTGGCTCAATTGTTAAGTAAATGTGCTTCCAAGTCGAATTTACATGCATAATCGACTTTTGTTAGAATTCTTACTCGGGTTTTGATTCTGTTAAATCCAGCAAGGAGTTTTGGAATCCGCCCTCACTTTCCTTTTATTTCGAGCTGGGAGAAAGTGCTTTCAGTTTGATCCGTAGTCGGATTAGCGCTCCAGGTGTCTTAATGTCGACCGAAGCCTTCGGACTTTCTTCTAAGTTGTTGGGACTGCAGCATATATAGTTTTTATTAAATATCCTTCTAATCGCTCAAATTAGGAGATTTGCATTTTCTTTCATGAAATCTGAATTTGGAGCATGATTTAGTAAATTTAGGTAAATAATTATATGCTGAACTGGGACTTGACTTAGGAGAAAACTCATATAACCTACACATGTTACTTTTCGAAAACTCATCAGATTTAGCTTCAGAGCTGAGTTTAAACATTGTATCACCGCTATTAGTGTGTCGTGGATACTTGGACTAGTGTAGGGTGTCACGCCCGGAGACCGTAGCGAAAGACCACGGGGACGTTAACAGACCCGCCGAATGGACAGAGTTTTTCCTTCCGAACGAAGCGGCCACAAAAACAAAAGCAACAATTACTAGGTGTTTTAAGTAAATCATCTAGCCAAGATCTACATCACAGAAATAACTAATGATATGTATCAGAGCACTCTCTATAAGCCACACTGCTATACATCATATACTACATCAAATAAAAACTCAACCTTAAAACAAAATATAAGGAAAAAGAGGCCTAGCCCTTGACAATACATAAATGTAATACAAAGTAGCACTCTATCTGGTGGTCTTCGAATGTACCGATATGCTAGTAGAGGATGCTATCTAATATACAATCCCCCTCACCACGATCAACCGTCAGTGCATGAACCCCTGAAAAAAAAACCACAATAGGGTGTGAGAACTACTGAACAGTAGTTTCCAGTGGGTACGGTCGGCGACAACCACGACCTTCCCACTAGGTCTACTGGAGGCCAGACTAATAAGGAACAGTAAAAGCTGCAGTAAAAGTGTAACCGAAGGAAAAACTGGCGATAATCTAAACAAGTAAATGATCTGAACAGCTAAAAGTAAAGTACAGGAAATGACTATTTGGCTAGGACCTGCATAGAGAGATGTCAGATAACAGAAAATGAATAACTGCATGTACTATAAACAGGTCTCTGTACCTGCTATACTATCATGCCCCTATACGGGTAGTGAGAGAAAAAGGAAAAGGCTGAATGATGTATGCATCAGTACAATGACTACAACAAATACTATAAAAATATCCAATCGCAACGACCGACTCATAAGTCCGATCAAGCCTGCGCCGCCTCGTGTCCAGCACTCACCTATAGTGGTCCGCTACCATGCAGGCTACTATCTGGCCCATGCCATAAAATACTGTTTGGCCCATGCCATAATATACTGTCTGGCCCATGCCATAATCATGTCTCATAGCCCAACCTCCGGAGTGGCACTCGAAGGGGAGCGACCCCAACCGAGTATCATAATACATATCCATCGTACATATACAATCAAGCTCAAAGTGGCCTTGCAGGCTATAGTCGAAATCATAGACAACAATATCACAATGCCAATCCGATATCCTCAGAGTAATCATGAAGTAAACAAGAGGTCAACATCATATTTCACAAGATTGTAAGAACTTAAAAGATCGCAAGACCTCACTCTGATATCCTTCATGCAATGACACGTTCAAGACAAAGGGGTAAGAAGTAACTAGTCAAGATATATACAATGACAACTGGCCTCCCACGTCCTATGGAAGAATGCCTAACATATGGTATGGCTAACAATCATGAGGACAACTCTATGTGACAACAGGATGGTCAAGAGTCAGAAGGATCGACCCAATGGTCTCTACTTAATCATTGAATTTCCAAACATCCATCTATACATATCTCACAAATTCTCGGCCATAAAATATCCAAAGGAGTGATCATCCAAGGTCTCACAAAGCCTAGACCTCTATCATGTATTCATGGCATGTTCAATATACAAAGATGCAGGAAAGACAGATTCATGTATTATGCTCCAATGCGAAATACGAGTCACAATAGAGAGGTTCATGTTTCATCATCCGGGTGCTAAATCTCATGTTCTTGGTTCAAATCCCCGAAGCTAAATCAGATAGAAGCTAAATTGCATGCATGTGTTCAAGTATTCGACATTTCGCTAAAGTAGACATAGGGGGAAATCCGCCGTTTTCGGCGACTCGGAATCCACCTCAAATCGTTACTCTAGTAGTGGCAAGCAATCAACCTTCCATATGCTTTTCCTCAACTCAAACTTGTAGGAAATGTACTACAAGAACTCCAAAATCAGCGAGGTACTGCCAAGGTAAATGTAAGAATTGGAATTCGATATTTCGGCAAGTCGATTAATGAATATGGGATTCTTCATACAGGTAAAATTAGTGTACCTTAAAATCCAATAGCAATAATCCCAAAAGGACCAAAAGTGGTAAAGGGGTTCGGCTAAGATTCCATAACATTCGGCCGGAAGAAATGGACGACAAAACCACTGTAGTTCATAATCACTTAAAATTAACTCACTTGCACTTTAACATAAAATCAGCTGCCGATTTAACTTCCTAACCTGACATTAGTTGTAGGGACAGGTCCACAGATTCCTTTTCCTTGTAAGAACATAACACGAGTTCAATTTGATACCTACAACTCAAATATGAGAAATGGATGGAGAAGTTAGTAAAAAAAATCCCTCAGAATGTGACTTGCGGCTTGCTTCGAGCAATAATTCAATTTCATTCCAATTCACTCTAGTTCCACTTGGAAAAAGATGCAATCCAAAGCTCACTACCATCTGTACCTTTCAATCAACTTCAATTTCGAAATTGAGTGAAATTGGACTTGATCGACGTCTCCAAAAGCAGCTTTTGTCGCGGCCGCGAATCAACTTCATGTATTAATGCCGCGTCAATTACTGCATCTGCTGCTACTCCTGCTGCTGCTAGTGTTTGTAGCAGCAGCCGTAGTAGCAGTCTCTGCTATTGCTGGCTGCACTACCAGCAGCAACAGCCGCTTCTGCTGCTGCTGGCTGCAGCGGCAGTGGCAGCAGCCCCTGCTGCTACGGGCTGCGGCGAAAGCGGCAGCAGCCGCTGCTGTTACCGGCTACAGCTACAACATCTCTTGCTGCTGCTGGCAGCAGCCCTTGCTGCTGAACGAGATGTCCGCAAGTGCGCCAAGATGACCCAAAAGCTTGCGCCAAAAAGAACGCGATAGCGGCCCCAATACGCATGAAATTCGGCTTCAATTTAATGTCAAACCATAATAAAATTCAACATGACCTCCCATCCTAAATTCTATCATCAAGAATCCACAAAATTCATAAAAATTAAAAGAGCAAGTATTCTAGTACTAACCCGTGTCGAAATGCCAAAAATCGCGTGCGTGGGGTTCGAATCGGCCCGTCAAACGGCATCAAAATCAATCCTTCTCTTTATTCTTCTCTTTTTTCCTTTGTTTTTGAAAGAAGGGCAAAAGAGCATACCCTCTTGGGTTGAATTGATGAAAATATATAGTACAAGAGATAGGTCTACTATAGTAACATTGCCTACTATAGTAATACTACAACTAGGATTACATACCATATAATCCTACTCTATATATGATAATAATATACAGTATCCTAATATACCATAAGATACTAAATATATCGTAACATATACTAAATATATCGTAACATCCCCCCGCAAGCTAAGCATCCACTAGCCGGATGCGAAGATTGAGCCGCAAAGCCGAAAATCGAGAAGGTGACAAAGGCTTTGTGAAAATATCAGCAAGTTGCTTATCAGAAGAGATGTGAACCAATTCTAAATCACCAGACTGGACTTTTTCGCGCAAGAACTGATGGTCAAGCTCAATGTGCTTCGTTCGAGCATGGAGAACAGGATTGGCCGCAAGATAAGTCGTGCTGAGATTATCACAATAGATGCTGATGGAGCGCCATAAGAACACACCAAGGTCACGAAGTAAACGTCGGATCCATACTGTCTCAGCAAGCGCGTAAGCCACAGCACGATACTCGGCTTCAGAACTGGAACGAGAAATAGTGGGCTGTTTCTTAGCGGACCAGGAGATAAGATTGGGCCCTAGAAATATACAATATCCTGAAGTAGAGCGACGGGTATCGGGACAACCAGCCCAATCAGCATCTGCGAATGCCACGAGAGAAGGATTGATACAGCGGGAGATAGGAATGCCATAAGACAGCGTCCCGCGAATATAACGCAGAATGCGCTTGACCGCTTGCATGTGGGGTTCACGAGGTGCATGTAAATACTGGGCAACATAGTTGACGGCATACGAGATATCTGGTCTTGTGAAGGTGAGATACTGGAGAGCACCAACGATCTGACGATAAATGTAGGGATCCTCAAGAAGGCGCCCCTCATGAGAAGAGAGACGAGAAGTCGGAGAGAGAGGACTAGAGACGGGCTTACTATCAAGAAAGCCATGGCGCTGAAGTAGTTGATGCGCATATTTCTGCTGAGTCAAATGAAGACCAGAAGACGAACGATTAACCTCAATGCCCAAGAAATAATGTAGCGGCCCAAGATCTTTCATAGCAAATTCTCGTTGTAAGGTGACAATAAGAGCCTCTAAAAGAGAGGAGGAGCTTCCGGTGACAATAATATCATCAACATATAATAGAAGAACAAGAGTGCCAGAAGAGGAATGACAAACAAACATCGAGGGATCAGCAGTACTGCCAACAAAACCAAGTTCAAAAAGAAAAGAAGTAAACCGCTGAAACCAAGCCCGAGGTGCCTGTTTGAGACCATAGATCGCTTTTCGGAGACGGCAAACGTGATGAGGAAGAGAAGGATGCACAAAACCAGGCGGTTGCTTCATATAAACTTCTTCAGAGAGAGTACCATGAAGAAAGGCGTTCTTTACATCAAGTTGTCGAAGAGACCACCCAGAGGAGAAAGCCACTGAAATAACAGTTCGAATAGTGGTCGACTTGACAACCGGAGAAAAGGTCTCATCAAAATCAATACCTTGTTGTTGTTTGTAACCCTGAGCCACAAGCCGAGCCTTGAGACGCTCAAGGGAACCATCCGCCTTCTGCTTCACTTTATATACCCACTTGCAGCCAATAAGATTAACAAAAGAGGGAGGAGGAACAAGATCCCAAGTAGCATTGGTCAGTAATGCATCAAATTCTTCAGCCATGGCAGCACGCCAACCTGCATCCTGAGAAGCTTCATGAAAAGAGGTAGGCTCAGCAGGAAGAATAGAACGTGCAGAAGCGAGGAAGGAGGAAGACGCAGCGGAACCCTTAGCCATGGATCGAGTGAGCATAGAGTGTGTTCTGGCAGGCAACGGAGGCTCAGAAGGAGAATGAGAAGGAGGGGAGACTGCAGCAGGCGGATGGGAAGGTGGATGATCAGAGGTGGAAGGTGCCAGAACAATAGGTGAAGGTGAAGCAGCAGCAGGCCGGCTGCTGTGTCGTCTGGTATAGACCCGGAGTTCAGTTTGGCCAGCAGGAGCGGCAGCATTCTCATTACTAACCTGTGGGGCATCATGATTCACAGTGGAAGGAAAAACTGATAATTGCTCAGACGGTGAAACAAGCGTATGTGAACCAACGTCAGTAGAGGGGCGTGTGAAGGAGAGGCCAGAGATTGCATCAATAGTGGATGGACTCTCACCCAGTAGGGGAGGATTAGAAAGAAAATTTTGAAACATTTGAAAGTTTGAAATAGAAGAGGAAGGAGAAGAAGAGAATTTAGAAAGACAAGAGTAAGGAAAAACATGTTCAACAAAAGTAACATGGCGAGAAATAAAAATTTTACCAGTGCTTGGATAAAGACAGCGAAAACCTTTATGTTTGTCAGAAAGTCCCAAAAAGACACAAGGAAGAGAACGGGGGGAGAGAGCTTGTGAGCTGCAATGTCCTGAACATCGGGATAACACAAACATCCAAAAACTCTAACAAGTTGCAAGTCAGGGGAAACACAACCATGCAGAATTTCATATGGCGATTGTCCATTCAAAACAGTAAGAGAAGGAATTCGATTCACAAGAAAGACGGCAGTTTGAATGGCCTCAGCCCAGAATCGAGGAGGTAAGCAAGCTTGAAACAGCAGGCTCCTAACAATGTTAGATAAATGCCTATGCTTCCTCTCAGCAAGGCCATTTTGTTGAGGCGTATAAGGACAAGAGAATCTATGAATAATTCCATTTTGTGAACAAAGAGTAGAAAATTTGTCATTTACAAATTCAGTACCATTGTCAGATTGAAAAATTTTGATTGAACTATGAAATATGTTTTCAACCATTGTCTTAAACTCGAAAAATTTGTCAAAAACTTCATGTTTAAATTTTAAAAGGTAAAGCCAAGAAAACCGAGAGTAATCATCAATAAAAATAACATAATATTTGTAGCCAGAAACAGAGGGAACAGGTGATTGCCAAACATCAGAATGAACAATATGAAAAGGAAAAGCAGATTGAGATTCTGAATCATGAAACGAGAGTTTAACATGTTTTCCCATATTACAAGCATTGCAAACAGATAATTTCAAAGCAGAATCAGAAACAATTTTATTGTTTTTAATAAATGTAGAAAGAACAGGAAAACTTGGATGACCTAACCGTCTATGCCATATATCTCCGCTAAACCTAGATGCAACTAGAGCTAGCGGTTTCTTAGTTCCTACACTTGCAACTTTAGAGGAAAGTGGATAGAGTGATGTTCCCGAACTAGGGCATCGAAGAAGCTCCGCCCTGGTTTCCTTGTCCTTCACAGAAAAACCAGAAGAGTCAAATTCAAAAAGAGAATTATTATCATGACAGAACTGACGCACTGAAAGTAAATTTCTCTTAATAGAAGGAACAACAAGGACGTTTTTAAGAGCAAAAGAGTTAGAGGACGTATTTAAATGAGTTTCACCTGTCTGAGTAATATCAAGTAAATTTCCATTACCAACAAGAATTTTTTTCGTGCCCACTATAAGGTTTAGAAGAGGAGAGAATACCAGAATGTGCGGTCATATGATTAGATGCTCCGGTGTCTGGATACCATACTTCCTCACCGGGTTCATGAAGGTTCATAGCAGCAAAAGTTTGAGGAACATCATCTGTAATAAAGGAATGATTGAAGCGTTGTCTGCACTGGAGGGCAGAATGATTGAACTTGCCACAGATCTGACATTGTGTGCCAGACTTTGGAATGTAAGGTTGTTGAGGATTATTAGGTTGAGGGTGTGAGTAGGTTCCAGGAGATCCACGACCAGAGTTGTGTCTACCATGCTGTCCTCGGCCTCCACGATATCTACCTCCACGGCCTCCACGATTACCGCGTCCACGATTGGCATAAAGAGCTTCACCGTCAATAGTGGGAATAGCAGAGGATGTCATCACACTAGTACGACGTTGGACTTCCGTTTCTTCTTGCATCAAGAGTGGACGAAGCTGTTCAAAAGTGGGCTTATTTCTGTGTGTGTTTAGAGCACTAACAAAACCGCGATAGTCTTCTGGTAGCCCTAGAAGAACAGTCATGACCAAATTATGGTCTGACTCGGTTTCACCAATCGCCTGAAGAGCATCACCAATCGACTTGACCTTTTGCATGTAATCACACATGCTCATTGAGCCTTTCTTGATGCTCCGCAATTCAGACTTTAGAGAAAAAGCCGTGGAAGCAGTCTTATCAAGAAAATATGCCTCAATGATTCTCCAAGTATCATATGCAGTTTTAGGTGAGCTAGAAATGACCATTCGTAATATGCTAAGGGATAAAGTGGCATTAATCCATGAAAGTATAGTGGTGTCTTCCCTTTTCCAACTTAAATATTCGGAATTTATAACCACCTTCTTATCAGCAGTATCGATAACCTGAGAAGGCACAACACCAGTTTCGTCCACATGTGATGTAACACCAAAACTTTCTAGAACATTAAGAAAGACTTGCTTCCACACAAGATATGTGGAATCAGTGAGTTCTAGTGGTATGAGAGTTTTGATGTTAATAACTGGCAAATTTGAGGTAGAAGAAGACATATTTGCTACCAAAAGAGAAGGATCCACCACTAGATATGAAAGAAAGATAAATCGGAATGTAGCGGATGAGAAAAAGGAAGAACCTGGTTTCTACCAAACTAGTTGTACCCAGCGCACAAGAGAGGAACCACTTAGCACCAAATAAGAACGGCCGCACAAGGGAAAGGACCGAGCGACACGAGCAACCAGCGAGCGGTACGAGGATAGTCCGAGCGGCACCCGAAGAGCAAAGAGGAATCACAAAGAGGCTGAAATTACTGTAGCACCGACTGTAGCGCGCGTACTGTAGCAGTACTGTAGCGCGCGACTGTAGCAGTACTGTAGCACGAGTACTGTAGTAATACTGTAGCGCAGATACTGTAGCAGTACTGTAGCGGAGAGATAGAAGTCCAATGATAAGAGGAGATAGAACACCAAAAGGAAAAGAACACCTATGGAAGAAGGTGAGACTTGTTGTGGATGATAGCTGTGGATCAATATCCCTAAATTAGGGTTCCCGCTCTGATACCATGAAAGAAGGGCAAAAGAGCATACCCTCTTGGGTTGAATTGATGAAAATATATAGTACAAGAGATAGGTCTACTATAGTAACATTGCCTACTATAGTAATACTACAACTAGGATTACATACCATATAATCCTACTCTATATATGATAATAATATACAGTATCCTAATATACCATAAGATACTAAATATATCGTAACATATACTAAATATATCGTAACAGTTTTCCTTTCCTTTTCTTTCCTCTTTCTCTCTCATGCGTGCAGGTTGGGAGGGAGGAAGCTCCAGGAAGCTTCACAGTGCTTTAGAATTCCACTAAGTTGGCATAATATGCCAATAAGTCCACAATTTATCAATATTTGTGGTTTAGTCCAACTTCAATTGATACACTTAATTGAAGCCTTTCTAAAAGTCGATTTATACTCAAATTGATGGGCAGTCTCAATGAGAGTTAACTTAAAGTAATTTTTCTTAACATTTCAGTTTCGGACCACTTTCAGTCACTGAATGCCTTACCGACTAAAACCTCTAACAGATTATTGTATAGCTCCGTTTTCACTGCTCAGGTGTCCAAACCACACGAAACTTTAAATCTAGCCTTAGAAAGTTAATATCGACAACTTCCCAAAATTTCATAATTTTTTGCCACTATAAATTTTTTTTGCTAAAATACTGGCCGGCCTTGTTCCTAGAATTTTTTTTTCCAAATCTCGTCTTTTTATTCTGATTTCTCCACAGACATTTTTAACTTATCACTTACTTCTTCAAGTCCAATCAAACTGCTATATTCTACTATTAAAAAGCAAATATACTACATAGGGTGAGTTTACGCCCGTGCTGAGATGCCGAGCTTATTTTTTTTTTATAGTTGAGTTTAGACAGTTTAGTGCTGTTGAGTGCCGTCGGGGTTGACGGTGGACCCGGATCCATTTATATTGCATCAGATTGTGCCGAGGGCAATGAGTTTTGGTTGTTAGACCAGTTTGACCCATTTGGATCGATGATAGTCTGTAGTTTCTTGATTAAGCTGTCAGATCGCACTATACTCGGTTGGGTCGCGCCCCCGAGTGCCGCTCCAGAGTTAGGCTGTTGCGCATAGCAGTGGGCCCGATAGGTCGCTGCTCTTACACCGGTTACCCCTGTGGGTGTTGTACGGTGCAGCTTAGGGTACAGGCAGGGTGGGTCCGTTTGGGCAGCCCTTAAGAGGTTGGGTCGAGTGTGATTACTTGCTAGTGGTGCATATATACACCGAGACTATGTTGTGGAAAGTGGTAGGCTAATGGCATACTAGCTGTGGAATTTCTTCTAGCTTATCATATAATTTCTTTACCTACCAGCTATTGTTAGTCTCGTAGACTTAGTGGGCAGACCATTGGGGTCGGTGACGGTACCCACTGAGGACTATTTTGTTTATAGTAGTTCTCACACCCATTGTTGCCACTTTTTCTTGCAGAGCCGTCGATCGCTGCTACTGCTCCTTCTGATCGAGGTAAAGGAGTCGCGAGCTAGATCCCTGGCCACCAGTTGTTGAGCTTAGAGGAGCACCTTGTTTTGAGTGTTAGTTCTTTTGGGAGATGCCATGTACATATATAGCGATGTTGCTTTTTTGGTTGTGGAGCTATCTTGTTCTTGAGTTGATGTTTCCTCTGTGTACTTTTTAGGAGAACTCATATGTACAGTTGGCATTTGTTACCTATTTATATCTTTCTTTTAGCAGCTCGGTACTATCTTGTAGTTGAACTGATTGTTCACCTATCGCTTCGTATACACGGAAAATATCGTTGTATACGGCGAATCTATTGGCGAGCCCGGGAAACGTGGACACAGGGGCGTGACATGCAATGCGAACCTTGACTTCTGCATCCTCCACTAAATCTGGCCCGATCATCAGCGTTCACCAACATCGTCCCAACAGATCGAGGACCGACATTGACGCCTATATAAAATCTCGTATGGTGCCATCTCAATGCTCGTCTGGTCCCATATACAGAGTTCTTTGGTTCCTACTCTGGGTCTGAACAGCCCACAGTAGCGGAGAGAATCAATCAGTCTATTCTTTTAGCAAAGCAAAGAAAGTAATAACTATTATTGTAGGTGAACTCCACTAAGGGTAAATATTTGAACCACCTTCACCGTAATCTAGGACACAAGTGTAGAGTATATCCTCGAGAGTTTGAATAACCGTCACTCTGCGGATGGAAGGCAGTGTTGAAGTTTCGTTTTGTACCTATTGCTTACTATAAGCTCCTCAGAACTGGAATATGAACTGCGTGTCTTGATCAGGCACTATCAATGCTGGCATTCCATCAAGCCGGACAATCTTGTCGATGTAGAGCTAGGCCAATTGATCTCTAGATTAAGTTGTGCGTTTTGGTAGAAAGTGGGCCTGACTTTGTCAATCGGTCCACAATGATCCAAATCGCGCCGTGACTTTGCTGCAATATGGGAAATCCCATGATGAAGTCCATAGTAATCTGCTCCTACATCCACTTGGGCACAGAGAGGGGTTGTAGCTTCCTTACTGGCCGCTGGTGTTCAGCTTTCACCTGCTGGCACATCAAGCACTAAGCCATATACTGAGCCCTGTCCATCTTCATTCATGGCTATCAGAAGTTCCGCTTCAAATCCCAATAAGTCTTGGTTTCGCCGGGATGCACGGTGTATGGAGACTGGTGTGCCTCGGATAGGATCTCCTACACCAACTCTGAATCGTCAGGCACGCACCACCAATCTCGAAAGTGAAGAGAACCGTCAGAGTGGATCGTGAAGTCCCCTACTCTCCCTTGATCGATGTTCGCCCGCACTTTCTGCAAGTATGGTTCCGACTACTGCCTGAGCAAAATCCTGTCCACCAAGGTAGGCTATACTACCAAGGCCATCAACTAGGCAATGGCCCTCATAAGTATAACCTCAAACTCCAACTGAAAGAACTCCTCCACCAAGAAGATCCTGCTCGGTGATCATGATCGACAGCTCAGCAGAGGCTTGCTTCTGGCTCAAGGCATTGGCCACCACATTCGGTCTGTTTTTTCGGGTAGTACTGAATAGAGAGGTCGTAGTCCTTTAAGAGCTCGAGCCATCATCTTTGCTTGAAATTCAGCTCCTTCTATGTGAATAAATACTTCAGGCTCTGGTGATCAGTGAACACCTCATAGTGCACTCCGTAAAGATAGTGCCTCCACAGCTTAAGGGCGAACACCATTGCCGTGAGCTCCAGATCGTGAGTCGGGTAGTTCTTTTTATAGTCCTTTAACTGGCATGATGCATAGGCAATAACTCGATCCTACTCCACGAGCATACACCCCAACCCTATCTGTGAGGCATCACAATCGACCACGAAGTCCTCACCAGATCTCGACAATGCTAGGATGAGATTGCGTGTCAGCTTGTCTTTGAGATCTTCAAAACTCCTTTGGCACTCAAAAGTCCATTGAAACTTCTCTTCTTTACTTATCAGCTTGTTCATTTTTGGGCGGCAATTTTAGAAAAGCTCTCTAAGAATTGCCGGTAGTAGCCTGCTAAACCAAGGAAGCTCACACTAGTCGGTCGAGGCCAATCCACCACTGAGTCTACCTTTTTCAAGTCAATAGCGATACCCAACTGAATTACAATGTGCCCGTAGGACACCTTGTCTGCCGCCACGAATGACACCTTGTCTGCCGCCACGAATGACACCTTGTCTGCCGCCACGAATGACACACCTTGCACGGTTGATCTTTTTTTTGATTTTCTGTGGGGTAGTATTCATGATTCAGATTAGTATTATACATATGTGGGTATCAAGTATTGCGGATCCATGGCAAAGTTCCAATAGACGCAAGCATCTATTGTTAATTACCCCCTGGAGATTGGGGCACCTTTGATTAAAAGACCTTCATAGGGAGGACGGAACTAGTATCTCAATGATTGACCGAATCCTAAGTATATGTATTAGGATTTAGTTGGATTGGAAGTTGACTAGGTTCTAAATATATGTATTAAGATCTAGTTGACATTAGACTCTTAAGTATATATGTTTTAGAGTCTAATTATATTTGATTTCATCTTGGTTGTATGTTCCAAGGTGAAGATGTGACCAAACCCCAAGTATATGTATTGAGATATGTCGGATTTGATGTTACCCGAAGGTAAAGAGTGGCTAATTTCTTAGTGTATGTATTAGGATTAACTGAGTTTAATATATTTTCCACTCTAGTTATATGTGCTAGAGTGAGGATCTGACTAAGCCCTAAGGTATTGCGTTAGGGTTCATTGGATTTGATTTGAATGAACTCTAAGTATATATATTAGAGCTCGATTGGATATGGGTTTAACTCTAGATAGATATGCTAGAGCAAAAGACTGACTAGACTCTAAGTATATGTGTTAGGATTAGTCAGGCTTGATTTGACTTTCACTCTAGGTATATTTGCTAGAGCAAAAGGTTGACTAAACCCTAAGTATATGCGTTAGGGTTAGTCGAATTTGATTTGACTTTCACTCTAGTTATATATGCTAGAGCAAAAGGTTGAGTACAGCCTAAGTATATGTGTTAGGGTTAGTCGGGTTTTGAATTAGTCGTGCTTTGAATGAACTCTAAGTATATGTATTAGAGCTCGATTGCATATGGATTTTACAGAGTTCTAAGTATATAGTTTAAAACTCTGTCGGTTTGGAGATGATTTTGCCTTAGTTATATATGCTAAGGCAGTGGGGTTGACATAGTCCTAAGTATATGTATTATGGTTAGTCAATTTTGTATTTAATTTTCACTCTAGGCATATGGGCTAGAGCAAAAGGTCGAGATTCATGATGAGGTTGGGTTTAGTTTATGAACTTGGCCATGGGTTCGTGATAGAACTTCATATTTTGTTTGGTTCATGATAGAGCTTCATATGAACTTGTCGTATGGTGAGTTGGTGTACGGCTCATGAAATTAGATTTATGAACTTGGTGTATGGCTCATGGAATTTGGTGTATGGTTCATAAGATTTGGTTCATAAAATTTGGCTCATGGGATTTGGTGTATGGTTCATGAACTTGGTGTATGGCTCATGGAATTTGGTGTATGGTTCATGAGATTTGGTTCATGAAATTTGGTTCATGGGATTTGGTGTATGGTTCATGAACTTGGTGTATGGGTGATGAAATTTGGTGTATGATTCATGAACTTGGTGTATGGCTCATGGGATTTGGTGTATGGTTCATGAGATTTGGTTCATAAAATTTGGTTCATGAGATTTGGTTCATGACTCATGTGATTTGGTGTATGGTTCATGAACTTGGTGTATGGCTCATGAAATTTGGTGTATAGTTCATGAACTTGGTGTATGGCTCATGAAATTTAATGTATTATTCATGAACTTTGTGTATGGCTCATGGGATTTGGTGTATGGTTCATGAACTTGGTGTATGGCTCATGAAATTTGGTGTATGGTTCATGAACTTAGTGTATGACTCATAAGATTTGGTGTATGGTTCATGAGATTTGGTTCATGAACTTGGTTAATGAGATTTGGGCATGGGTATAAGATTTGGGTATGAGATTTGGTGTATGGTTCATGAGATTGGTTCATAAAATTTGGTTCATGGTTCATGAGATTTGGTTCATGATCCATGAGATTTGGGTATGGGATTTGGTTTATGATTCGTGATAAAAACTCATTTTTGGTTCATGGTAAAAGCCCATATTTGAAATTGGGTTTGGGTTAGATTGTGTTAGGCTCTTATTATGGGCTCGATTAGGTTTGAATTTTTTGTGGTGGACTTAATTGGATTTGGGCTTTTTATTGTGGACTAGATTTGGTTTGGGGTTTTTATGGTGAACTTGATTGGGTTTGGATTTTTATGTTGGCTTCATTGGATTGGAATTTTATTGTGGGCTAGAATGGGCTTTGGATTTTTTATTGTAGACTAGAATGAGTTTTGAATTTTTATGATGGACATGAATGAGTTTTGGATTTTATTGTGGACTTGAATGAGTTTGGATTTTTATTGCGGACTAGAAGGGATTTGTGGACTGGATTTGGGTTTAGGCTTTTATGTGGACTGGATTTGGGTATATGTGGACTGGATTTGGACTGGGCTTGAGTTTTATATGTGGACTGGATTTGGATTTTATATGTGGACTGGATTGGACTGGGCTTGGATTTTATATGTGGACTGGGTTTGGAATTTTATATGTGGACTGGGCCCAGGTTTTATATGTGGACTGGATTTGGGTTCTGGTGTTAAGTTTAGTTTATTTGTGGGCCCTTTTGCATGTTCCGAAGAGATCCCTTTTTATTGCAATTTGATTTGGGGTCCGAAGAAATCCCCTTTTCAAACTTATTGCAATTTGATTTTGGGGTTCGAAAAAATTTCCTTTTCAAACTTATTGCAATTTATTTTTGGGGTCCGAAGAAATCCCCTTTTCAAATTTATTTTATTACAATTTTACTTTGGGGTCCCAAGAAATCCAGCTTTTCAAATTTATTTATTGCAATTTTATTTTGAGGTTCGAAGAAATCCCACTTTTCGAATTTGTTGCAATTTGATTTTGGGGTCCGAAAAAATTCTCTTTTTTGAGTTTATTGCAATTTTTGATTTGGAGTCCGAAGAAATTCCCTTTTCAAACTTATTGCAATTTTATTTTGGGGTCCGAAGAAATCCCATTTTCAAACTTATTGCAATTTTATTTTGGGGTCCGAAAAATTTCCTTTTCAAACTTTTGGAATTTTATTTGGGGTCCGAAGAAATCCCTTTTTTCAAATTTATTTCAATTTTGATTGAACCAAATCCAAATGTCCGAAGAAATCCTCCGGCATGGAGTTTTTGTGGTTCTCTCTTTTCCTCCTTTTTTTTGGCGGTTGTGGGGGGTTTGATTCAACGTTCTCGAAAGGAGTTGAAGGGTCTGAAGAAACGGAGAACCATTGGTTCCCCTCCCTTCTTCCTTCGAAAACATCAAACCGAGGTTGAAGGCGACTGCGCGATATGCCATGTTGATCACCAATCCCATTAATTAATGATTTCAAATGGAGTGGAGGGGTTCGAAGAAATGGAAGATCATCAATCCTCTTCCCCTCTCCCATCGAAGACGTCAAGATAGGATTTGGTAGTGGCGACGTAGATGACGACGGCGGCTCCTCTCCCCTCTTTCTTCGAAAACGTCAAACCAAGGTTGAAGGCGACTGCAGCGTAGATGGCGATGGCGATGTGATCTATGCGGGACAAGAGAAAAAAAGGAAAAGAAGAAAAGAGATTTTTTTTAATTTCAATATTTTTTATTTTCTCTTTTTTTTGAAAGGGAAGGAAAACCTCCCTCTTTTCTCCTAGCTGTACGGCTAAGGGGAGAGGGAGGGAGAAGATTCCTTCTTCTTGTTTTCTTTTCTTTTTTGTGTGCAAGAGAAGAAGAGAGGGAGGGGAGGTCTCCTTCTTCCCCTCTAAGTAATGGGAGAGGGAGAGATTTTTTTTTTTAGCTGATGATCAGACGGATTGGATGAACTGGAGTAGGTGAGAAGATCTCCTCTTTCTTCTTTGATTTTTTTGTACGTAGAAGTACGTATAGTTAGGGTGGTATCGTTATTCTCTTCACCCTTCTATGTCTCCTTTTTTTATCCTCTATTTATAGTGGAAAGGGAAAAATCTGAGAAATCTTTGAGGGATACTTATGAGTGGGTTGAGAGAGTGGAGAGATTTGTGGGGTTGGGCGAGAGATATTTTGAGGAGTCGGTTAAAAATTCAAAATTCGAAATTGAATTTTGAATGGAAAGGAATATGTATGAGGTTTTAGGATGAGATATTTTCTAGTTGGTTGAGAATTTAAAAATTCAAAATTGAATTTGAACATATAATATTCTTAAAATTTAAAATTAAATATTTAGATATAAGTGTAGATGTGGGCTGTCATCCAATGGGTTGGGTTAAGTCCAAATTGATTGGGCCCATCTTATTGAAGCCTTTTAGGCACAAATAATATTTGTTCGACTGAAATGAGGCTCGAATTATTGGATTGATTGAAAAGGTTCAATGGGCTTTTATGAGGCCCGCAGTTTTGTGTTCACATGTGGCCTACTAAGATGGCCTGAATCTATAGTAAAATTTGTTGGGCCCAAAATTTTTTTCTGGGCTCATACGTGGCCTATTAGAAATGTACATACCGTAATTAAGTCCAAATCAATATTACGGACCAACCATAATCTTTCACCCTTGCTATTTTTTTTTATATTTTTTTTACCCCAACAAAATGCCCCCAAATTTTCGCTGTATGAGGTGCGAGTACGGTGAAAAGATGTATGTTTAATTTCCACTTCATTGTTTTCGTTGTCCTCATTTTTCACAAATATTTTTCTTTATTTTCTTTACTCCTTTTTTTTAAAGATCATCCCCACACTATATGCATTCAATTTGATTGCTCAGTTTATCGACATGACGGTCAGTTGGATTGGATGCTCAATTTAACGATATGACGGTCGATAGAAAAGTGCTCAGTTTATTGACATGGCAGTCGATAGAAAAATGCTCAGTTTAGTGACATGACGGTCGATATAAAAGTGCTCAGTTTAGTGACATAGCGGTCGATATAAAAGTGCTCAGTTTAGTGATATGTCGATTGATTGTACATGAGTTGCTCAGTTTAATGACATGGCGGTCGATAGAAAAGTGCTAACTTTAGTAACATGGCGGTTGATTGGATTTGGTTGCTCAGTATAATAATATGGTGGTCGATATAAAAGTGCTCAGTTTAGTGACATGGCGGTTGATTGGATATAGATTGCTCAGTTTAACGACATAGCAGTCGATTGAATATGGGTTGCTCAGTTTAACGATGTGGCGGTCAATATAAAAGTGCTCAGTTTAGTGACATGGCGGTCGATTGGATATAGCTTGCTTAGTTTAACGATATGGCGGTCGATTGGATATAAATTGTTTAGTTTAACGACATGGCGGTCGATAGGATATAGGTTGCTCAATTTAATGACATGGCGGTCAATAAAAATGTGCTCAGTTTAGAGACATAGCGGTCGATAAAAATATGCTCAGCTCAGTGACATGCCGGTCGATTGGATATAAGTTGCTCAGTTCATCGACATGGCGGTCGATAGGATAGATTGCTCCGTTTAGTGATATGGCGGTCGATTGTATATAGGTTGCATAATAGAACTTGATTTAGAAAGAACTTAATCAACCTATTTTATTTAGCCTTAAGAAGTCGTCGAAATTGCCATGTGTAATCAAACCTAGGGTGAATTAACATTCCATCATAGGCACAATAGGTTTTGGGCATTGGGGGTTATGGATTTATTTGGTTTATTCTATGTAGTACCCCTGGGGCCTAACTGACGAAATGACTGTAGTATTCTAGACTGTTCGATACTTCTGGAGAGTGTCGGGACGAGTCAGAGTCATTTTGGCGTGAAATAGACGAGAAAACAGACTCGGAGCACCGAAATAAGCCAAAACTGAAGTTTTGAAAGTTTGGCAGTTTAGGGCGCCCGAAAGTTGGGTTTAGGGCGCCCGAATCTTAGTGCTGTTACTGAGTCATTTCGGATCCAGTTTTAGGGCGCCCAGAAAGTGAGTCCGAAAGTTCACCTCGTGAGTATCGATCGTGCTGACACGTGTGTTGTGATAGATGAGTTCCGCCGGACTATGATAAGGCACACCAGACCGCTTGACAGAGAATCCGAGGCTGTCCCGGTGCAGGCTGGAAGATCTGGGCGCCCAGTTCTAAGATTTTGGGTGCCCGAATGTTGGATTTTCAGCATTGGTGCAGGATTGCAGTTTGTGTTCTTGAGGCTTTTTGTATCCATTCCTTTGGCTATAAATAGTGGTGGACGAAACCCCTGAAGCTCTTTTGCTTCCCTCTCTTGGTGAACCCTGGATAATTGCATGGAACCTCTCCAACCACTCCAACTCCTCCAATTTCCATCTTCTCACATTGAAGGCTTTGGATTCCAGTAGAATTCCAGGGTCGATATGTGGCGTTTCAGCTCATGTGCAGTGCAAGAGTGTCCAAATTCCATGAAACATGGTTTGTTCGATTGTGGACTCGTAGAGGAAGGTGTTGGATCCTTCCATTCGCAATTTGGACAGGTATATATGTTGCAGTTGGTGTTTTACCAGACCCCTTGTGTTCTTGAACTAAAATTTGAATTTTCTTTTGATCTTATGGATCCAAATCTCTATGGAGCTGGACTTTTGAAGTGAGGATTGGTTTTCCCTCATCCCTTGCTGGTTTGGAAGTTCTTCCCACCGGAATTTGAGATTTCAAAGGTGAGTTTTAGCTCAGATCTAGAGATTTAAGTTTAAGTGCTAAATTTATGTATAATTGATGGATTTCTTCGATTTTTGAATCCAGATTTTTGTTGGAAGCTTTGGGGAAGATTTGGATTGATTCCTCACAGTATTTGGGAGGTTTGTGACCTTACTCGCTGGGCTATACTTGTTGTAATTTCCGAAATTAAGCTTGATGTACTATTTGCTAGGTTGCTGAACTTCTGGATGCAGAATCTGGGCATCCAGAAGTGGGTCTGATTTCTTTTGGGAGGCTTTTTGGAGATCGATTCGAACTCGCTTTTGGCTGAGATTTGGTAGGCTTGTTCTTGAGCCTCTTCTGGTGAGTTGAGTAAATTTTCACTGCATTTGGACCTTGGAATCAGATTTTATCGCATGTTGAATCCCTGCATGTTGTGCTGCCAGGCTGCAGTTCTGGGCTCAGGTTCTGGGCGCCCAGAAGTGCTGCAGAGTGCATCCGAATCCTGGTTTTGGCTGGTTTGAGCCCGATTTCAGCTGGTTTTGTTTGGAGGCCTTCCACTCGACTCCTAGCCGTAGTTGGATAGCATTTGAGGTAGGTTGATGTTACCGAAATCGTGGGATTTCCTCCTAAGTTGTAGAGAGTGCAGCATTCTGTTTTATTATCAGATTTTTCATGTTAGTAGCTAGAATTCATGAATTTGCATGCCCTCACATAAAATCTGAATTTGGAGCATAACTTAATGATTCTAGATATAATTTACATGCTGAATTGGGATTTTACTTAGGAGAAAACTCGTGAACCTACAACCGTCACTTTTCGAAACTGTTACCAGATTTAGCTCTAGGAGCCGTTTCTATTCTTGTATCACCGCCGTTAGTGCGAGGCAGATACTTAGATTGTTGTAGGACGAGTTTACGCTCGTGCTGAGATACCGAGTTTATTTTTACAACAGAGTTTAGACTGTTTCGTATTGTCGGGTGCCGTCGGGGCTGATGATGGACCCGGATCTCTTCTTCTTGCATTAGATTGTGCCGAGAGCACGTGAGCCTTAGTTGTTAGACCGATTTGACCCATTTATAGTGGCTATAGACTGTATGAGCCTGATTGAGCTCGACAGAGACACACTTGCATACTCGGTTGGGTCGCGCCCACGAGTGCCGCTCCGGAGCCTGGCTACTTAGCGTTGATGTCGTCTTAGTCCCGGTTGGACTCTCGCTCTCCACCGACTGCCCTCGGGGTAGTGTACGATGTCGCTTAGACATGCGGGACGGGCGTATTGCAGTCCCTGTGGATTGGGTCAGTGCTGGTTACCTTGTATTTGGTGATGCTTTTACTTTGAGAGTATGGACTTGGATAGTGGTAGGTTAGTGGCATGATAGCTGTAGAGTTTATTCCAGCTTAATTTATTATTTCTTTACCTACCAGCTATACTGTTGTCTCGTAGACTTAGTGGGTGGACCGTTGGGGTCAGTAGCGGTATCCACTGAGGACTAATTCTTTTAATAGTAGTTTTCACACCCATTGTTGCCACCTTTTTCTTGCAGAGCCTTCGACTGTTGCGGCTGCTGCTCTTGTTCCTGTTGATCGAGGTAAGGGAGTCGCGAGTTAGATCCCTGCCATTCCCAATTTTTCTAGAGGAGGACCCTACTGGAGATAGTTTTATTTTGGGCTGTGCCATATACATATAGTGTGAACTGGTTGTTCCTGTGAGAGGTGGATTTGTACCTATTTTGGCTTTGGCGGAACGGTGGTATTTTGGATCCTATATGTACATGTGGCTTTTGTATTATTAGTATAGTCTTAGTTTAGCTCTATGTCTCTTGTAGTTGCTTGTATGCTTTGTTTACAGGTTAGCTATCACTTCGTATATATAGAAAATTCTATGTATATGACGGATCTGTTGGCAAGCCCGGGAAAACGAGTAATCCGGGGCGTGACAGATTAAGTTGGTATCAGAGCTTAGGAATAGGTCGTTGGGACTTAGTAAACACTAGGCTTTGTCAGACCCTAGGAATGCAAGACGTGAGAGACGTGACTTACTGCGAAAGTCATCGATTTGACTGTTTAACTCATCCTTAAGTAGAGGGAGTGATCGAAGGCGTGTGTCTTTTCCTGCCGTGAACTTGTGTCGGCTGCAGACGACATAATGTAGTGGGAGAAAAGAAGCGACCTTCTAGACTTTCGCTTGATTGGGTCGAGGATTGTTTTGTGCGATGTTATTGACGTTTGTGTTGTTGCAGGTGATCGAGATGCCGCCTAAGCATCGAGATTCACCCCCGATAGGGGCCCCTCATGCACCACCCACCCCGCTGGAGACGGGCAGATCGAGTGAGGAACAGGAGCTACGGGCGCAGTTGATCAGTTTGACTGAGGCATCACGACAGCAGAGAGTGCTCCTACAGCAATTGTGCGAGTTGTGGACGCAGCAGACGTATCGGATGTAGCGTAATACCCCAGAGAGCAGACTGTAGTGCAGGAGCAAGTCCAGAGACGAAAGCGCCCCGCCCCAGAAGATGGAGGACTTACCAGGGATTGACATCTATTGAGGCAGTTTCGACCACGCCCTTCCGGTGGTGGATTTTCTGGGCAACAGCAATCTGTCGAATTTCACCGGCAGAGACAGCATCTAAGGAGGCCACCGAGGTGTATTATCTACGGGGGACCCCATTGGCCGCGATAGTATGCACAGCGAGAAGGTCGGTGTTATGGATGCGGTCAGGCAGGACATCTGCGGTCAGTTTGTCCCCGAGCTGTGTCGGCATCTCCAGTACCCCAGCAGACGTATGGAGCTCCCTTACTAATAGCCAGACAGATCGAGCTTCAGCGCTATGATCGGCTGAGCGGCGACAGCAGTCGCTGAGCGGCAGGGTTTATGCAGCTCAGGTTGAGGACTCCACGACAGCAGATCATGTGGTGGCAGGTATCATTTTAATTTTTGGTATTAGAGCTCGTGCATTATTTGATACCGGTGTATCACATTCATTTATTAGTCGAGCATTTGCATCACTGCATGGATTAGAGATAGGGCCTTTACCACATGCACGAGAGGTGCAGATTCTCGAGCATGTTTTGCATGTGGCAGAGTGTTGTTGGGCTTGTCCAGTGCAGCTTGGACCTTGGGTGATGCCCGTAGACCAATTGGTCTTGGGGCGATTGCAAGATTTTGATGTGGTGCTCGGCATGGATTGGCTGGCACGCTACTTCGCGACGATCGACTACGGCGAGAAGACCGTGACGTTTCGCGAGCCAGGCCAGGATGAGTACGTGTATGGAGGCTGTAGGAGCCCATTATTCGCGACGTGGATTTCGTCGGCACGAGCGAGACAGATGATGAGTCGAGGATGTACTGAATTCCTGACGACTGTTGTAGAGTTGTCTACGGTGGCGCCGGGACTCGAGGACATCTCTGTAGTCCGCGAGTTCCCGGATGTGTTTCCCCCTGAGTTGACTGCTATGCCATCGGACAGGAAGGTCGAGTTTGTGATTGACGTAGTCCCAGGAACTGCGCCAATCTCGAAGGTACCCTACCGAATGGCACCGGCTGAGCTGAGAGAGATTAAGGCATAGCTTCAGGATTTGATGGATAAAGGGTTTGTGAGACCCAGTGTATCGTCTTGGAGAGCGCCGGTGTTATTCGTGAAGAAGAATGATGATTTACTTAGACTTTGTGTGGATTATCGAGAGTTGAATAAATTGACCATCAAGAACAAGTATCCTTTGCCGCGTATCGATGATTTGATCGATCAGCTGCAAGG
Organism: Puya raimondii; assembly: GCA_016920855.1. Taxonomy (NCBI): domain Eukaryota; kingdom Viridiplantae; phylum Streptophyta; class Magnoliopsida; order Poales; family Bromeliaceae; genus Puya; species Puya raimondii. Next base: position 143,864,334 of record JABWPP010000050.1, read on the forward strand.
ATCTTGTGTCTTTTCGAAGATTGATCTGCAGTCTGGTTACCACCAATTGAAGGTAGAGGCCGAGGATATTCCCAAGACGGCTTTTAGAACCCAGTACTGGTATTATGAGTTTACGGTGATGCCGTTTGGATTGACTAATGCCCCTGCCGTATTTATGGATTTGATGAATCGAGTGTTTAAGCCGTTCTTGGACCGGTTTGTGGTGGTGTTTATCGATGATATCCTAATCTACTCTCGGAGTGATGGTGAGCATGAGGAGCACTTGAGGATTGTGCTGCAACTTCTGAAGGAAAAGAAGTTGCATGCCAAGTTGAGAAGTGCGAGTTCTGGTTTCGGGAGGTAGCTTTCTTGGGCCATGTGATTTCAGCCACTGGAGTGGCGGTAGACCCGAAGAAGATTGATGCTGTTCGGGATTGGCCCAAACCGATGACGGTTACCGAGGTGAGGAGTTTCCTTGGATTGGCTGGATATTACCGTCGTTTTGTGGAAGGCTTTGCGAAGCTCTCCACACCCCTCACTCGTCTGACGAGGAAGGGGACCAGATTTGTTTGGAGTGATGAGTGCCAGCGTAGTTTTGAGGAGCTGAAGGGGAGACTGATGTCTGCTCCCATCCTTGCCCTTCTAGTCATGGGGGAAGGATTCATGATTTCTTTTGTGATGCATCGCATAGTGGCTTGGGATGTGTGTTAATGCAGTATGGTAGGGTAATTGCCTATGCCTCCCGGCAATTGAAGGATTACGAGAAGAATTATCCTACGCATGACTTGGAGCTGGCAACTGAGGTGTTTGCACTGAAGCTGTGGCGGCACTATTTGTATAGTGAGCACTGCGAGATTTTTACGAATCATAAAGTCTCAAGTATCTGTTCACTCAAAAGGAATTGAATCTGTGGCAGCGCCGGTGGTTAGAGTTGTTGAAGGATTATGATATTACCATCCAGTATCACCCCGGCAAGGCGAATGTAGTGGCAGATATGTTGAGCAGGAGATCAGTGGAGAGCCTTAGTATGATGATCACTCAGCAAGCGCCATTACTTGAGGAGTTGAGGCGGCTTGAGCTTGAGGTGGTGTCCCTTGGGGTTACTGCAAAACTTATGTCTTTGGTCTTGCAGCCCACTCTGTTGGATAGGATCCGGGAGAAACAGAGTGTGGACCCCTATTTGACGAGGATTCGAGATCAGATAGTCAGTGGGCAAACTGGGGACTTTAGTGTGGACAGTTTGGGAGTACTACGATATAGGGATCGACTGTATGTGCCTATGAATTTAGATATACGAGAGGAGATTTTGAGAGAGGCTCATTACTCGCCTTTTACGGTTCACCCCGGTAGAACCAAAATATATAAGGATTTGAAGGCACACTATTGGTGGGGTGGAATGGAATGAAGCGGGATATTGGGAGGTTTTGTGGCCCAGTGCCTGACTTGTCAACAGGTGAAGGCAGAGCACCAAGTACCTGCTGACAAGCTTCAGAGTCTCCCAATACCTGAGTGGAAGTGAGACCATATCACCATGGACTTTGTCGTAGGATTACCGAGGACGTAGGCTAGTCTCGATGCCATTTGGGTGATAGTGGACAGACTGACCAAGTCTGCCCACTTCTTACTAGTGCAGACTACATGGTCCAGGGATAGACTTGCTCAGTTGTATTTGGATGAGATAGTAAGGTTGCATGGAGTGCCTACCTCGATTGTGTCGGATCGAGACCCATGATTCGTCTCGCAGTTTTGGAGGAGTCAACAGACAGCACTGGGTACTCAGTTTCGGTTTAGCACGATATTTCACCCTCAGACCGATGGTCAGTTTGAGCGGATCATTCAGACTTTGGAGGACATGTTGAGAGCATGTGTCCTAAACTTTGGTGGAGGGTGGGATCGACACTTAGGACTGGTTGAGTTTGCGTACAATCAATAGCTATCAAGCGAGTATCTAGATGGCTCCGTTTGAGGCATTGTATGGATGCAAGTGTCGACCGCCCTTACATTGTAGTGATGTGGGCGAGAGGAAGACCTTGGGTCCTAACATCCTGTTGGAAGCAGAAGAAAAGGTCAAGATGGTTTGATGACGTCTTGAGACCGCTCAGAGTCGACAGAGGAGCTATGCGGACACTAGGAGACGAGACTTGGAGTTCCAGGTTGGAGACCATGTATTCCTGAAAGTCTCGCCGTCCAGAGGGATTCGCCGATTTGGAGTTCGTGGAAAGCTTAGTCCACAGTTCATTGGCTCGTTCGAGGTGTTAGAGCGAGTGGGGCCGGTAGCATACAGGATTGCCCTACCACCGCAATTTTCCGGAGTCCACATTGTGTTTAATGTCTCGGCCTTGAGGAGATATGTGTTCGACCCCTCCCACGTGATTGACTTCACTCCACTTGAGTTGGCTGAGGAACTGAGGTACAAGGAGCGACCGGTGCAGATTCTTGCTCGCGAGACGAAAGAATTACGCAACCGGGTCATACCGTACGTGAAAGTGCAGTGGAGTAATCACGAGGAGCGTGAGGCGACTTGGGAGCCGGAGACGGTGATGCGGGAATCCTATCCCAACATTTTCGAGTTTTCTATTTGAGGTATGAATTTAAGCTTCGAGGACAAATTTTTTTCACAGGGGGGAAGGATGTAGTACCCCTGGGACCTAACTAACGAAATGACTGCAGTATTCTAGACTGTTCGACACTTCTAGAGAGTGTTGGGATGAGTCGGAGTCGTTTTGGCGTGAAATAGACGCGAAAACGGACTCGGAGCACTGAAATAAGCCAAAACTGAAGTTTTGGAAGTTTGGCAGTTTAGGGCGCCCGAATCTTAGTGCTGTTACTGAGTCATTTCGGATCCAGTTTTAGGGCGCCCGAAAAGTGAGTCCGAAAGTTCACCTCGTGAGTATCGATCGTGCTGACACGTGTGCTGTGGTAGATGAGTTCCGCCGGACCATGATAAGGCACACCAGACCGCTTGACGGAGAATCCAAGGCTGTCCTGGTGCAGGCTGGAAGATTTGGGCGCCCAGTTCTTGGATTCTGGGTGCCCGAATGTTGGATTTTCAGCATTGGTGCAGGATTGCAATTTGTGTTCTTGAGGCTTTTTGTATCCATTCCTTTGGCTATAAATAGTGGTGGACGAAACCCCTGAAGCGCTTTTGCTTCCCTCTCTTGGTGAACCCTGGATAATTGCAGGGAACCCCTCCAACTCCTCCAATTTCCATCTTCTCACATTGAAGGCTTTGGATTCCAGCAGAATTCCAGCGTCGACCTGTGGCATTTCAGCTCGTGTGCAGTGTAGGAGTGTCCAAATTCCACAAAATTGGTTTGTTGGATTGTGGACTTGTAGAGGAAGGTGTGGGATCCTTCCATTCACAATTTGGACAGGTATGTACGCTGCAGTTGCTGTTTTACTGGACCCCTTGTGTTCTTGTACTGAAATTTGGGTTTTCCTTTGATCTTATGGATCCAAATCTCTATGGAGCTGGATTTTTGAAGTGAGGATTGGTTTTCCCTCATCCCTTGCTGGTTTAGAGGTTCTTCCCACTGGAATTTGAGATTTCAAAGGTGAGTTTTAGCTCAGATCTAGAGATTTAAGCTTAAGTGCTGAATTTATGTATAGTTGATGGATTTCTTGGATTTTTGAATCCAGATTTTTGTTGGAAGCTTTGGGAAAGATTTGGATTGATCCCTCACTATATTTGGGAGGTTTGTGACCTTACTCCCTGGGCTAGACTTGTTGGAATTCCCGGAATTAAGCTTGATGTGCTATTTGCTAGGTTGCTAAACTTCTGGATGCAGAATCTGGGCATCCAGAAGTGGGTTTGATTTCTTCTGGGAGGCTTTTTGGAGATCGATTCGAACTCGCTTTTGGTTGAGATTTGGTGGGCTTGTTCTTGAGCCTCTCCTGGTGAGTTGAGTAAATTTTCACTGCATTTAGACCTTGGAATCAGATTTTATTGCATGTTGAATCCCTGCATGTTGTGCTGCCAGGCTATTCTAGGCTCAGGTTCTGGGCGCTCAGAACTGCTGCAGAGTGGATCCGAATCCTGATTTTGGCTGGTTTGAGCCCGGTTTTAGTTGGTTTTGTTTGGAGGCCTTCCACTCGACTCCTAGCCGTAGTTGGATAGCGTTTGAGGTGGGTTGATGTTACCGAAATCGTCGAATTTTTTTCTAAGTTGTAGAGAGTGCAGCATGCTGTTTTATTATCAGATTTTTTATGTTAGTAGCTCGAATTCATGAATTTGCATGCCCTCACATAAAATCTGAATTTGGAGCATAACTTAATGATTCTAGACTTGATTTACATGGTGAACTGGGATTTGACTTAGGAGAAAACTCGTGAACCTACAACCGTCACTTTTCGAAACTATTACTATATTTAGCTCTAGGAGCCGTTTCTATTTTTGTATCACCGCCGTTAGTGCGAGGCAGATACTTAGATTGTTGTAGGACGAGTTTACGCTCGTGCTGAGATACCGAGCTTATTTTTACAGCAGAGTTTAGACTGTTTCGTATTGTCGGGTGCCGTCGGGGCTGACGGTGGACGCAGATCTCTTTTCTTGCATCAGATTGTGCCGAGAGCATGTGAGCCTTGGTTGTTAGACCGATTTGATCCATTTATAGTGACTATAGCCTGTATGAGCCTGATTGAGCTCGACAGAGACACGCTTGCATACTCGGTTGGGTTGCGCCCATGAGTGCCGCTCCGGAGCCTGGCTACTTAGCGTTGATGTCGTCTTAGTCCCGGTTGGACTCTCGCTCTTCACCAACTGCCCTCGGGGTAGCGTACGGTGTCGCTTAGACAGGCGGGATGGGCGTATTGCAGTCCCTGTGGATTGGGTCAGTGCTGGTTACCTTGTAGTTGGTGATGCTTTTACTTTGAGAGTGTAGACTTGGATAGTGGTAGGGTAGTGGCATGGTAGCTGTAGAGTTTATTCCATCTTACTTTATTATTTCTTTACCTACCTGCTATTCTGTTGTCTCGTAGACTTAGTGGGTGGACCGTTGGGGTCGGTAGCAGTACCCACTGAGGACTACTTCTTTTTATAGTAGTTCTCACACCCATTGTTGCCACCTTTTTCTTGCAGAGACTTCGACTGTTGCAGCTGCTGCTCTTGTTCCTGTTGATCGAGGTAAGAGAGTCGCGAGCTAGATCCCTGCCATTCCTAGTTTTCCTAGAAGAGGACCCTACTGGAGATAATTTTATTTTGGGCTGTGCCATGTACATATAGTGTGAACTGGTTGTTCCTGTGAGAGGTGGATTTGTACCTATTTTGGCTTTGGAGGAACTGTGGTATTTTGGATCCTATATGTACATGTGGCTTTTGTATTATTAGTATGTTCTTATTTCAGCTCTATATCTGTTGTAGTTGCTTGTATGCTTTGTTTACAGGTTAGCTATCGCTTCGTATACATAGAAAATTCTATGTATACGGCGGATCTGTTGGCGAGTCTGGGGAAACGAGTAATCCAGGGCGTGACATTCTACCTCAAGAAGTAATCAAAATTGCCACGCAAAACCGACCCTAATGTGAGTTAGCAATATATCTTGGATATTGGGGAATATGGGTTTATTTTGATTTATTTTGCCTTGATAAGTAATCGAAATTGCCGCGCCTAACCGACCCTAAAGTGAGTTAGAATTTCATCATAGACAAAATATGTCTTGATGGTAATCCGGCCACCCTAGGTACCTTCCCCTGACTTTTTCCTGTGAGTCTCGAAAAGTTTTCTCACAATGGGGATCCCAATTTTGCCGGTGGGGTTATACCACAGCCGGGAACTTATTTTTATTTTTTTATACTTTGTTTTCCCTTTATTTTAGTTTATTTTGTCTCAAGAAATCGAAATTGCCGCGCATTCTGTCATAGGCAAAATATATCTTGGGTAGTCTGGTGCCCATATGGGTTTTCACTAAATACCTTATCCTAACTTTTGCCTGTGAGCCTAGAAAGGTTTTCTCACAGCGGGGATTCCAATTTTGCCTGTGAGGTTATACCACAGCCGAAAATTACTTTTTTTTTTTTTTTTGGTGGTGCCCCGATGGGTTTTCACTAGACACCCTCCCTAAACTTTTGCCTGTGAGCCTCGAAAGGTTTTCTCACAGTAGGGATCCCATTTTTGCCTGTGGGATTATACTATAGCCGAAAATTGCTTCTTCTTTTTGAATGTGGATTTATTTTGAATTATTTTTCCTCGAAAAGCAATCAAAATTGCCGCTCATAACCAACCCTAAGGTGAGTTAGCATTCCGTCATAGGCAAAATATATCTCGGATAGTTTGGCGCCCATATAGGTTTTCACTAGATACCTTCCCTAACTTTTGCCTGTGAGCCTCAAAAAGTTTTCTTACAACGGGGATCCCAATTTTTCCTGTGGGGCTATACCACAGCTGGGAACTTATTTTTATTTTATTATTTTTTAAACCTTTTTTTTTGTTTTGGTTTGTTTTGCCTTAAGAAGCAATCGAAATTGCCGCACATAACTGACTCTAAGGTGAGTTAGCATTCCGTCATAGGAAAAATATATTTTGATGGCAATCTGGCCCCCTATGGGTTTTCACAAGATATCTTTCCCTAACTTTTGCCTTGTGAGCTTTGAAAGGTTTTTCACAGCAGGGATCCCATTTTTGCTTATGGAGTTATACCACAGCCGGAATTTTTTTTTGGGTGGTAATCTAATGCCCTTCATAGGTTTTCACTAGACGCCTTGTAGCACACTGGACTTTAGCAAATTATGGAGTTCTAGTGAGAAGATAGTGTTCAATACTATTTTGGAGGTTTTGATTGAGATTTGAGAGTTTAGGATTGTTTTCGGAGCTTTATTAGTGCGAAAATGGATTTCAGAGATCAAAATCTATCAAAACTGTAGATTTTGTATTGAGTACCAGTACTGGAATCTGGGTACCGGTACGCAATACAAAGTAGAGAGGAACTAGCTCTCGGCTTCTGAGGAACTGAACCTGAGTACCGGTACTGAAACTGTCACGCCCGGCCCCCAGCGGAAGCCCACCCGGCACGTGCACAGACCCGCCGTGTACACCAAGCACCCCCGGTGCACACAAAGGCGTCTACAACAATTTTCTCAATAAATGAAGTAAAGTACATCCTAAACTTAGTAATTAGAGCAAGTATAATAATTCTATTATATACAAAATCTATTACAATAGTCCAACCACAAGATATACATTAAGTTTGATACAAAAAGGTACATCTTATGTGTAGTGCCCCTGAGGGCCAACTGGCGGAATGACTACAATATTAATGACCGGTCGACACATTTGTAGAGTGTCGGGACGAGTCGGAGTAATTTTGTGCACGAAATGGACGCGAAAACGGACTCAGAACACTCAAATAAGCCAAAACTGAAGTTTTGCCAGTTTAGGACGCCCAGATTCTAAGTGCTGTTATATATATATATATATATATATATATATATATAGAGAGAGAGAGAGAGAGAGAGAGAGAGAGAGAGAGAGAGAAAGAGTCCAGCTGGTATACTATTGATAGCACGGAGGCCTCCGTGCTACCAAGTTGTTTTCAATGATGCGGCTTCCAAATCGACGATCGGCTCCGTGAGACTTGATCTATACTGTTGAAAGTATTTGGAAACTAAATTTCATAATTTTTCGATATCATTTACCTATCAAACGAGTAGTCGAAAAATGAACGGCTGAAAATAAAAATCTCATAAAAAATGATGATAAAAGACTTAAATTTAAGATCAGAGGTACTGATCTTACTCTAAATAGTTTAAAGAATTTTCTATAAAAATTTCATCAGATTTGGATTGTTTTACATCATTAAATTTACAAACGCATCTCATCTACCATTAGAATTTGAGACCTTTTGATCACTAGCCAAATAATGTCGAAAAATTATGAAATTTAGTTTTCAAATACTTTCAATAGTGTAGATCAAGTTTAACGGAGCTGATTGTCGATTTGGAAGCTGCATCATTGAAAACAACTTGGAACCTACTGAGTCATTTCGGATCCAGTTTCAGGCGCTCGAAAGTGGGCCCGAAAATTCACCTCGCGAGTATCAAACGTTTGACACGTGGCAGTGGTAGGTGAGATCCGTCGGAACTGTTTAAGGGTGCATCGAACCGCTGGACGGAGAGCCCGAAGTGCTGGAGTTGTGCAGGCTTGAGGATTTGGGCGCCCGAATTGGGTACTTTCAGCAGCAGGTCCAGGTTAGTAATTGTGGCTCTTGGGGCTTATTCTACCTAACCTATACCTCTATATAAGGCTGTGGACGTCCCCATTGCACTCTTTTCTCCTCTTCTCCTCAGGGAACTTGTAATCTCTCTCCAATCCCCTCCAAACCCCCTCTAATTCCATCCTTTTCCATTGAAACATTAGGAATTTCAGCAAATTCCAGCAACCACCTTGGAAGTCTTGGCTCGTGTTTAATATTGGAGCATCCTGTTGCTGTGAGGAGATGATTTCTGGAATCTAGACTTGAAGGAGAGGCTGTGCAGCTCTTCTAATAACATTAATTCCAGGTTGGTAGTGGTAAATTTATGCAATTTCTAGAAAATTGGTGTTTTGGAGCTGAAATTTGTGATTTTCTTGGGTTTCTTCGATCCGAATCTTATTGGAGCTGGATTTTTGGACTTGAGATTGATCCTCCACCTTCCCTCACTGATTTGGAAGTTGTCCCTCACCTAAATTGCAAAGTGGAAGGTGAGTTTAGATCAGATTTTGAGTAATTGAGCTATAGATGCTGTTTTTGGAGTTTTTGATGAATTTCTTCAATTTTTTTAATCCAAATTTTGGAGGAGAGCAAATTATTGGATTTGGGTAAATTTCTCACTCATCTTAGAAGGTTTGTGATCCTACTCCACTGGTTTTTCAAGCTGTAATTCCCGAAATTGAGCTAAAACAAGAAAGTGCTTATATGTTGAAATATGGGTGCAGGTTTTGGGCACCTAGAAACTGGATCCGAATCTGGTTGGAGGCCCTTTTAGTGATTGTTTTGAGCTTGATTTTGTGCGGGAGCTGGGGATTTAGTCCTTAAGCATCTGGAGGTGAGTTGGGTGAAGTTTCACTGCATTTGGACTTGGGAATTGAATTAAATTCCAAGTTGGACTCCTGCAGGTTGAAGCTGGCAGCTTGCAGTTCTGCACTTAGGATCTGGATGCCCAGAACTGGCAGCAGGAGGGCCCAAATATGAGTGACAGCTTGTAGTACACCGAACTTCTACAAATTGAGGAGTTCTTGTGGAATGTGGCCAAATGGGACCATCTAAATAGTTTTGGCAAGGTTTGGAATTTGTACGAGTGTTTTCGACACAAATGAGGCGCGAAAACAGACTTCGAATAATTAAAACTGCTGAACTTGTGAAGTCTGCAGTGGATACCGGTATGGATGTGTCCATACCGGTACTGAAGCGATTAGTACCGGTATGGAGTGTGCAATGCAATGGCAGAATCCAAAAATTCAGCTCTCGGGTTCTGCGGAATTCCTCGTGGTAAAACGGAACTAATGCCCGTATACCGGTACGCCAACCCGTATACCAGAATACAGTATGCAGAATGCTGATTTCGAAGGGTAAATTGGTAATTTCAGTGGGAGGCTTGCATAAAGGGAAACCCTTCCCCTTTCTCCTATGAAAACACACCCACACACGCAGGGAGAGAGGGAGAAAGAGAAACTCCTCTCTCTCACCACTACTTCTTCTTCTCCTCCAAAATTAGAGATCTTGGTGGAGATCAAGCTTGGGAAGCTTGGAGGAGTGAAGATTCGAGCTCGTGCATGCATGGTGGCTTGGTGAGCTCGCGGATCCGAGGTGAGTCCTTGGATTTGGTAGTTAGGGTTTCAGATTTGGGCTAAGAAATGGAATTTTGGAGACCCTTGGCTAATCTAAACTACAAATGGTAGAGATTAGTAAGAGATTTTGGGTTTTGCCATGAATTTTGTGAAACCCTAGGTTGAAAAAGGGATTTTCTTGTGGAGGGTTTTAAAAATATTTTAACCCTTTAGAACCCTAGTTGGGGGTTAGTAGAACATGTGGGACAACTCAATTTTGAGTGATTCCAAGAGATGAGATCGTTATGAGTTCGACTCGGATTAACGAATCCTTCATGTGTGTTAGGGCAAGGAGCTTGAAGACCAAGCTTGAGGCCAAGGGAAAAGAGCCCGATTGCAAGTGTCTACAAGCAATCGGAAGAGTGTGAGGTGGGTTTGTGTTTACCGAAGTGATTAGGTCACTTCCATGTCGAAAGAGTAAAGTATATTTTATTTTACTTGATGCATGTAATGGTAGGTTAATTGGCAAGTGATATATATATATGAATGTGTAGATCATATGATGTTAATACCATTACCTACCATAGATTGGAATTGTAGGCATGTGGAACACATAGATACAAATGGAATGTGTATGCCTAAGTGTGGACATAGCGGTGTGCTAGTTTTCTCTATATGCTAGAGAATTTGACATGTGGTCAAACAAGGGCTAGAGGCCATGTAAAGTTGGAAATCCTAGCGGTGGACAACTAGGATAAGAAAGAACTATAATATGCATGTTAGCATTAGATGTATATCAAAATGATTTGAGCCATGGGCTCACCTTGCATGTAAAAGAATCTAAGTATTTCATAATAATATATATACTTGAGAGATGATGCATGCATGTCAAACCTAGTGTTATTAAACATAGGTTGGAATGTGATGGTACTTAACCTAGTGTTACTAAACATAGGTTGGAATGTGATGGTACTTAACCTAGTTTTATTAAACATAGGTTGGAATGTGTAATGAACCTAGTGTCATTGAACATAGGTTGGAATGTGTGTGAACCTAGAGTTGTTGAACCTAGGTTGAGATAACATGGTGATAGGAAGATCACTTAAACAGGACATCGAACCTAGTGTCATTGAACATAGGTTGGAAAATATAGTGGTAGGTTGACCACTTGGACACGGGAATATGAACCTAGAAGAGGTTTGTAACATAGGGTAATGATGAACCCTTGAGATGTGGAAAGTGGATTCCGGAATCCCAGAACTGTGACTTGTAATCTGGTATCAGCTGGTGGGTGCGACTATTTCGCCGCCAAGGGGGCTGGATACTTGTGGGGTGCGACAATTTCGCCGCCAAGGGGCTTGATACCAGTGGCGAGTGCGACGGTTCGCCGCCCGGTGATCGAAGCCATTGTTTGGCGAGTGCGACGGTTCGCCGTCGAGTGACTGAAGTCATTGTTCGGCGAGTGCGACTATTTCGCCGCAAGGTGGTAAAGTCATGTTGGGCGGTGGCCCAAGGATATTTGACTCAAGAGTGAGTCGGTGAAGGTTTGACTAAAATAAGTAAACCTTAGTGGGCGGTGGCCCAAGGATATTTGACTCAAGAGTGAGTCGGTGAAGGTTTGATTAAAATAAGTAAACCTTAGTGGGCGGTGGCCCAAGGATATTTGACTCAAGAGTGAGTCAGTGAAGGTTTGACTAAATAAGTAAACCTTAGTGGGCGGTGGCCCAAGGATATTTGACTCAAGAGTAAGTCGGTGAAGGTTTGACTAAATAAGTAAACCTTAGTTGGGCGGTGGCCCAAGGATGTTTGACTCTAGAGTGAGTCGGATATGGTTTGATTGAATAAGTAAACCTTAGGAGGATGGTAACCCGTTAATGATGAACTCGAGAGCTTGTCTCGTAAGGCTTAGCTAAGGTAAGTGAACCTTAGGAGCAGATGGATTATGAAATGGGTAGTGGAATAGCAGTCAAAAATATATTGCATGGATTTTATTATCGCATTTGTTGAAGCATAGCATGTTTACTTTTCGTATATAGTAAAGTTATATGCTTACAGGTTATGTATATGTACTAACCCATGCTTGTATGCTTCTTTTGGACCTGGTGGGTCGAGCTCCTCTCTTGGGTGGCCTTACCCACTGGGAACTATTTATATAGTTCTCATCCCACTATTTTTCAGGTCCTCACGTGAGCGGCGCGGCGGCGCGAGGGAAGGATGTAACTCAGTAGTTAGCGTCCTACCACTGTACCAGAATAGAAGTACCCACTGCGTAGTTTAGGGGTATTCAAATGAAAGGAAATGTAATAATAATTCGATTGTATTTGGAAAGAAAGAACAAAGACAAAAGAAAAAAAAGAAAAAAATGTAATATGTGGTTGTATTGCGAATGCTTGTAATAGCATAATAGTTTATGATGCTTTCCTTATGCAATCTTTGTATGAATTCTGTTCCTGTTTGGAACCTCTTGAATTATACTGGTTGTGACGCCGTGGACGTACATGAGAAACTCTGTCCGTTCGGCGGATCTGGGTCATGCGCCCGTGCGATTTGTCCTTCCACCTACTTGGTGCTAAGGCACGGAGGGGCGTGACAGATTAAGGTGGTATCAGAGAGTAGAAACGGTCTATAGGGACCCAAGGAATCCTAGGATAGAAAAAGACCCTAGGAGTGTAAACTCGTGAGAGACGAGGACTTGTGATGTGCGGCGAATGGGTAATCGATTGGGTCGTGTATTGATTATGCCTCTAATAGGATGTTAGAGGTAGATTTAAGGCGTGGTTTATTCTCAGCTAAGTGTGTTCATGTTGGCGCGCGACAACATGAACCCAAGGGATGAGAATAGGCGCCCTTGTGTGACTTTCGCCTAAATTGTGTCCGTGATTTGAATCGTGTTTGTACTTGACCTAGAAGGTCGAGGATGTTGACGGAAGTTGTCGTGTTTCAGGATACGATGGCGTCACGTGGGCGATCTCCGACGAGATCAACGCCGTGCGCCAGGAGGAGCGGATCAGGAGACTCCATGAGACCGTGGAGCGATTAGCACGTCGTGTACCATCAGGAGCCGCGGCGGGTACCTCGCAAGTAGATGCTAGTGCATAGGCCCCTGATTCTGTGGAATTGGAAGCGGAGAGGGAGCGGGCTTTAGCTGCCCTCATGACGTTCAACCGATTCAATCCGCTTACCTTCGACGGGAAAGAAATGGACCCGTGGACCGTAGAAACGTGGATCGATTCTATGGAGTCCCTGTTTGAGGACTTGTACACCTTGGAGCGAGACAAGGTGCATTTTGCCGCACACTGCTTGCAAGGGTCGGCAAAGACGTGGTGGAAGGGAGTCCGGCGAGACCGACCTTCTAGTCTCCCTCCGGCGAGTTGGGAGGAATTTCGGGGACTGGTGTTCTCTGCCTACTTCCCTGATAGTGAGAAGAGAAAGCTTCAGGAAAAAATCAGGAAGCTGAAGCAAGGTGATCGCTCGGTGAGAGAGTACGAGAGAGAGTTCTCTCGCATTGTAAATTGTATCCCTTATGTGATACGGGATGACAAGGACAAAGCTGATTGTTTCATGCGCGGACTTCGGCCTGAGATTTTTAAGGTTGTGCATCCCTTCAAACTGCAAACCTTTGTCGAGGTACTGGACCTAGCCCTGTGGGTAGAGCAGGGCAATGCATTCGTGCAAGAGGAGCGCGAGTTTTATGACAAGGAAATAGAGATGGGACGACCATCGAGTAAATCTTGTGGACAGTCGAGTTCCAGACAAGTCCCGACACGTTCGCGTCGACGATCTCGTGCCCCGGGGACCTACCATACTCGGTCCTCGGCGAGTTGTGTTATTTGTGGGGGCCCTCATCACCCACAATAGTGTGATCAGCGGGAGGGCAAGTGTTAGATGTATGCCCTAGAAGCCAATCAGGCTGACACATGTATTTCTTTTAGGACATAAATTTATATTTGACTTTAAATATTACGAATAAATATGGGTTCTTATTTCCATTCATGTTGTGTATGTGTCCATGAATCGTCCAAGGAATTAATAAGATGATGACATGTATTCTCAAGAGTTGAGAATTTGAGATATGTGTCATTGATGGTTAATTCCTAAATGCTTTCGGTCGATGGATCATCGCGGGGACGGTGATTGATCCGATGAGATTGGTGCACAGGTCGCTTCCCTTTTGGGTAGATGAGTCTCGAGTCAACAGTGTGGAGACACTGGAGCGAATGTGCAGGTGGTTGTTAGAGAACAAGGGTACCGAGCGTGACCAACGCGAGAAGTCACTTGGATGTCTACTCACTCGTCAGTGACTTACTCAATGTTGCAGTAGTGTGACTGGTCCTTTGACCTGCGGTGCCTCGGCTATTCACAATGAGGTTACTGTAGTTTGACTGTACATACACTTGGTCCCTAGCCATTCGGGTCCTTGCGGTGCATGTTGGCTGCAGTAGGTTCGTTGTAGGAATAGGGTGTGCACCTATATGGAATCTATCTCCCTTGGTAGATAGGGGCGTTAGTCCTATGTGATTTATGAGACCGAGTTTAGAAGAACTTGGCCAAGGCAGGATAAATAGCGGAAAGGGTTTCCGATATTAGAAACTCGTGTCGGATAAATTTGACATATGACAGATGATGGGGTTTGACGAGTTGTTCCATGATCTCCGTCTAGTCGGGACTCATGATAGAAGGACTGTATCACACGGTAACTGCACCAAGAGGTTCAGTATTCCATTCTACTGGAATGCCACTACATGCTGCTAGGCGTCACTGGTGGATTGTGAGACTCGTGAGAATTATCTGGATGATCGATAATTCTCATTGGGCTGAGGCTCGGGCAGAGTTGACTGCTGGGCAGTAGTCCTAGACTGTTCGAACGCGCTGGGTCTTTTGGGGAGAAATGTCGAGACAATCGGGGTGCGTGTGTGTGGGGGTGGTTGCGGGGGCCCCCGTCAAATTAGATGCGAAAACCGGATCGGGTGTCGTAGGGCAAACCGAGGTAAGCCCCAAAACTTTGGAAGTTTGAACGGTGTACCGGACCCTTTTAGGGGCGCTCGGAGGAGACTAATGTTGTTTTGGGGGGGGGCGCGCCAGATGTGGTTTATGAGTGCTGAAACTTAATTAACAATTGCTGGTCAACCTTGTCTCAGGCGTACCATAACCTCTCCACGGATGCCATCCGAATCCCACAAAGCTGTGGAGAATCATATGCTAAAACCGCTTTCGCCCCTGCTCAGGTTGCACTTATCTGCAACATTGCAGGGGAATTTAACGCATCGAACAGAAAAATCGGGGGCACCATACTGCAACTTTTTGCGTGAACATTGACCTCAACGTGGAAATCTGTTGAGCTAACTTTACAATGACGCGACTTTATCGATGCTTCCGAAATGTGTGACCCCGTGGTGGTTCAGGCATCCGACAGCACAACGTCCAGGGCCTCCAAAACTGGCTCTCGCGCCGGCTCACCTCAACAGGTTTAGGGCGTTGCCGCGACCACGGGAACCTTCTGAGCGTTCTTCAGGATCGAATATCTCCTGGGACTTTAGATTTGCAGCTAACTCCTGTTTTTCAGATTGAGCTATTTTATTAGATATGCACACAATTTTACAGGCCTAACAAACAGAATCCAACTCGGGCGCTACTAAACACCCACGGGGTAACAAAATAAAGTGCGCAATCATCAACCTTCAAATTGCGAACTTTACCCGGAGAACGGGAAGGGGTGGTGTTTGAGGACCTGTTGAAGAAACAGGGTTTTGGTTAGAGCCAGCCTTTTGGGGTTGTACGGGGGGCTATGAAGTCCAATTTTAAATAAATAGGGGGGACCCTAGAAACCCCACGAGTTTTCTATTTGAGGTATGAGTTTAAGTTCCGAGGACAAAACTTTTCATAGGGGAGAAGGATGTAGTACCCCTGGGACCTAACTGACGAAATGACTGCAGTATCCTAAACTGTTCGACACTTCTGGAGAGTGTCGGGACAAGTCGGAGTCATTTTGGCTCAAAATAGACGCGAAAACGGACTCGGAGCACCGAAATAAGCCAAAACTAAAATTTTGGACGTTTAGCAGTTTAGGGCGCCCGAAAGTTGGGTTTAGGGCGCCCGAATCTTAGTGCTGTTACTGAGTCATTTCGGATCCAGTTTTAGGGCGCCCGAAAAGTGAGTCCGAAAGTTCACCTCGTGAGTATCGATCGTGCTGACTCGTGTGCTTTGGTAGGTAAGTTCCGCCGGACCACGATAGGGCACACCAGACCGCTTGACGGAGAATCCGAGGCTGTTCTGTGCAGGCTGGAAGATCTGGGCGCCCAGTTCTTGGGTTCTGGGCGCCCGAATGTTGGATTTTCAGCATTGGTGCAGGTTTACAGCTTGTGTTCTTGAGGCTTTTTGTATCCATTCCTTTGGCTATAGTAGTGGTGGACGAAACCCCCTGAAGCTCTTTTGCTTCCCTCTCTTGGTGAACCCTAAAAAATTGCAGGGAACCCCTCCAACTCCTCCAATTTTCTATCTTTTCCCATTGAAGGCTTTGGATTCCTGCAGAACAGCAGCGTCGACCTGTGGCGTTTCAGGTTGTGTGCAGTGTAGGAGTGTCCAAATCCCACAAAACCTAGTTTGTTAGATTGTGGACTTGTAGAGGAAGGTGTGGGATCCTTCCAATCACATTTTGGATAGGTATGTACGCTGTAGTTGCTATTTTACTGGAACCCTTGTGTTCTTGAACTGAAATTTGGGTTTTCCTTTGATCTTATGGATCCAAATCTCTATGGAGCTGGATTTTTGAATTGAGGATTGGTTTTCCCTCATCCCTTGCTGGTTTGGAAGTTCTTTCCACCTAGATTTGAGAGTTCAAAGATGAGTTTTAGCTCAGATTTAGAGTTTTAAGCTTAAGTGCTGAATTTATGTGTAGTTGATGGATTTCTTGGATTTTTTAATCCAGATTTTGTTGGAAGCTTCATTGATGGATTTGGAGTGATCCCTCACTGTATTTGGGAGGTTTGTGACCCTATTCCCTGGGCTAGACTTGTGGGAAATTTAGGAATTAAGCTAGAAGTGTTATTTACTTAGTTGTTGGAACTTCTGGATGCAGTTTTGGAGGACCCTGGAGTGGATCCGAATCTGATCGGAGCCCTTTTTGGAGATCGAATCGAACTCCGTTTTGGAATTATTCTAGAACCTCTCCTGATGAGTTGGGTGAATTTTCACAGCATTTGGACCTTGGAATCGGATTTTATCGCATGCTGAATCCCTACATGTTGTGCTGCCAGGCTGCAGTTCTGGGCTCAGGTTCAGGGCGCCCAGAAGTGCTGCAGGGTGGGTTCGAATCCTGATTTTGGCTGGTTTGAGCCCGGTTTCAGCTGATTTTGTTTGGAGGCCTTCCACTCGACTTCTAGTCATGGTTGGATAGCTTTAGAGGTGGGTTGATGTTGTCGAAAGCTTCCGAATTCCTCATAAGTTGTAGAGAGTGCAGCATGTTATTTTATAATCAGATTTTTCATGTTAGTAGCTCGAATTCATAAATTTGCATGTGTTTATATGAAATCTAAATTTGGAGCATAAATTAAAAATTTATTGTCATGATTTACATGCTGAACTAAGATTTGACTTAGGAGAAAACTGGTGAACCTACAACCGTCACTTTTTGAAACTGTTATCAGATTTAGCTCTAGGAGCCGTTTCTATTCATGTATCACCGCTGTTAGTGTGAGGTGGATACTTAGATTGTTGTAGGACGAGTTTACGCTCGTGCTGAGATGCCGAGCTTGTATATAAAGCAGGGTTAGGCTGTTTTGTATTGTCGAGTGCCGTCGGGGTTGACGGTGGACCCAGATTTTTATTTTGTATCAGTTTGTACTGAGGGCACGTGAGCTTGGAATCTTTGACCCATTTGACCCCTTTTTATTTGATTATAGCCTGTCGGAGCCTGATTGTGCTCGACAGAGATACGCTTATTAACTCGGTTAGGTAGCTCCCCCGAGTGGCGCTCCGGAGTGAGGCCTCTCATGTGTTGATGTCCCTGCAGATTAGTGGATATGATTCTTGGACTGGCTACCTTTTGGTAGTGTGCGGTGTGGCTAGGCTTTTGGCTGGACGAGCCTTTTTGGGCGGTTCCGTTAGATGGGGTCAGGAGTGATTATT
Organism: Puya raimondii; assembly: GCA_016920855.1. NCBI lineage: Eukaryota > Viridiplantae > Streptophyta > Magnoliopsida > Poales > Bromeliaceae > Puya > Puya raimondii. The sequence continues at coordinate 143,882,177 of JABWPP010000050.1, forward strand.
CACATTAGTGATGCATATACTTTGAGAGTATGACTTGGATAGTGGTAGGGTAGTGGCATTACAGCTGTAGAATTTATTCCAGCTTACTTTATTGTTTTCTTTACCTACCACCTATACTGTTAGTCTCGTAGACTTAGTGGGTGGGCCGTTGAGGTCGGTAGCAGTACCCACTGAGGACTACTTCTTTTGATAGTAGTTCTCACACCCATTGTTGCCACCTTTTCTTGCAGAGCCTTCGACTGTTGCGGCTGCTGCTTCTGTTCCTGCGGATCGAGGTAAGGGAGTCGCGAGCTAGATCCCTACCATTCCCAATTTTTCTTAGAGGAGGACCCTACTGGAGATAGTTTTATTTTGAGTTGTGCCATGTACGTATAGTGTGAACTGGTTGTTCCTGTGAGAGGTGGACTTCTACCTATTTTGGCTTTGGAGGAACTATTGTATTTTGGATCCTATATGTACAGGTGGCTTTTGTTCTATTAGTATGATCTTATTTCAGCTCTATATCTCTTGTAGTTGCTTGTATGCTTTGTTTACAGGTTAGCTATCGCTTCGTATACATAGAAAATTTTATGTATACGGCGGATCTGTTGGCGAGCCCGGAGAAATGAGTAATCCGGGGCGTGACATCAACACACCGAGATTTACGTGAAAAGACTCCAACTAGGAGTAAAAAACCCACGGGGCCAACACGCGATAACAATCCACTAAGAAATAAAAGATTACAAGGTGATTACCGACTCCACGGACTCAAACCTCTCTTTTATCTTCTTTGGATCTCGCGTACACCACCGAGTTGTCCACGCCCCACGTTCGAATCCACGAACGCCACGTCCTGAATCCACGAAACGCTCAACTTCGAATTCCCGAAGCCTTTATCACGCCGAATCCACGACGCCCACTCGAATCCACGAGCGCACTCCGTCCGGAGCAAGAACAATAAAGTCGATGATGATTTATTGCTTAGAATACCATTGAAGATCTGTGGGAATAATCTCTAAGCAATTCTCAAATTGATTTTAGAAGAAAATTAGAGATCTGTGGAATTAATCTCTAAGCAATTCTCAAATTGATTTTAGAAGAAAATTAAAGATCTAGGGCACCATGAATCAATTTGAGAGAAGCTTGATGAAGAAGATGAGGAAAATGGCTACCTACAAGCTTCTAGGGTTTCTAAAAGGTACTCTATACTTAACCACGTTTTAGAGACATCCCCACATCTTATATATAGGTTTAGAAGACATAGAATCAGAGTAGGATTGAAAAAACAAAGTTTCGAAAAATTGCGACGGGTCAGGGTCCGGACCTTGGATGCAGTGTCCGAACTCTGAAACACTCTTCGCGTTTCATACTCCGGACCTCAGCTCTCAGGGTCTGGACCCTCCCTGCATGACAGCCAGAGAGGCGTACGGGTTCCGGACCTCACCTCAAGGTCCGGATCCTGAAAATTGAAAAACTCAATTTTTATATTTTAAATCAATTTTAATCTCTTCTAATGTCTTCCAAACACTTGTAAATGACCATAAATCACCATCAAGATTATTTAAACTTACCAAGCATCGTGAATTCATACGTTGAGTCTTCGAGTCTTCAAACTCCATCTTTTCTTCTTTGAACCTTCAAGACTCCGACTCACTTCACGAAATATGCCAATATAAAATTCGTAACACAGTTCGAAGGGAAATGTTCCCCTTGAACAAACTTCTACCAAAAGAAATTCTTATGGTAAGAAGGAAGTTCCGAAGAAACCAAAGGCCGATGAAGGAAAATGTTTTCACTGTAAAGTAAAAGGCCATTGGAAGAGAGACTGTCCTAAGTATCTGGTGAGCCTGAAGGAAAATGCTAAAGACAAACCTTTCGAAAGTAAGTCCCATTTGCTCATAGTTGAAACTAACCTTTCGGTCTCGTCTACTCTCGGTTGGGTTATTGATTCTGGTTGTACTTCCCATATATGTACCTCCATTCAAGGCCTAAAGGAAAGTAGAATGTTGCGGGATGGTGAGATTACCTTGCGAGCTATGGACGGGGCAAAAGTTGCTGCCGTAGCCAAAGGAACCTATCCGCTACGGTTACCGAGTGGTCATGTTTTAGAGCTTAGAGACTGTCTTTATGTACCCACAGCTAGCAGAAATTTGATCTCTGTTATTTTATTAGCTGATTCAGGGTATTCATTTTTATTTAATAAGAACTATTGCACTATTTATTTTAGAAATAAAATAGTTGGTTATGGTTCATTAATAGACAGTCTCTATCAATTACATTTGGATGTAATTGCTAATACTATTGAGCAAGAAGTAAATGTCGTAGGGTCTAAGAGACCTAGATATGAGGTTAACTAAAAGTACTTGTGGCACATGAGATTAGGTCATATAGGAGACGATAGGATAAATAAATTGGAGCTCTCTCTTGGATTTCTTCTTCCCAACCCTCTAATTCTTGGGTTTGATCTCCTTCTCTTCATATTCTTCTTGGGAGCTTGCCTCTAGTCCTTGGAGAGGAGCTTGGGATTGAAGGAAGAGGCTTGTTTGAGGATTAAACTTCAACCCTAGCATCCTATAGCTTGGTTTGGAGCTCTAATTGAGGTTAGTAGTTCTTTTGCTCCTTCTAATTGTGAGTTTTGCAAGAGATTTGGAAGAAAACTTATTTTTTATGAAAACTAGGGTTTATTTTGAAATTTTCTTATTGGAAGCTTTTGTGATGGAACTGATGAGTGTAGAACTTTTGTAAGTCGGATTTGAAGCCCCATTGCTTTGATTTGGATTTTAAGCAAATTCCCTTTGATTTGAGGTAATTTTCACCAATTTTCACTTCAATTTTTAGTGAATTTTGTGGTGAGGTTTTTAGAAGCTTGTAACCCTTTGGAAAATTTTCTTAGGGTACAAGAAGTCTAGGGGGCATCTTCGTTTGAGTATTGATCGAACTTTCAACGGTTATCCGGTGGGTTTGACCTCACCGAAATGGGTGAACTCCCCCTATGTCTCTTATCTTGTTATAGGACTTAATAAATGGTTTAGCATGATACTCATGACATCGTAAAATTTTTGAACACAAGACATAATCATCTCATGTACGAAGATTTGCTTACTCTATATAGTAGAGGAATACATCATAATGACATGCATGTTAAACTATCTTTCTCTTGCTCATGTATTTATGCATGTTATAGTTCGATTGTATCGTAATGGTCACTACGTGGTTAGTGGAGCTACTTAATTGAGTAGAAATTGAATGGCATCATTTAAAAATTACTATGGTTAAAAGGGAGCATGGTACATTGCATGTTTAAGACATGTTATTAGACAAAAGAAACTTGTACTTAAACCTAGTTGGACTAGATATGACATTGTGACATGTAATCGACCTCTTGGTCGTCATTGGGAATTCTATGTTTTAGACATGATGAATGAGGACGCGTACGCTTTTGATCACGCTTGTTTGCCGTTGTGCTCATTCGCACAAGCTTGTGAGGGTCGCTCCCTACAAGCCGGCACTCCGGAGTTTAGCCTTTGCGACAACATGCTCGCCCGTGAAGGATTGGGCGCCGAGTGGGACGCCGTGGGGGAGGCACATTCCTAGCGGGGGAATGTTGACTACCACGGGACCATTAGGCATGACACAAGCCGGAACGTTACCTCGTGTAAGTCTCCTATGATTGGATAAAAGTTAACTAAACTGGACAATTGTACATCACACTTAGTTGATGCATACATGGTAGTTGCATTTGTATATTAAATCACTTACTCTAGTAAGCATAATGAAAGTAGGGCTATACATGTTGTTGACATAGCTATTAGAGGCATAATAGTAATTGAATCTTTTCATTCCAATTGCTATATCCATGTTTAAATTATAGATGCTTACTATCTTTGCCTCAGTTGACCTAGTGGTGTATTTCGCCATTCTCGGCGGCTTACCCACTGGGAACTATTATTTAATAGTTCTCACCCCCATTGGTTATTTGTTTTTATTACAGATCCTTCCACAGCGGGAGAGGCTAGGGATCGCGGCGAGGGGATCGCATCTAGCTAGAGCCTCTTCGATTTTGCTATAGGTGGACCCGAGACACCTTTCTTTTGAATTTTAGATGTGAAAGGTGTACCTTGTATATAGTATAGGGACCTACTGGATATTCATAAGATGTACTTTTTTGTTTAAACTTAACGTATATCTTGTGGATGGATCATGTATTAGTTTTGTAAGTAATAGAATTTTTATACTTGCTCTGATTATCAAGTTTAGGATATATTATACCTTCCTTTTTGGGATGTTTGTTGTAGACGCCTTGTGTGCACCGGGGGTGCTTGGTGTACACGACGGGTCGGTGCACGTGCCGGGTGGGCTTCCGCTAGGGCCCGGGCGTGATAGTAAATCTTTCTCGATGTTTACCGACACACATCCATAATATTCAAACAATCCAATCATTCCCTCGAATGATTCATCATCTACTATTTCGTGAGTTATATATTCATCCGAAACCGTGGGGCATCGAATTTTGAGATGAAAGAAATTCTTCTCTACTACAATTTGCTAAACGATGCATTCTCGTCTCAAAATTATTAAATGTTGTATCTGAACAAATCGCGATTAGGCTTTTTCGACCATCGACATATTGTGGACTATTCCCATCCCTAACTAACTGTCCATCCTAATGAACACTTAGTGACATCCGACGATTAGTCATTTTAACTACACAACAAAAAACTTTCAAAAATAATATAAAATATTTAGTCAATATAATATAAAAAAAATAAAAGGAGGAAGAGAGGGACCACATGAAGGCTCCCCCACCCAACACACTAATCCAACATAGAGGGAGGGAGGGACTACCCAAGGTGCACGCAAAGATGGTCCCTATTGCTTGAAGAACCTCCAGTAGCAATGAGAGAGAGTGGTGGCCCACCCTCTAACTGCCACTCCCCCCTCCCAACTTCCACTTCTCCCACTCCCTGCACAAGCCCACTATAGCCACCGCAGCGCCCCGCACAACCACCCAATCCTCCCCGCCGTGCCCCACACAACCATATATCTCAACCACACACCCCTTACCCCCACCCCACACTGCCAGCCACCACCACCCCTCACTGAACCTCCCCCCGCCCTGCCAGCTAATCCCTCCGCCATCCCCCAACACTGGCAGCCACGACCGCCCTCCCCTCCCCCAACCCTAACACTGCCAACAAACAGAAGAAAAAATAGAAGGATATTGAAAACTACCTACACGTCCGAGGGATCAGGTCGGCTAGGTCGACGACAAGGACGAGGGTAGACAGTGACGGCGACGGCGCACGTTGGCGACGAAGGGCATAGTCACATCCTAATTTTTCTATGTAATCAAGGTGCACTCTTCAATAAAAACTGTCTACGCCGAAAAGAATGTCTAAAACGAAGGAATCAGCCAAAACCCACATGCATTGTCACGCCCCGATTCCATAGTGGAAACGCATAGGAACGACAACAGACCGCTGTGTGTACACAACTCCGCACACACGAAGCATCCAATAGAACAAAAACAACAGAGGAAATGAGTAACATATAGAAAAATCCATAACTAAACAATGCCATAAAGAGATACTAAAATAAGGTGTAGATATGTATTAGAGCACTATATACAAAACTGAACTACTGTACATCACTATACAAGAGTGAGATAAACCTCAAACCCCAAAAGTTAAAGTACAAGAATAAGGCTCTGGCCCTCGCCAATCCAGATGTACAGTCTTTATATCCAAACTCCATATGTATAGTCTTTATATCCAAACTCCACTAGCTGGTGGTCCTCTACAGCTCATGTACACATGATGGGTCGCTACCTACGGCGCAGTCCCCTTACCTCGATCCGCTGATGGTGCATCAATCTCTAAAAAAAATAAACCACAAGAGGATGTGAGAACTATTAAACAATAGTTCCCAGTGGGTACGGTCGGCGACAACCATGACCTTCCCACTAGGTCTACCGGAAGCAAGAATAGGTAAAGAATAATTAATTCTACTATATACTATGCTATAGAGCATAAGATGAGTAATACATTTCCAATATCTGTTATGCTTCTACACAAGTAATGATCAGGAAGAAAATGGATGAGGCATGCATCAATGCTAATACTACAAATAAATGCAATAATATACCCAATTGCAACGACCGGCTCATAGGTCCGGTCAAACCTGCGCCCGCCTAGTGCACGGCCACACTCTCGCAGGTGTGACGGCGACACCTAGGCTACTGTCTCTGCTATCGCTGGCCAGCCTCCGGAGTGGCACTCGAGGGGAGAGACCCCTACCAGATCTAATAGCGCGTAACACTATCAAGCTCAATGTGGCTCTGCAGACTATGGTCTATGTTATGATAAAAAAGATCACAAGTACCCAATCCAATGTCCTCAAAACAATCATAGAGTAATCTTTAAATCAGATGTCACAATAGAATATGCATATTCCCTCTCTACGTTCAAACATGTGCACGCTACCCACGGCCTCTGTGGGTAATAAATGACTCACCATGATGCATACGATGTCAACTGACCTCCCACGACCTAAACTAGGATATCCAATATGAGATAGATATTAATAACAATTCACTATATCGTGACTATTAGATTTATGATTCACATAGTATGGCCTAAATTAGTATCTATATGTGAATAAGCTGAAATCCATACCCTCTACTCCATTTCAAGCTAATATCATCTCTATCAACGTATATAACCACATATAGATACATATGTCATGCCTACTCTATCACGCCTCGGATTACACGTTTCCCCGGGCTCGTCAACAGATCCGCCGTATATATAAAATTTTCCATATATACGAAGCGATAGATAACCTGTAAACAATGCATACAAGCAACTACAAGAGATATAGAGCTGAAAATAAGATCATACTAATAGAACAAAAGCCACCACCTGTACATATAGGATCCAAAATACAACAGTTCCTCCAAAGCCAAAATAGATACAAATCCATCTCTCACAGGAACAACAAGTTCACACTATATATACATGGCACAATCCAAAATAAAACTATCTCCAGTAGGGTCCTCCTCTAGGAAAAACTGAAAATGGTAGGGATCTAGCTCGCGACTCTCTTATCTCGATCCGCAGGAACAGAAGCAGCAGCCCCAACAGTCGGAGGCTCTGCAAGAAAAGGTGACAACAATGGGTGTGAGAACTACTATCAAAAGAAGTAGTCCTCAGTGGGTACCACTACCGACCTCAACGGTCCACCTACTAAGTCTACAAGACTAACAGTATAGCTAGTAGGTAAAGAAACAATAAAGTAAGCTAGAATAAACTCTACAGCTATAATGCCACTACCCTAACACTATCCAAGTCATACTCTCAAAGTATATGCATCGCTAATGTGAATAGTCACTCCTGACCCAATCTAACGGAGCCGCCCAAAAAGGGCTCGTCCAGCCAAAAGCCTAGCCATACCGTACACTACCAGAAGGTAGCCGGTCACAAGATCATATCCAAATCGAACTGCAGCGACATCAACGTGTGAGAGGCCTCACTCCAGAGCGGCACTCGGGAGAGCTACCCAACCGAGTTAGTAAGCGTATCTCTGTCGAGCACAATCAGGCTCCGGCAGGCTATAATCAAATAAGAAGGGGTCAAATGGGCCAAAGACTCCAAGCTCACGTGCCCTCGACACAATCTGATACTAAAATAAAAATCTGGGTCCACCGTCAACCCCGACGGCACCCGGCAATACAAAACAACCTAACCCTACTGTATACACAAGCTCGGCATCTCAGCACGAGTGTATACTCGTCCTACAACAATCTAAGTATCCACCTCGTACTAAAAGCAGTGATACAAGAACAGAAACGGCTCCTAGAGCTAAATCTGATAACAGTTTCGAAAAGTGACGATTGTAGGTTCACGAGTTTTCTCCTAAGTCAAATCTCAGTTCAGCATGTAAAACATGTCTATAAATCATTAATTTATACTCCAAATTCAGATTTCATATAAACACATGCAAATTCATAAATTGGAGCTACTAACATGAAAAATTTGATAATAAAACAACATGCTGCACTCTCTACAACTTAGGAGGAATTCCGATGATTTCGGTAACATCAATCCACCTCAAACGCTAGTCCAACAATGGCCAGAGGTCGATAGGAAAGCCCTCGCACAAAATCAGCCTCAACTGAAAACAATCCTACTGAAAACAGGATTCGGATCCACTCTGCAGCACTTCTGGGCGCCCAGAACTTCAGCCCAGAACTGCAGCCTTGCACCACGACCAGCACGAGTTCAACTTGCGATAAAATTCAATTCCATTGTCCAAATGCAGTGAAAATTTACCCAACTCACCAGGAGAGGTTCAAGAATAATCCCACCAATTTTCAGCCAAAACGGAGTTCGATTCAATCTCCAAAAAGGGTCCCTACCAGATCAGATCCACTTCTGGATGCCCACATTCTGCATCCAGAATTTCAGCACTTCAACCCTTTAAGCAATTTAGCCCAAAATGAGAATTCCAACTTATCAAACCAGTGAAGTAGGGTCACAAACCTCCCAAGTACAGTGAGGGATCAACCCAAATCTTCCCCAAAGCTTCCAACAATGTCACGCCCTAGGCCCCAGCGGAAGCCTACCAGGCACGTGTACAGACCCGCCGTGTACACCAGCACCTCCCCGATGCACACAAGGCGTCTACAACAAGAACAACACAAGAAGTAGAAGGAGTACATCCTAAATAAGGTGATCAGAGCAAGTACATAATTCTACTACTAAAACAAGTTCATCACAACTATAATCTCAAGATATATAATAAAATTCACTTAAAGTACATCTCATCAACACTAGGAGATCACTCAACTAGATACAACTATACACTTTTCATTCAATACAAATAAAAAGGCATCAAGGGTCCATCTATAATATCATCGTAGAGACTCTAGCTAGCTGCTAACCCCTCGCCACGATCCCTAGCCTCTCCCGCTGCGAAAGGCTCTGAAACAAAAAGCAACAACAAATGGGAATGAGAACTATTAAACAATAGTTTCAAGTGGGTAAGCCGCCTAGAGTGGAGAAATACACCACTAGGTCAACTGAGGCAACGATAGTATAAGAACAACATAAGGCATAAAGCAGCAACTGTTATACAATAAATCTACTACTATCGCCTCCTCGTGACAATATCATCTATATGAATATGATTTCTACTATCATAAGCACAAATATTTCATTCACACTAGTTTACATGCATGTCCATTTTATGCAATAAATACTGGTTAAAGGAAAGCCTTTCGTTATCATTGTATAACCATGCCACTATACTAACCAACATGAGTATAGGTTTAATACCACTATGGATGCCAATGCAACTAGTGACTAACATGAATGTCCAACTATTATGTATGCATTCAAATGGTGTCAAGCTAAGTAATGCCACAAGATACAACTCACTACTATGTCCATACACTACATGTATATGCATCAACCAATTGTGATGTACTATGTCCAGTTTACTTAGCTTTTATCCAATCAACGAGGGGACTTACACAAGGTAACGTCCCGGCTTGTGCCATGCCTAATGGCCCCGTGGTAGCCAACATTCTCACGCTAAGAATGAGCCTTCCCCACGGCAATTCACTTCGGCGCCCAATCCCGCACGGGCGAACATACTGTATCGCGTAGGCCAACTCCGGAGTGCCGGCTTGTAGGGAGCGACCCTCACAAGAATGTGCGAATGAGCACAAGGGCAAGCAAGCGCTGATCATAAGCATTGTATCCAAAGCCAACATGTCTCAATCATCATGTCTAAAATATGGAATCATAACATCGACTCGAGGGTCGGAACCATAACTCATATGCCATACTTGTTCTCAAATTACTTGTTGGTATACCTATACTAATATGTAACATGTCTCAAACATGCAAATGTTCACATTTCACTCTACCAATAAGAATGGATTTATGTCACATTCATGACCCCAACGAGTTACTATCATGTACTATATCCAAAGCCATGTCTAATGCATTCTACTAATGCCGTAATCAATGCATTCTACCAATGCCATAACCGATGCATCATACCAATGCCATATTCAATGCATTCTACAAATGCCATAACAGATGCATTATACTAATGCCATATTCAATTCATTCTACAAATGTCGTAATCAATGCATTCTACCAATGCCATAACCGATGCATCATACTAATGCCATATTCAATGCATTCTACAAATGCCATAACCGATGCGTTATACTAATGCCAACAAAATCATTGTTCATGATATACATATGTCATAATATATGAACCTCCACTTCATGGAGTATAGAAATCACCGTGCAAGTACTCTATTCTCACTTAACTAAGCAATTGCGTGCTTTTGCCAATTACATAATCAAGTAAGTAGGGAACCCCCTTTCATCATGTCTCAAACATGGAATTTCGCCCCGCGACCTAAAGGTCGGGTACAAAGTCACAATGCTATTCTTAGTTGCTCACCTAAATGAGGTGCAACACATGATACCACTCGCATCATGTCATTAACCTGTGTTATGTCACCATCTTTTCCTTGTCTACGGCAAGCGTCAATAATGCTATGCTAGACCAAGTCCAATATTCCCACTAGTCATGTAGTGTTTCATATGGTGTTACTCATCTCTAACATGCATCTTATAATTTGCATAGGCGAAGCCTAACCTCACAATGTCAATTTTATGTTTCTAAGCATGCATGTTATCCTCATAGTCCTCTACTATATAAAGTACGCCATCTTTCACATGCCACATGAATATGTCATATGTTTGCTTCTACCAATAGCCAATATGCTAAGTGTCTCCAAGTCCACTATCCATCTAGTACCCCATATGTTGTTTAATCATTCAAGCATGCATTTCTACACTTACATAAAGTGAAATGTCATTCTATCATAACTATCCATAATGCTCTATGCATATTCTCATTTATGATCCCTACTACATAGGACATGTAATTCGCATATGTAACACATATATATTATGCATTCCAAAATTCTCTCATGTCATATCTATCATGAATATGCACCATTTTAAGCCATTAAGCTAAATAGAAGACATAGGGGGAGAGTTCACCCATTTCGGTGAGGTCAGACCCACCGGATACCCATCGAAACCTCGTCGTTACTTCGAACGAAGTTGTCCGCTAAGCTTCTCATGCTCTAAGAAAATTTTCCAAGGGGTTAGGAGCTTCGAACAAGCTCACCATGAAATTCACTAAAAATTATAAGGGAAATAGGTAGAAATTACCTTATTCCAAGAAAAACTTGGATAAACTCCACATCGACCCATTGGAGCTTCAAATCCAACCTAAAGTATCATCTACACCCATCAATTCCAATTCAAGAGCTCATAATTAAGAAACCCTAAATCAAACCCTAGTTTCTACCAAACTAGGTTTACATCCAAAATTTCATGCAATACTCATGAAAAGAGGTTGCTAGAGAGCCACTCACTACCTCAAGAGCTCCAATCCAAGCTAGCAAGTGCTAGGGTTGAAGTTTGATCCACAAACAAGCTCTACTCTTCAATCCCGAGCTCCTCTCCATGCCATGGAAGCAAGTTACCATGAAGAAGAAGAAAAGAGGAGATCAAATCCATGATCTAGAGGGTTGAAGAAGAGAAAATTTAGAGAGAGAGAGAGGGAAGAAGCCTACCTCCTTCTCCCAAAGCCTCAGCAATAAGGGCACAAGAGAGGGGTGAAGGGGTACTTAAATCCCGAGCACAAAATCCACATAGACCACTCACAAAGCCAAAATTGTAAAACTGCACGAAACAGTTTTCTGCAGCACTGCGTACCGGTACACGAACAGACGTACCGGTACCAGGCTCAAATTCCGCAAAACCCGAGCCTCGGTCAAACAGACCAATACACAGTATTCCGGTATCTCGTAAATCAGTACCAGAATAAATTAAATATGTTCCGGTGCCCCAAGCCAGTACCGGAATACAATACAAAATCTGCACCTTTTGCAGATTTCGATCTCCAGAACCTGTTTTCGTATTTTTTAAGTCCCGAAAGTACTCCCAAGCTCTCCAAACTCAATCCAAATTTCCAGAATAGTATAAAGCACTATTCTCTCACTAGAACTCTGTAATTTGCTAAAGTTCCGTGTGCTGCAAACAAAGATCTGGATTAAAAAATCCAAGAAACTCATCAAAAATCCACAATTTCAGCACTTAAGCTTAAATCTCTAAATCTGAGCTAAAACTCACCTTTGAACTCTCAAATCCAGGTGGAAAGAACTTCCAAATCAGTAAGGAGTGAGGGGAAACCAATCCTCACTTCAAAAATCCAGCTCCATAGAGATTTGAATCCATAAAACCAAAGAAAACCCAAGTTCAGCTCAAGAACACAAAGGGCAACGGCAACGGCAGCGTACATACCTGTCCAAATCATAATTGGAAGGATTCCACGCCTTCCTCTATGAGTCAAAAATCCAACAAACAAAGTTTCACAGGATTTGGACACTCCTACACTGCACACGAGCTGAAACACCACAGGTCGACGCTGCTGTTCTGCAGGAATCCGAAGCCTTCAATGGGAAATATGCAATTTAGAGGAATTGGAGGGGTTTCCTGCAATTATCCAGGGCTCACCATGAGAGGGAAGTAAAAGAGCTTCAGGGGGTTTGTCCTCCTCTATTTATAGCCAAAGGAAGGGATAAAATAAGCCTCAAGAACACAAATTGCTAACCTGCCCATTGCTGAAAAAACAACATTCGGGCGCCCAGATCTCAAGAACTGGGCGCCCAGATCTTCCAGCCTGCACTCGACCAGCACTTCGAAAAATCCGCCCAGCGGTCTGGTGTGCCCTAACGTGGTCCGGCGGAACTCACCTACCACCACACACGTGTCAAAAGGATCGATATTCACGGGGTATACTTTCGGACTCACTTTCTGGGCACCCTAAAGCTGGATCCAAAATGACTCAGTAATTCAAAGGACTAGCACTCAACATCTGGGCGCCCTAAACCTAACTTCTGGGCGCCCTAAACTGCCAAACTTTCAAAACTTCAGTTTTGGCTACTTTTGGTGCTCTGAGTTCGTTTTTGCGTCTATTTTGCGCCAAAACGACTCTGGCTCGTCACGACACTCTCCAGAAGTGTTGAAAAGTTTAGGATACTGCAGTCATTTCGTCAGTTAGGCCCCAGGGGTACTACATAATCGACTTAGTGTTCATGCATAAATCATCACACACATATACACGTGATAGAAATCCATTCTTCCACTCAATTCCATGCTAACATAGCCCTTTATCAATCTATATGACCATGTACAAATGCATATGAATGCAAATATACATAGAATGAAATTTGTCATTTCGACGACTCGAAACCCACCTCGAATTGCTAACACAATAGCGGCAAGTAATTAGCCTCCAATGCCACCACTCCTCGGCTCACGTTCCGGAGGGATCCACTAAGGAAACCAAAAATCAGTGAGGGTACTACCAAGGCAAAGGAAGAACTAAAATCCATCAATTCGATTCAGCGATTCGATTAAAGAATGCTAGATTTTATCGAGGACAAATCAACTTACCTAAAAATTTAGTGGAAGCAGCTCAAAATAATCATACATGGTGGAGGAACGCAACCAAGATCCAGTGATACTCCACTGAAAGAAAGAGACGACGAAATCAATGAAATATTTACAATCTTTCAAAATCAGCTTATAACCTCTATTTATCTCATTTACGAAGGGCACAGTCACGGTTGCCTAAAATGATCCAAAACTGAAAACTTAAGATAAATTGCTTCTTATTACCTTTAATTGAGCCTGTCCGTCGTTAACTTCGAGTGTAAACGGATATTCAGAAGGGTTCCAATTGGACGTATCGGATTAGAATTGGACTAAACTGCAAATTGAAATAGGTGCAGGGGGTTTCCTGCAATTGTGACAGATTTTTCTTCTTGCCCCAACCGACACAACCTTCTTGCTCTTTCTTTCTTCTTCTCCCAAACCTTTAATTCTCCTCTTTCTTTCACACACCCAAATAGGTGCAAAAATTGAGGAGAAATCTTAGAAAAATTGGGAGAAAAATTTGATTGGAAGCAAGCCAAACTTGAATCACCTATAATTTGAAGGAAAAGGATGGAAAATCCTAGGCTTCAACATTAGAGGTGAGTAATTTGTGGGTGTCTAAATTACTAAGTTTTATGAATTTGCTTAGTCGATAGCATTAAGTTGCTAGTTTTATAAGCATTATCCTAGCGTTGATTTATATTGTCTCTAAATATTGGAAAAAAAAATTATGAGGATAAGATGAAGGTTCCTTCTCTAGGTTCTGATAGTGAAATTATATTGAAATTTTTTTGTTGTGGTGAGTAATATAAAAGTTAGTTAATTTAGATATTTGTGTAAATAGGTTCCAAAGTTGAACTCTAAAATGTGAAAGTTGAAAATATTTGAATTAAAGAGCTTTCGTTGTGAAACTTATGTGATTTAAGGTAAGGATGTGGAAAATAGCAATCTTTTGAAGAATTTATAATGAAATTCTTGCGTTAATAGGGTTTGTGGGATATCTTAATTTGAAGCTTCCAAGTGTCAATTTGGAATGTGCTCGTAGATTTTCTAACAAGAAAAGCTGAGGGATCAATTTCTTCTTCTTGATTATAGGTTAGTTGGATGAAATTACTAATTTTTGACGTAGTGAGCTGAAATTGAAGCATAGTTGGATTTTGATATTTTGCTTCATTCTATTCCATCTAACAGTGATTTTGATGGATCCTAGTTGATACTTCACCTTACTCTTGTGGAGTTGAAGTTGGTCCTAGCTGGAATTTGGGCTGAAGTGAGATGCATTGTGGCCGAATTCTTGCCGTGGTTGGATTAGCTAAGGAGGTGGGTTCCGTGTCGCCGAAAAAGACGAACTTCCTTCTACGTCTATTTTGCATATATGTGTATATGTTTATGTATGCAGGTTGAATGCTTTGAGGGTTGTGATGACAATATAGATGAGTGAAGGGTGAAAATTAGATGTTACATGTGAACACCGGTTGATGTTAGATTAATTGAGCAATAAGTCATGTATATGTCTATGGTGCATGTGTAGATGTATGTATGTGGTTATATATTCGTAGAAAATTATTTTAGTTTGAAATTGAATAGAGGAAATGGATTACATAGTGTATTCATACAAATATTAACCTATGTCTAATTATATGATCAATAGGTTGAATTGCCTTAGTATAGTAATTATCAATTAGTTTAGTATGTTGCATACACTAAGTTAGACTGGGAAGCCCCATTGGACAACATATTCATATTTAGTGAAATACCCCTAGACATCATATGCATATTTAGTAAGATATCTAGTGTTCATTTGCATTATATATACTCTAGTTCATATGATAGATCTTGGATATTGAAAGGTATATGATTGTACCACTGTGAACTTAGTTGACATTCCATGATTATGCCGAGGGCAGCAGATTGGTTATTTGTGATCTATTTGATCATTGCATAGATCATAGCCTACAGAGCCACATTGAGCTTGACAGAGTTACATGTTATTAGACTCGATAGGGGTCGCTCCTCTTCGAGTGCCGCTCCGGATGCTAGCCAGCCATTGTCACGCCCCGGGTTATCTCTTCCCAGGCGCATGACAAGATCCGCCGCATACACAATATTTCTACCGTGTATACGAAGCGAAAACAACAACAACCAAACACAAAGAGCTAAAGGTATCAACAGAGCTGCTATATATAAATATCAAAAGATCACTGTACATACATACATCATCTATAACCATAATATACATCACTGATATCTCAAACTCACTGTATGTACAGACTCCATCTACCAAAATGGGGTATACCTCTAGCCAAGTATCCGGGGATCAACTCTACCCGACGGTCTCCTTTCCGCGCTCAGTATGCACAACTGGGGAAGAAGACTCTGCAAAAAGGTGTCAACAACGGGTGTGAGAACTACTATCAAACAAGTAGTCCTCAGTGGGTACCGCCACCAGCCTCAGCGGTCTGCCCACTAAGTCCTCAATCTCAAGAGATATATATAGAGCAATAAAGAAAGTAGGAGATATACTACCACTACTATGCACAAAGCTCAACTGTCAGTATGAATACCAATGAACTGAATATACCAAATGAGGACTATCATGAATCCATACACAATACAATACCTGCGTACCAGCTAGTACAGGAAACACCGTCTGTCCCTAGCTCAAATCCATAATACCATACAACACAATATGATACCACACGATACCTGCGGCCTGATCATGCTCAACCCTACAGGGAGCCTGCTAGTACAGGAACACCATCTGTCACTAGCCCCTCGTACAACCCTCTGTACGGAACATGACAACTCCGTAGTGGTATTCGTGGGAGCGACCCAACCGAGTAAAGTAAACTCATATCAGCGCCAAGCACCCACATATATATGATCGACACGACTGGGTCAACAAAGAATCACGTGCCCTCGGCACCTCAAAGGATAATCAACAAGTATGACCCAATCCACTGATCTCACAAGGAATCACGTGCCCTCGGCACCTCAAAGAATAGTCAACAACATGACCCAATCAATGCTCCTGTGCTCACAATCAATCTCAACTCTACCACAAAGAGGAGGTACAACAACATAGCACGAACCACAACATGATCACCTACACTACTATGTACAACAACTGGTACAAGGGATATTAACAGGATAGGTGTAGGTCAAATCATGCAACAAGGATACAAGGAAATCATGCATGCTCATATATATATCATTAGCATATCATGCAATATCAACCTAACAGGTTATATTTAATATAATCTCAGCATGTCATGCTATCATAATCCCAATAATATCATACTATCATAATCCAATACCATCATACTTTCATAATCCAATATCATCATATCATGTTAACATAATCCAACACTAACATGCTAACATGAGAGTAAACACATAGGAGGAAGTCCACTGAATCTGGCAACATCAACCCACCTCAAGAGCTAATCCAACCACGGTGGGGAAATAACAGTATCCTCATATCCAACCCTCCAAGCTCCAGCAGCACTCCGATCTGAATATACCTCCAAAAGGCTGCTAACTCCGACAGATCAACAGCTCAGCACCAGATCAGATCAACAGAATAGAGGAGAGCAAGCTAGGTTACAACTAATGCCAACACATGGCCCTAAACCCAACTTTCTCTCTCTAGAAAATGGGTCACATGAAGTGGGAAATAACTCCAAAACCATCAGGGACTCACCTATTTATAGGCTCCCAAAATTCCACTTTCGGGCGCCCGAATCCAACTTCCGGGCATCCGGAAACCCTGCAATCCAGGTGTCAGCTGGCGGCCAAGCGGTCGGTCGTCGGTCGGCAGGCGGTGGGGCGGCGTGTCTCCGGCGGTCGACACGTGTCCTGCGTCGCGACACGTGGCTCTCCACGTCATCAACTCAATCCGGATCCTCTTCCGAGCGTCCGGTTCCTGCGTCCAGATCCAAACTTCATCAGCACTTCCGGATCATCCACAAAGTTCACTGGATCTAGATCTTTCGGGCGTCCACTTCCTCACTTCCAGGCGCCCGAAATCCGTCAAGTCCAGAAACCCTCAAAATCCACAAAAACCAAGTATTACAGCCATAACAGAGATATTTACCCTTGGGATGACGACCCACCTGCGGGAGTGGTGATCGAGCTGGGGTAGAGCCTATATGTTGACGGGCGCACCTGCGGGAGTGCGGTTCAGGCACTAGGCAGGAGCAGGCTTGACCGGACCTATGAGTCGGTCGTTGCGATTGGGTACTATTACTGTATTTATTTATTACTATCAGCATTGATGCATATTCTAGTCATTTTGTCTCATGTTCCTTACCTATGTGACCTACGAGTTGGTCAGTTTATGATTGGATCACAGTGTGTGATTGGGTTGCACGTGTATGAGTGGGTGATACCTTACACTCAGTATTAGTACACTAGTGGATACATGGCACGGTTATTTACTTTGTACAGTGTACTATTTCTATTTATCAATATTGGAGTTGATGCATATATCAGATGGCTTTATTATCGCATATTCCATGATAGAGGTATGATAGACAGTATACTTGTATCGAAGAATGATAAATATGATACATGTATAGAGGCATGATGTTAGTAAAAGTATATTTATCCTTCTGCTTTGTAGCTCAGTTGATCATATACTATACTACTTTTTTTCTATTCTTGCCTCTAGTAGACCTAGTGGGAAGGTCATGATTGTCGCCGACCATACCTACTGGGAACTACTGTTTAGTAGTTCTCACACCCTCTTGTTGTTTACTTTTTTAGATATAGCTACACCGACGGATCATCGAGATAAGAGGATCACGCCTTAGATAGCATCTCCAACCCGTGTATATAGAGGACCACCAGTTAGTTGGTTCTGAGATTGTAAAATGTACATCAGGACTGGCAGAGTCAGGGTCTTTACTTATATACCTTTATTTTGAAATGTATGGTTGTATGTTTGTACGGATAGTGGTTGTCACGCCCCGCCGTACCTTAACACCAAGTAGGTGGAAGGACTAACCGCACGAGCGCGTGCCCCAGACCCGCCGAACGGACAGAGTCTCCCCTACCCGCCCAACGCGTCACAACACAAGTATTTCCACGATGTTCCAAATAGGAACGGAACGGAGTACAAGAGTTGCACAAGGAAAGCATCAACATAAAGAAGTTCTACTTCTATTACATCACATTTGCATATTTATACATGCCAAAATTTTCTTTTCCTTCATTCCTATTCCATACACCAAAACTATGGAATTACAAGTTGTATACATTTAATAAAAACCCCTATGCTATCATCGTCCAAAACACGGGGTACAACTATCCTTAACACCAAAATGGAAGGGCCGCTATCTACTAAGCCAAACCCTTGCCTCGCTCTGCCGCCTCACTCGCGGAAGGACCTGAAAAACGTGGGATGAGAACTATAAACATAGTTCCCAGTGGGTAAGGCCACCCAAGAGAGAAGCTCGACCCACCAGGTCCAAAGAAACACCATAAGCATAAGTTAGATTTCAATTAACTATGCATACAAATATTTACATGCTTGTAAATAAACATAAAGGATGCAACCAAATAAAATGACAACTTTAATTTTCTCCTAGGTTCATCCTATATCTCACATTGTCCAAGTTCAACTACTTTTCATTTATTTATGCTGTCGAAATCGCCGCATCACCAATTTGGTTCTCAACCGAAGCGGAATCGCTGCAAGTATTGGGCACCGGGCAATGGAATCGTCATCCCCATCATGGTCACAATCTCCAAAGAGTGGAATCGCCATCTCTTTATTCCGCATACCCGGGGTAGCGAAATCGCCGCATACCCCAATGTGTTCACTTTACACAATATAGTGTTGGGCACCGGGCAATGGAATCGCCATCCCCATCATGGTCCCAACCTCCAAGGAGTGAAATCGTCATCTCCTTATTCGGGTAGCGAAATCGCCGCATACTCGGAATAACAAAATCGTCGCATACCCTAATTCGTTTCCGCCATCACGTGGCTCGGGTAGCGAAATCGCCGCATACCCGGGGTAGCGAAATCGTCGCATACCCCAATGTTCACATTTCACACTTGCCTACCCAAGTTCAATAGCCCTAGGTTCAAGTCACCAAGTCTCACCTATGTTCAATGACACTAGGTTTACTTTACATTCTCAACCTAGGTTCCAACCTAGGTTCCATGACACTAGGTTCCAATTTCATGTTCCAACCTAGGTTCCAATCTCATGTTCCAACTTATGTTCAATGACACTAGGTTCCATTTGCACTTTTCAACCTATGTCCCACAACACTAGGTTCTAATTCATATATGCAATCACATAACAAGTATAACTAATAATGAAATACTTGAATTCATTAACATGCAAGATGAGCCCATTGCTCAATTCATCATGATTCTCATTTTGCCAACATGCAAATTCTAGGGTTACATACTTTTACACCATTTTAATTTCAAATAGTTATTTACCCTAGACATGAAAGTGACCTAATCACTTCGATAAACACAAACCCACCTCAAGAGCTCCCAAGTCTTGAATTCCTTGAGCTCCTAGGTCACTAAGCCTTGAGTTCTTACTTCAACCCAAGCTTCTACAAGAAAATGGTTCGTTACTCATTACGAACCCATAAATCAACTCGATAATTGAAATCAATTGTTCTAACATGATTTCCTATGGCTCAATTGCAATTTCCGAAGGTCCAAATATTTTTAGAACCTTCCATGGCAAAAGCCCTTATTTCACCTAGGTTTCACATGCATGCAGGTAGAACCCCGAAATTTCTTGGCCAATCTCCACGTTTTGTGGATTAGATTGCCTAGGGTCTCCAAAAACCTCAAAATACTAGATAAATTCCTAGGTTTGCACCCAAATCATGAGGAACTCACCTTAGCCACGAGTTCCCCAAGCTTCTTCTTGCACCAAGAAGCTTCTTCTCCACTTTGGAAACCTTTTCCAAAGCTCAATCCACCCTTTCTCCAAGCTTTGGAGAGATCTCTAGAGAGAGAAAGTGAGGAAGAGGGAGAGGAGAAGTAGAGGAGGAAGAAGATGAGAAGGGGAAGGTGTCTCAGCCTTTCATACACCCCCACTCATGTGAAAAGACCAAACTACCCCCCTCTCATATCACTACACACAGCCAGCCAAAGCAGGCATCTCGCAGCTCTGCATTCCGGTATGAGCATTGAAATACCGAAATACGGGCGTCTATTCCGGTTGCAACAGGCAATTCCGCAAAACCCGAGAGCTGGATTTCTAGATTTCCCACTGCATTTCGGTATCTCACAATCCATACCGGAACTAATTACATCCATACCGGAATCAACACATCCATACCGGAATCAAGTGAGTTTATTCCGGTTTCAACACATGATTCCGCAGAACCCGACAGCTGGATTTTTAGCTCAACCACGCCATTCCGGTATCAATACCTCCATACCGGAATGCGCTGCAGAATTCTGCAGTTTGGCGGACTTAACTTTTCAAAGTCCGTTTTCGCACCTCACTTGCGCCGAAAATACTTGTATAAGTTCCAAACTTGGCCGAAGCCACTCACATAGCCTCTCATGCCACTTTCCACCAGAACTCCACAATTTGTAGAAGTTCGGTACAACACACTGAAGTTCAGTGTACTACATTCCGCCCCCCTTAAAGAGTGTTTCGGCAGCAAAACTAAAATCGTATGTCAGCTAGAATCAGCGAAGAGGTAGGGAAATCGCTCCTTCATCGAGCATTCCAGTTCCCACGTAGCTTCGCGCTCGTCATGATTTGTCTATTGCACCTTTACATAAGGAATTTCACGGTTCCTCAATTTCTCCACGTCGCACACCATGATACACAAGGAAAATTCCTCATAGGTCATATCCTCATGAAGCTCAATTGGTACATACTCGAGGACATGCGCCGGATCATACACATACTTGCGGAGTGTCGATACATGAAACACATTGTGTATCCCCGCAAGTTTTGGCGGTAGGGCAAGCCGATACGCCAAAGATCCCACGCGCTCTAAAACCTCATAGGGCCCAATGTTGCGGGGACTCAACTTACCCCGTACACCAAATCGCTTTACCCCTCTCACGGGCGACACTTTCAAGAATACGCGGTCGCCCACCGCGAACTCCAAGTCCCGACGGCGCCTATCCGCATAGCTCTTTTGCCTTGATTGCGCCGTAGATAAGCGTTCACGTGCCGAGCGGACCTTTTCTTCCGCTTCACGCAAAACATCCGGTCCAAAGACCCTTCTCTCGCCGACCTCACTCCAATGAACAGGAGAAAGGCATTTCCTTCCGTACAAGGCTTCAAATGGTGCCATACCGATGCTAGATTGATAGCTATTATTGTAAGCGGATTCAGCCATCAGTAAATAAGTAGGCCATGCACCCATGAAGTCCAACACACACGCTTGCAGCATGTCCTCCAAAATCTGAATTGTCCTCTCCGATTGACCGTCAGTTTGAGGATGAAATGCCGAACTGAAATTGAGCCGTGTACCCAAAGCTTCTTGCAAGCTTTTCCAAAACTGCGATGTGAAACGGGGATCTCGATCTGAAACTATCGAGATCGGGACCCCGTGCAACCGCATAATCTCGTCCAGGTAGACTTGTGCTAGTTTGTCTCCCGACCAAGTGGCGTGGATTGGCAAAAAGTGTGCCGACTTTGTCAAACGATCCACCACCACCCAAATCGCGTCGTGGCCACCTTGCGATCGAGGTAGACCCACAACAAAGTTCATTGCTATATTCTCCCACTTCCAAACTGGAATGGGCAACCCTTGCAATTTTTCTGCTGGAAAGCGACACTCGACCTTCACCTGTTGGCACACTAAACATTGTGCCACGAAAATGCATTTTAAGGTCCTTATATATTTTGGTGCCGCCCGGATGAATCGCATAGGGAGAAGTGTGAGCTTCTTTCAAAATCTCCCCACGAATCTCCTCGACGTTAGGCATGCACAACCGATTTCAGAATCGGATGGCGCCCTTCGAATCCACGTGAAAGTCACCGGCGCGCCCGCTCTCAATAGCACCCCACACCGAGTGTTGCGGGGACGCCCGGGGCCACGACTTCCAAGTCAAACCGGCCCATTTCCTTGATCAACGGCATTTGTCCAGTTATCTCAATTACGAAGTTCTCCACGAATTTTCGACTGAGCGCATCGGCCACCACATTGGCTCTACCATACGTGGACCTCCAGCTCTACGGCGAGATGGCACATTTCGGCACATCCCCAAGTTCCAGTTCACTCGAGAGCATAGTCCTCAAACCCCACGTGGCTTTTACTATTCCAATGTCTCATAAAGAGCACATCACTCTGCTTTCATCAGCCACAGGTAAACATCACGTCGTTTTCACGATGAGTCCACACAAACACTCCATTCATGAATCCGATCTCATCTCATCGGTAATGCCAGACTCGGCAGTTGGTGACTCCACCAATTAGATGAGTGGTATGACCGAGCATTCGCACCTTTGGTCACTACCTACAGTCCTCGTGTCCATAACCTACGCTCTCTTACTATCAGAGCCATTGACTAAACCGCTTACTTCGGTTTATCACGAATAGTCCATAGACCGAAATTCTTACGTAGGCCTACAGCCTAAAATTCGTCTCGTCATTGTGTAACATCTCTCGTTTCGCATGTACAGATCCAAATCATCACTTAGCGGAGTTCTCACTTGGAACTTCGCACACACACTCCCGCCAGGAGCAACCAAGACCCCGAACCACTACAAGTCTCCGGGTGGGGTCATATCTACACCCTCGGTGTACTATCGTTCACACTGTCTCATATGTGCCATCCCACGTTCTCGGGTCATCGCTTGGACTACCACCCCGACCATAAGTCTCTGCCCTACCCTCAGGTCTCGGGCTGCTGTCACACACAGCTGACTGCGCCTGTCCATACGGCCCCAGGCTCCACAGACCACACATGGTCCGGGCACGGATTATCCCCAAGCAACACCCGCCACCGTCGCCACACACGACTAACACGCTCTACCGAGCGGCACGTATCTCTTTCGGCTCCTAAGCATCTAGTGCGAGGCACCAACCCTTCGAGCAGTCTTTGGCCTCCTTCACACATAATAATGCTCAAGTGCTACTGCCAACAACCCTCTCGGCTGAACAAAATCCTGTACTTCACCTGTACCTATACTTGAGCGTCCTACGCTACTATGCTTTTCCATACGAAACACAGGCACTAGGCAATCTTGCCTAAGTGCACAAGTACACTAGCACAATTCTCTCACCTCGGTTGGGGTACAACTAGACCCACTCGCCAGAGCTTGGCGACAGTCTCTGTATTACCGCAACAGTGATTCCACTTTCACCATTCGGTTAGCCGGATCAACATCCAGAACTCTTGGACTACCACGATGTCCTCGAGTGCTATGACTCGGCTCTCGCAATTGGCTACACACATTGCCTTGAGAGTCAGTTCACCATTTCCATTCTTGCCTCAAGCCCTCACCTTGGCTCATCACCAGCCACTCGCCGGCACCGTCTAATCACCTATCCGTTTTGGTAGGCGATACACTTTCATGACACGAGCATGCCTGGGTACCTACACCAACCCTTATGCTTGGTCCCTGCTGTATTTATACCCGAATAGTAGCGAATGACCACATGATAAATACATGCCATGCTCCAATGTTAAATCATGCTCTACGTATGATTTCTTCGATTAAATCATACCCGCCACGACGTCATCGGTAGCAGTAGGCTTCTCAACCCGGGTCGCGTATCTATGGCCACTTAGCGCCCGCCGCGAACCCACCGGTTGCCTACATCGAGGGCATTTTTCTGCCCGCAGCACACACCGCCGTGCCTGGGGGAACCACCACAAATAACACACCCCATGGAAGATTGAATAGAAGACATCTCCGTGGTTTGGGATTGCGATTACAAATGTCTCGGGGGTCGCCTAGAGCTTGATTGACCGCCCAAACTTCCCATCAATCACCCCTTTTTTTTTGTCATAATATTTGCGCTTCTCCCACGCGAATGCATTGCCTTGCTCCACCCACAAGGCCCGGTCCAATACCTCGGCAAAAGTTTATAACTTGAGCGAGTGGACACCATAAGATTTCTGGCTGAAATCCTTGCTCGAAGCAATCGGCCTTGTCCTTGTCATCCTGAACCATGTAAGGGATACAATTTACAACGTGAGAGAATTCTCTCTCATATTTTCTCACAGTGCGGTCTCCTTGCCGCAACTTCCTGACCCTTTCCTGAATCTCCCTCTTTTCGCTGTCGGGAAAATTAGCAGAGAACACCAAACTCCGAAATTCTTCCCACATCACGGGAGGGAGGCTAGGAGACTGGTCTCGCTTAACCTCTTTCCACCACACCCTTGCCGACTTTTCTAGGCAATGTGCGGCAAAATGGACCTTGTCCCGCTCTAAAGGGCACAAGTCCTCAAATAGGGTTCCCATGGAATCGATCCACGTTTCCATGGTCCGTGGATCCACAACTTCTCCGACCAACACAGCCATCTAGTTGCGTATTCCTTGATTCATGCGCGCTTTGGGCAGCACAAGTACATTGGTTGGCACATCCAGCACAGACCTCATAGGAGCTCGCCCGTGCATTGCCATCACCTCTCGAAACACAACAACCTTGGTCAAATCCTCGACCTTCAATGTCAATAGAAGACGACACTCAAAAGTCGAACTCAATTAGGCGAAAGTTACATAAGGGCGCCTATTCTCATCACTCGGTTTCATGTTGTCGCGCGCCAACATGAACACACTCGGTTGAGAATAAACCACGCCTTGAATCTACCTCAAACACCCTTTTAAAGGCATATCAAATACATGACCCAATCAATTACACTTTCGCCGCACATCACAAGCCCTCGTCTCTCACGAGCTTACACTCCTAGGGACTTTTCCATCCTAGGATTTCTTAGGTCCACCTAGACCGTTTCTACTCTCTGATACCCTTAATCTGTCACGCCCCGCCGTACCTTAACACCAAGTAGGTGCAAGGACAAACCGCACGAGCGCGTGCCCAGACCCACCGAACGAACAGAGTCTCCCCTACCCGCCCAAGGCATCACAACACAAGCATTTCCACGATGTTCCAACTAGGAACGGAGTACAAGAGTTGCACAAGAAAAGCATCAACATAAAAAAGTTCTACTTCTATTGCATCACATTTGCATATTTATACATGCCAAAATTTTCTTTTCCTTCATTCCTATTCCATACATCAAGTTCCAAAACTATGGAATTACAAGTTGTATACATTTAATAAAAACTCCTATGCTATCATCGTCCAAAACACGGGGTACAACTATCCATAACACCAAAACGGAAGGGCCGCTATCTACTAAGCCAAACCCTTGCCTCGCTCCACCGCTTGACACGCAGAAGGACCTGAAAAACGTGGGGTGAGAACTATAAACATAGTTTCCAGTGGGTAAGACCACCCAAGAGAGAAGCTCGACCCACCAGGTCCAGAGAAACACCATAAGCATAAGTTAGATTTCAATTAACTATGCATACAAATATTTACATGCTTATAAATAAACATAAAGGATGCAACCAAATAAAATGACAACTTTCATTTTCTCCTAGGTTCATCCTATATCTCACATTGTCCAAGTTCAACTACTTTTCATTTATTTATGGTGTTGGAATCGCCGCATCACCAATTTGGTTCTCAACCGAAGCGGAATCCCCGCAAGTATTGGGCACCGGGAAATGGAATCGCCATCCCCATCATGGTCCCAATCTCCAAAGAGTGGAATCGCCATCTCTTTATTCGGGTAGCGGAATCGCCGCATACCCGGGGTAGCGAAATCGCCGCATACCCCAATGTGTTCACTTTACACAATATAATGTTGGGCACCGGGCAATGGAATCGCCATCCCCATCATGGTCGAAACCTCCAAGGAGTGAAATCGTCATCTCCTTATTCGGGTAGCGAAATCGCCGCATACCCGGGATAGCAAAATCATTGCATACCCCAATTCGTTTCCGCCATCACGTGGCACGGGTAGCGAAATCGCCGCATACCTGAGGTAGCAAAATCGTCGCATACCCCAATGTTCACATTTCACACTTGCCAACCCAAGTTCAATGGCCCTAGGTTCAAGTCACCAAGTCTCACCTATGTTCAATGACACTAGGTTTACTTTACATTCTCAACCTAGGTTCCATGACACTAGGTTCCAATTTCATGTTCCAACCTAGGTTCCAATCTCATGTTCCAACTTATGTTCAATGACACTAGGTTCCATTTGCACTTTTCAACCTATGTCCCACAACACTAGGTTCTAATTCATATATGCAATCACATAACAAGCATAACTAATAATGAAATACTTGAATTCATTAACATACAAGATGAGCCCATGGCTCAATTCATCATGATTCTCATTTTGCCAACATGCAAATTCTAGAGTTACATACTTTTACACCATTTTAATTTCAAATGGTTATTTACCATAGACATGAAAGTGACCTAATCACACAAACCCACCTCAAGAGCTCCCAAGTCTTGAATTCCTTGAGCTCCTAGGTCACTAAGCCTTGAGTTCTTGCTTCAACCCAAGCTTCTACAAGAAAATGGTTCGTTACTCATTACGAACCCATAAATCAACTCGATACTTGAAATCAATTGTTCTAATAAGATTTCCTATGCCTCAATTGTAATTTCCGATGGTCCAAATATTTTTAGAACCTTCCATGGCAAAAGCCCTCATTTCACCTAGGTTTCACATGCATGCATGTAGAACCCCGAAATTTCTTGGCCAATCTCCACGTTTTGTGGATTAGATTGCCTAGGGTCTCCAAAAATCTAAAAATACTAGATAAATTCTAAGGTTTGAACCCAAATCATGAAGAACTCACCTTTGCCACGAGTTTCCTAAGCTTCTTCTTGCATCAAGAAGCTTCTTCTCCACTTTGGAAACCTTTTCCAAGCTCAATCTACCCTTTTCTCCAAGCTTTGGAGAGATCTCTAGAGAGAGAAAGTGATGGAGAGGGAGAGGAGAAGTAGAGGAGGAAGAAGATGAGAAGGGGAAGGTGTCTCAGCCTTTCGTACACCCCCACTCATGTGAGAAGACCAAACTACCCCCTCTCATATCACTACACACAGCCAGCCAAAGCTGGCATATCGCAGCTCTGCATTCCGGTATGAGCACCGAAATACCAGAATACGTGCGTCTATTCCGGTATCAACAGGCAATTCCTCAAAACCCGAGAGCTAAATTTTCAGATTTCCCACTGCATTTCGGTATCATCCATACCGGAACTAATTACATCCATACCGGAATCAACACATCCATACCGGAATCAAGTGAGTTTATTTCGATTTCAACACTTGATTCCGCAGAATCCGAGAGCTGAATTTTCAGCTCAACCACGCCATTCCGGTATCAATACCTCCATGCCGCAGAATTCTGCAGTTTGGCAGACTTGACTTTTCGAAGTCCTTTTTCGCGCCTCTCTTGCGCCGAAAACACTTGTATAAGTCCCAAACTTGGCCAAAGCCACTCCCATAGCCTCTCATGCCACTTGAGGACATGCGCTGGATCATACACATACTTGCAGAGCGTCGATACATGAAACACATTGTGTATCCCCGCAAGTTTTGGCGGTAGGGCAAGCCGATACGCCAAAGATCCCACGCACTCTAAAACCTTATAGGGCCCAATGTAGCGGGGACTCAACTTACCCCGTACACCAAATCGCTTTACCCCTCTCATGGGCGACACTTTCAAGAATACGTGGTCGGCCACCGCGAACTCCAAGTCCCGACGGCGCCTATCCGCATAGCTCTTTTGCCTTGATTGCGCCGTAGATAAGCGTTCACGTGCCAAGCGGACCTTTTCTTCCGCTTCACGCAAAACACCTGTGAGAATTCAAATTTTGAATTTGAATTTGAATTTGAATTTTGTGTTTTCTCTCCCTCTACTTTGCTTTTGTGTAGAGCCTTGGGCCGCCGCCGCCGCCCTTTTCTGTCGCGGTCATCTCCCACCCGTCGTCCGGCGAGCCCCTCTTGCCGGTGCTCGCCGTCCCGACCGCCGCCGCCGCCGTTTGTTGCCGGCGCCGTCGTGCCTTAGCCACCCGAGAGCTCGTGCTCACCCCGCGCCGCCGCCGCCGCTTCCTGCCGCCGGTTGAGGTGAGCTCCCCCTTCCTCACCTCCCCCACATCCGACCCTGGCTGCCGCGCGCGCTGCATGTCGGCCGGCAGCCGGCTGGAGCAAGCTTGCTCCAGCCAAGCTAGTTTTGGCTTGGTTTGGGCCACATGCTTGGTTTGGAGCTTTCGGTTGCCTCCCGAAACTCGAGAAGGTGAGCACGATGATCGCAGCGACGCGCTGATCACCGTGCTCACCTCATTTCACTATTTTGGCGCGCCGTTTCGCTGTTTAGCCTTTATCGGGCATTATCATCGCATGTTGTGCTATTTTTATGGGTTGTTTGAGCATGCGACTGTCCCTGTCGCAGGGGGGGCTGTGAGCACGGCCTCCGTTGCGTCGTTCCCTATCCGCGGGTGGTTGCGGAAGGTCTTGCGGACGAACGAAGTGCTCAAACGGCCTTCTTTTTCCTTGTTACAGTGTGTATGTTGCTCGTTTTGGGGCCTTTAGTGTTTGTGGCAGCGTTGTAATGCTGCGGGCAGCAAGAGCATGACCCTTGAGGCCATGTGGACTGGTTGTCCAACCTCTTCGCCCTTCGCGGAGATCCGGATTGATTTCCGGTGTGTTTTCCGATGAAATAGTCGGCGGAACGCGCGTTTTAGTCGTGCGGCTCACTTGCTGGTTTTGCGAGCGACTCGGCTTCATCGTATAGCCTCGTTGGCTATTCCTCATCGCTGTCCCGAAGTTTCGAGGACAGCAGATGAGTGACGAAGGGTTTCGGTGCCAAATCAGCATTTTTCGGGAACCCGAAAAGCCGTTTCGGGTGCGTTTGTGTTCGTGGCACCCCGAGTTTGTGCTCGCTATCCTATCACCTTGTTTAGTGTGCTTGGGGACAGCGGAGGACTTGGTTTGGTTGTTGGTACCCCTGTGGGGCTTGGTGTGGTTTCGGGATCGTCCCGGCGGATTTTCCGGACGATCCGTC
The DNA here is from genome assembly GCA_016920855.1 of Puya raimondii. Classification (NCBI taxonomy): domain Eukaryota; kingdom Viridiplantae; phylum Streptophyta; class Magnoliopsida; order Poales; family Bromeliaceae; genus Puya; species Puya raimondii. The sequence continues at coordinate 143,911,752 of JABWPP010000050.1, forward strand.
AATTTCGGGTTGTGAGCGCTATGTGTTTAGTGTCGACTTGGTGGACCTTGACCCTATGAGTCTTTCGTAGGTCCTGTCGTGGTTCCCGAGAGCCGTCGGTGTTAGGCTCTATCGTTTTTACAGGTGGGTACTTCGATCCGGAGTCGGTTCAGTGGACTACGGTAATACCTTTCTATCCCTTCTCTTGCATTTCGTTATTAGTTCACTTGACTCCTGTTGACTCTACTTATGTGTGCTTGCCTTAGTAGAGTAGTTGTTGTTTGCATGATTATTGAGACGACCTTGTTGGTCGGTGGTGATCGCATGTTGTTCCGAGCGATCCTCGTATTTTGGTTTATAAGTTGCCTCACGGCTCGTTGCCGTTCTGTGGATTGAGCATTCGCATCGATCGTCACAGCTCTTCTAGCACCTCACGTACGCCAGCGGTCTGATCCACTGTTTGGGTCGTCTTTTTCGGAAAAGGGTCGCGTGCATCCGACCCGTGAGCCTCGACGCTGTGCGTCTCGGAGGTTTTGTGCCGATGGTTGAGCAGGTAATGACAGTGCTAGGGATCTGTCCCGGTGGCCTATGGATTGGGTATACATTTGTGGTTATCACTGTTGATGCATATGTTATCTTACTTGTAGTAGCATAGTTGTTCAGTTGTATGTCAGTCTCATACTTATTTGTGCTACTGTTTACCTTATCTATCTATTTGTTGACTCTCGTGCCGGTGTGTACACCTCGCCTTCGTCGGCTTGCGGTACCCACTGGGAGGGGAGGCATGTTTACATGTTCTCACCCCCCGCCATCGTTGTTGTTTTCAGGTGAGCAGGGTGGTGGGAGTCGAGACGCAGCGAGGCACGCTTAGTTATCGCCCTTATCTCTTTATCAGTTAGTTGTGGATGTGGTTCAGTTACACTTTGGTTGATTGTCTTGCATGTTTGGATTTTGTGGATATGGTTCAGTTTTTATGTGTTGATTGCATGCTTAGACATTGTTGATGACGTTGCTTACTAGATCTCTATTTTGGTTTAATTATGGCTTAATATTGTGTATCTTGGATTTCTACCCCTCGTGGTAGCAGTTTTCAAATAGAGGTTTTCGTGTGGGAAACAGTTTTCAAACCGTTTTCGATTGATCGACATTTGGGATTTCAAAAGAGAGTTCTCGTGTGGAGAACGATTTTCAAATGATCCTTGAGTGATTGAGATTAGGGTTTCAAATAAAGCTTCTGGGTAAGAAGCAGTTTTATAGAATGATCTGTTGTTTGTGCATCGCATCATCCTTCGCCTAAGGACTTGTTTAGATACATGCAACTGCTAAGGACAGTTAGCTGTATGTATTGTTGGTGTGATTGGTTTGTGTGATGAATGAATGGTGGTTGTGATCCTATTGTATATTGTGTACGCCGTGCAAATACAGGGTAGGCTCTGTCCGTGTGGACAGTGGGCCCTGTATTTGTGGCGGGTCTGTACGTGGCGGGGGCTAGGCTTTCAAAAAAAAAAAATGGCATGTATTTCCGCTTCTAAAACTAGCCCGCGGCTTGACAGATTGAGATGGTATCAGAGCGTAAAGGTTACAAACACTCATTCATTCATAAATTTGTAACTGAACTATTGGTTAGGTTGACCCATAGGAAGACCTAAGATGTATAGGTGCGCGAGTTCGGGGGTTTTTTTTTCGGCTTGTGTTTTGTGGGTGTTGCCGACCCCTTTCTCTTGCGCGGTTTTTGTGTTTTACAGATGGCTCATGGTCGTGGTAGACCTCCCCATCCTGGTCGTGGTGGTGGGCGCGCGCCTGCGGAGCCGTCTGCTGGTGTTCAGACTCGGGCTACTGCGGCTGGTTTGAGTGAGGAGCCGGCAGGAGGCGAGCAGCCTGGTGCTGACCGTACCCTGCAGCTTGAGGCTGAGATGGCCGAGGTGAGGGGTCAGCTGACGGCCCTCTCCGGCATGTTCCAGCAGTTTTTTTTTTGCAGCAGCAGGCTACGACGACTGCCGCTCCAGCCCCTCCTCCTCCTCCGCCGAGTGCCCCGATGACTGCAAACCCTCCTGTGGCACCTACGCCGTTTGTGGCCACGACCGTGACGACGACAGCGACTACGTCGGCTGTTCCATGTGTGGACGCCGACCCCGTGATTGGGGGTGGTGGCCACATCTGAGCGCGATTGGCGGATTTTCGGAGGTTCGATCCGCCCCTGTTCGCAGACTCGTGCTTCTACTAGAAGTGGTGGTGGAGTACTAGGCAGATACCAAGTGGCAGGGTGTGTTTCCCCTATGCGTAACCACTCGTTGGCAGGTGGTGGCCTTAACGGGCTAGGTGACGTCACTTGGTGGATCTGTGTTGTCGTTTGGACTGTACTTGCCCTGGCCCCATTTTCTGTGTAGAGCACGAGAGCCACTGCGAGCGTCTCTACGGAGACGATACTTTGAGCGGTTTCGATCGCGACTTCTGTGGGGGCTACTAGAGTGTAGCCCAAGGTTTTGGTAGCGGTTTTGGACGACCGCAACTTTGGTGTTACCTTCTCTGTTTTTGTTGGGTAGGGCGGTAAAACCTACCTCTCTGACGTTTTGCTGGTGGAATCGTCTGTGTTGGTCTTTGGACCTTTAGCTAGTTCTTACGTCAAACTGACGTGTACTAGACTGAGTGGACACTATTTGGTGTTAGGTTTTTGTTGGTGCGTACATTGTATGCGGCTATCCTAATGCCTAAATTGGTGTTTCATGGGATTTCAAGTGGTATTTGTAAGCTTTCGTGTTGTCGCGAGATCTTCCAGGTAGTTGTTAGAGGTCTCACAGCGTTTGACGTTGGTTAGACGACGCTGGAAATTGTTTTTCCTTCGCTTTGGTTCGTGTGGTTGGCGACCCTACGTCGCGAGTAGTCGTCGGTTTGTTGTTGAAAGCCGAAGACTCCTAGGGAGTTGGCTCAGGGCAGACCTTGTTTTGTGGGTCGGTTTGCATTTCCGTTAATTCGGTGATTCTTTCGTGAATTTGGTCCAGCATATGGGTTTAGTTTGCCTAGTACCTTTGTGGTGTTGTCAACTTGTTGTTGGCATTTGATCTTCGGATATTTCATTTTTTCTTTTGATAAGTACGTTGGCTGCAGACAACGTACTGGTAAAAGTTAGGACGGAATACCCTATCCCTCTTGAGACTTTCAAGATTGGGTCGGTGCTTTCTCTTGCAAGACAATCTCTATAGGTCGTCTTTTGGAAAAGCTATGTGGTGGTCATCCCTGATCACGTAGTGGACCTTGAGCTAATCCTTGTTTGGTTTTGCACAGTTGATTTGCCATCACTGCGGATGGTTTGACTCCGGGTTGAGTCTGGTTGCCTTTTAACTCGGTAGTTGTGCCTTCCCAGCTAAAAAGGTTTGTTTTGTGTGGTGATCTCGATTTTTGCCAGGAGTTTTTGTGTCTTGGTGATCGATGTCGGGAGCCTGGTTGTTGGCTCCGAGGTCTCTGTGTGTCACGCCCCGGGTTACCATCTCCCGGGCACATCACAGACCCGCCGTATACACAATAATAAAACTGAGCATACGAAGCGAAAACAACAACAACCACAAAGGGCTAAAGGTATCAATAGAGCTGCTATATATAAATATCAAAAGATCACTGTACATATATACATCATCCCACTATAATAATATACATCACTGATAACATCCAACTCACTATATGTACAGACTCAAAACCATCCACCAAAATGGGGTATACCTCTAGCCAAGTGTCCGGGAATCAACTCTACCCGACGGTCTCCTTTCCGTGCTCAGTATGCACAACTGGGGAAGAAGACTCTGCAAAAAGGTGTCAACAACGGGTGTGAGAACTACTATCAAACAAGTAGTCCTCAGTGGGTACCGCCACCAGCCTCAGCTATCTGCCCACTAAGTCCTCAATCTCAAAAGATATATTTAGAGCAATAAAGAGAGTATGAGATATACTACCACTACTATGCACAATGCTCAACTGTCAACATGAATACCAACGAACTGAATATATCACATGAGGACTATCATGAATCCATAATACAATACAATACCATACAATACCTACGGCCTGATCATGCTCAACCCGTAGGGAGCCAGCTAGTACAGGATAATCCGTCTGTCCCTAGCCCTTCGTACAATCCCTCTGTACGGAAAAACCCAACTCCGGAGTGGTACTCGTGGGAGAGACCCAACCGAGTAGTAACACATATCAGCGCCAAGCACCCACAGGTATATGATCGACACGACTGGGTTAACTGATCTCACAAAAGGAATCACGTGCCCTCGGCACCTCAAAGGATAATCAACAACAAGTATGACCCAATCAATGTTCCAGTGCTCATAATCAAACTCAACTCTACCACAAAGAGGAGGTACAACAACATAGCACGAGCCACAACATGATCACCTACACTAGTATGTGCAACAACTGGTACAAGGGATATCAACAGGATAGGTGTAGGTCAAATCATGCATTAGGGATATAAGAAAACAATGCATGCTCATATATATATCATTAGCTCACCTAAGATCATATCATGCACATGCAAGCAGTAAATCAGACTCGACCTAACATGTCATATCTAACATAATCTCAGCATGTCATGCTAACATAATCGCAACAACATCATATCATGCTAACATAATCCAACACTAACACATCATGCTAACATGAGAGTAAGCACATAGGAGGAAGTCCACTGACTCTGGCAAACAGCAACCCACCTCAAGAGCTAATCCAACCACGGTGGGGAACAACAATATCCTCAGATCCAACCCTCCAAGATATACCAAACTCGAGCAGCACTCCGATCTGAATATACCTCAAAAAGGCTGCTAATTCCGACAGAACAACAGCTCAGAACCAGATCAGCACAACAGTAGAGGAGAACAAGCTAGATCACAAACTAATGCCAACACATGGCCCTTACTCTAGCTTTATCTCTCTAGAAACAGGGATAACGAAGTGGAATGCAAGCTAAAACAACTAGGGACTCACCTATTTATAGGCTCCCAAAATTCCACTTTCGGGCGCCCGAATCCCTCTTCCGGGCGCCCGGAAATCCAAAATGCCAGGTGTCAGCTGGCGGTCAAGCGGTCGGTGGCGGTCGGCAGGCAGTGGGGCGGCAGGTCTCCGACGGTCGACACGTGTCCAACGGCACGACACGTGGCTCTCCACGTCATCTACTCAATCCGGATTCACATCCGGGCGTCCGGTTCCTGCGTCCAGATCCAAAACTCGTCAGCCACTTCCGGACCATCCGAAACGTCCACTGGCTCCGGAACATTCGGGCGTCCACTTCTCAACTTCCGGGCACCCGAAATCCTTCAAATCTAAAAACCCTCAAAAGCTAAATATTACATTCTGCCCTCCTTTAAATAGTTTCGTCCTCGAAACTAAAATAAGGTACTCACCTCAAGATGCAAACAAATGGGGATAAAACCTCTGCATGACAGTCTCCAACTCCCAAGTCGCCTCTCTATCATCATGAAAATCCCACTGTACCTTGACATAAGGTATGACCCGATTACGCAATTCCCTCGTCTCACGAGCAAGAATTCGTATCGGTCACTCCTCGTAATGCATATCCTCTGTAAGCTCCAGTGGAGTAAAATCTATCACGTGGGAAGGATCATGCATGTATCTCCTCAGAACAGATACATGAAAGACATCATGTACTCCTGCTAATCGAGGCGGAAGGGCTATCCGATAAGCCACGGGTCCTACTTTCTACAAGATCTCAAAAGGACCAATGAATCACGGACTAAGCTTTCCGCGAATACCAAATCTTCGTATGCTCTTCGATGGTGAGACCTTCAAGGAAAAATGATCACCAACTTGGAATTCTAGATCCCTCCTTCGAGTATCAGAGTAACTCTTTTGCCTGCTCTGGGCCGTCTCAATATGTCGCCGTATCACTTTAACTTTTTTCTCAGCTTCAAGCAATAGGTTTGGACCCAATGTCTTCCTTTCACCAACATCATCCCAAAATAGAGGTGATCGACATTTACGTCCATACAATGCTTCAAACGGAGCCATTTTAATGCTCGCTTGATAGCTATTGTTGTACGCAAACTCTACCAATCTCAGATGCCGATCCCATCCTCCACCAAAATCTAAGACACAGGCTCTCAACATATCCTCAAGTGTCTGAATAGTACGCTCGGACTGACCATCAGTCTGAGGATGAAATGCAGTGCTAAAATGAAGCTGAGTCCCCAAAGCTATTTGTAAACTCCTCCAGAAATGAGAAACAAACCTCGGGTCTCTATCAGATATTATCGAGATTGGCACTCCATGCAATCTCAATATCTCATCCATATTTAGCTGCGCAAGTCGCTCACGTGACCAAGTAATCTGCATAGGCAGAAAATGAGCAGACTTCGTCAGCCTATCCACGATCACCCATATAGCATAACAGCCGCTCAAAGTCCTCGGCAATCCTACGACGAAATCCATCGTAATATGATCCCACTTCCACTCAGGTATTGGGAGGCTCTGTAGCTTACCAGCTGGTACTCGATGTGAGTTATGATACCCCAAGGATCTAATAGGTAAACACACCTAGAGGGGGGGGGGGTGAATAGGTGTATGCAATAAAACAACCAACTCGATGCACTAAAATAAAGGCGCGGAAAAATAAAGCAACACACCGAGCAATTTACGTGGGAAAACTCCTAAAGGAGTAAAAAACCCACGGGACCGATCACACGAAAAATCCACTAAGTGAAATAGAGTACAAGGTGATTTACCGAATCCACGACTCAACCTTTACCCTGGACTTAAAGTAGATCTCCTTCGTTGGTCCCCGATCAATCGAACTCCTCCGATTGATCACACCGCGACTCCTCGCAGCAGCAACGCTCCGTATCCACGAGCGTCCGCCGAATCCTCGGCTTCACGCGAAATCCACGCGCACTTGCTCCATCCGGAGCCTCAACAAGAATGATTGATGGTGATTCTAATGCTTAGATATGGAGAGAATATGAGAGGAAGTATTTCTAAGCGACCATCGACTCGATTCTCAGATAAAATCAGAATCTAAGCTCTGAGAACCAAGTCGACAAGAGAGAGAAAGAAACTTGTCATAAAAAAGTGAACGAACGGCTCCAAGACAAGTTTCTAGGGTTTCCACAGGTAAATCTCTCTTAGGTACGTTTTAGAGAAGCCCCCATATCATATTTATAGGTTTAGGAGACATAGAATCAGATTAGAATTGGAAAACTAGAAATTCAGAAAATCGCGACGGGTTGAGGTCCGGACCGCGGGTATGGGGTCCGGACCCTGACACTCATCAGGCGTTTCATTGTCCGGACCCCAGCATCAGGGTCCGGACCCGGTCTGCGAAACGGCTCATCAGACCTACGGGTTCCGGACCGTAGCTTCCAGGGTCCGGACCCGGACGGTAAAACTGCAAGTATGCGTACGGGTTCTGGACCTCAGCTTTCGGGGTCCGGACCCGGTCTGTGAGACAGCAAGACTTGCTTACGGGTTCCGGACCTCAGCTTCTGGGGTCCGGACCCCGTAACATGAATTTCACCGATTTAATCAAAAGTAGTTTAAAACATATTCTAATGTCTCCAAACCCTTAAATTATATCTATAAATCACCATCAACTATATCAAACATACCTGGGAAACCATGAGCTTTATAAACGAGTCCTCGAGCCTTTGATCTTGACGTCTTCTTGTTCGTTCCTTCAAGACTCCTCATGACTCTACGAAATCCGCCAATAAAAAGCCGTAACACTCGATGTTCAGCCTTAACTTGCTGACACGTCAAACATTGAGCCACAGCCCTACCAATATCTCTCTTCATACCATTCCACCAGAAGTGAGTCTTCAGATCCTGATACATCTTAGTCCCTCCAGGATGTACAGAATAAGGAGAATAATGTGCTTCCTTCAATATCTCCTCTCGAATCTCCAGATTCGCTGGTACACATAGACGTCCTCTAAAATGAAGAACTTCAGTATCGTCACAAGTAAAACCTTCAAGATCACCATTCCTCAGTTGATCTCGAACTTTCATTAAATAAGGATCTACACTCTATTTCTCTCGAATCCTATCCAACAGAGTGGGCTGTATGACCAAGGTCATCAGTCTCACCGTCATTCCAGGAGTAACCACTTCAAGAGATAACCTCCGCATCTCCTCCACTAGGACAGGCTGTTGAGTGATACTCATACTCAAAGTCGCCACAGCCTTCCTACTCAAAGCATCGGCTACAACATTAGCCTTGCCGGGATGATATAGAATAGAGATGTCATAATCCTTCAGTAATTCTAACCATCTTCGTTGCCGTAGATTCAACTCCTTCTGTGTAAACAAATACTTGAGACTCTTGTGATCAGTATACACTTCACAATGCTCTCCATAGAGATAGTGGCGCCATAACTTCAGAGCAAAGACTACCACTGCTAACTCCAAATCATGAGTGGGGTAGTTCTTCTCATATTCCTTTAGTTGTCTTGAAGCATACGCGATCACTCTACCATGTTGCATCAGCACGCAACCCAAGCCACTATGCGAAGCATCACTATATATGACAAATTCTTCGCCCATCACTGGTAGTGCAAGAATAGGGGCTGTCATCAACCTCTGCTTAAGCTCATCAAAACATTCTTGGCACTCATCATTCCAAACATACTTAACCCCTTTCCTGGTTAACCGAGTAAGAGGCGTAGAGAGTTTCGCAAAACTCTCCACAAATCGTCGATAATACCCGGCTAAGCCAAGAAAACTCCGCACCTCAGAAATCGTCGTCGGTCTAAGCCAATCACGAATTGCCTCAATCTTCTTATGATCAACAGCTACTCCCGAAGCATAAATTACATGGCCTAAAAAGGCTACCTCTCTGAACCAGAATTCACACTTCTTAAGCTTTGCATACAACTTCTTTTCCCTCAAGAGTTGCAGCACTAATCTCAAATGCTCCTCATGCTCCACATCATTATGGGAGTAAATCAAGATATCATCGATAAAGACTACCACAAACTTGTCCAAGAAAGACTTAAAGACTCGGTTCATCATATCCATAAATGCAGCAGGGGCATTAGTCAAACCGAAAGGCATGACAGTGAAATCATAATGCCCATACCGAGTTCTAAAAGCTGTCTTAGAGATATCCTCGGCTTTCACCTTCAACTGGTCGTAACCGGACTGAAGATCAATCTTAGAAAAGACACACGCTCCCTGTAATTGATCAAATAAATCATCGATACGTGGGAGGGGGTATCTATTCTTGATGGTCACTTTGTTCAATTCCCGATAATCGACACATAACCTAAGTGAACCATCCTTCTTCTTCACAAACAACACAGGCGCTCCCCAAGGCGACACACTAGGTCGAATAAATCTTTTATCCATAAGATCCTGCAGTTGCGCCTTCAACTCTTTCAATTCAGCTGGTGCCATTTATAGGGTGTCTTCGAGATTGGCGCGGTTCCTGGTACCACATCAATCACGAATTCAATCTCCCTATCAGGAGGCATCGAGGATAACTCAAAAGGAAAGACATCCGGAAACTCACGGATAATAGGAATATCCTCGAGTCCTGGCACAACAGTGGGCACCTCAGTCACTGTTGCAAAATAGGCCATACATCCCCTACCCAACATCTGTCTGGCCTTAGAAGAAGAGATCGTTCCTGCAAACAGTGAACTCCTGCAACCTTCATAAATGAACTCTTCATGTCCAGGCTCACGAAAGATCACCGTCTTGGTTCCGCAATCAATCGTAGCAAAGTATCGAGATAACCAATCCATGCCTAGGATTATATCAAAATCCTGCAACTATCTCAATACCAATAATTCGGCAGGCATGATCCAAGGTCAAATTTGCACAGGTCGTCCCAAACAACCCTGCGTCACCTGCAAGCTATGGTCGGGTACTCGCACCTTCTGTGTTCGGGATAACGACCCTATCTCTAAACCATGATGCAATGCAAATGCCCTACTAACAAAGGAATGCGATGCACCAGTATCGAATAAAGTACGCGATCTAATGCCACAAATCAAAACTATACCTGCCACCACTCGATCAGCTATCGAGACGTCCTCAATCTGAGCGGCATAGACTCGGCCGCTCGCCGATGGCTGGCGTCGATCCGGCTGTCGTGGCATAGAAGATCGATCCTGAGAAAATACCGGGGAGGCTCCTGATATCTGCGATGGGGAGAAAGGTACAGATGCCATAGATGGAGCTGCTACAAGTCTGGGACAAGCCCTCTTGATATGTCCCGACTATCCACACTCATAACATCGTCCTTCTCGCCGATCACAGAAATAAACCAAATGAGGTCCTCCACAAATCACACATCGGGGAGATCCCTTTTGCTGCTGTCGCTGCTGGTGACTAGAAGATCCACGTCCCTGGAAACGCGATCGCTGGGGAGGTCTAGGCAGTCGTCTGCTACTCGACTGCCCTCCATCATCAGGTGCCGGGCGCTTCCTCTCCTGACCCTGAGCTGGGTCCACAAGCTGCCCCTTCGTCACGAATGTCCCTCGCTCTACCCACAGAGACTGCTCAATAGTAGCATCCAAAGTCTGAAGTCTCTGCGAGTGGACAAATGGAAATATCTCGGGTCTCAAACCCTTCTCATACAGATAAACCTTTTGTATCTCATCTCTCGATGATGAAGGAACACAATTAAGTAGTCTCGTAAACTCCCTCGCGTACTCCTGTACTGGACGATTCCCTTGCTTCAGATTCTTCAAATCTTCTTCTATTTTCATCTTCACACTACTGGAAAGTATGCTCCATACATAATCCCCCGAAACTCGCTCCAAGTCATCTGTAGAGGATTCAAGGACCTATGATCATGGGTCCTCCTCCACCAGACATGAGCATCACCAGAAAGACAATGAACTGCCATATGCACCTGCTCCCGTGCTGGCACGAACAGATCCTCAAACAACTTCTCCATCTCGCATATCCAAGCTTCCACCACCCATGGTTCTATGCTACTACCATTAAATCGGGGTGGATCAAACCTACAGAAGCGAGCAAATCTATCCGCCATCCGCTCCTGCTCTTCTTCAGAAAGCACTTGATTAGGCTGAGTATTTCCTTCTCTGGGTTGAGATGTAGTTGGAGTAGTCGCCGCCTGAGGTTCCATAGCTCGAGGCGTAAAAGCGTCGCACATCTTTTGCAATAAGGCACTCTGCTGCCTTCCTACTGCAGCTATGTCTGCTAGCTGCCCCTGCAAATCAGGCCGTTCACTAGGTCCCGTCTGCTCAGGTATCTCCGAAGGCGTCGGATGCGCTCGCGTTGATGGTCGTCGAGGAGGCATAGTAATAACCTGCAACAGAATACCCGATTAGGACCACAAACAATCTCACGACCAAATCTAGTGAAAGTCTAGAAGGACACTTCTTTTCTTCTCAGATTATTATGTCGTCTGCAGCCAACATAAGTCAACTAATAAGAGAAGGCATAATCCATCAATCACTCTTCCTACACAAGGAAGGATTCAAAACCCAATCTTTGACTTTCGCGATTAATCACGTCTCTCTTGTCATTCTTAGGTCTGTTTATCTTAGGTTTCCTAGGCCCTCTTGACCTATTTCTAAGCTCTGATACCAACTTAATCTGTCACGCCCCGGATTACCATCTCCCGGGCACATCACAGATCCGCCGTATACACAGTAATAAAACTGAGCATACGAAGCGAAAACAACAACAACCACAAAGGACTAAAGGTATCAACAGAGCTGCTATATATAAATATCAAAAGATCACTGTACATATATACATCATCCCACTATAATAATATACATCACTGATAACATCCAACTTACTATATGTACAGACTCAAAACCATCTACCAAAATGGGGTATACCTCTAGCCAAGTGTCCGGAAATCAACTCTACCCGACGGTCTCCTTTCCGCGCTCATTATGCACAACTGGGGAAGAAGACTCTGCAAAAAGGTGTCAACAACGGGTGTGAGAACTACTATCAAACAAGTAGTACTCAGTGGGTACCGCCACCAGCCTCAGCGGTCTGCCCACTAAGTCCTCAATCTCAAAAGATATATATAGAGCAATAAAGAGAGTAGGAGATATACTACCACTACTATACACAATGCTCAACTGTCAACATGAATACCAATGAACTGAACATATCAAATGAGGACTATCATGAATCCATAATACAATACAATACCATACAATACCTGCGGCCTGATCATGCTCAACCCGTAGGGAGCCAGCTAGTACAGGATAATCCGTCTATCCCTAGCCCTTCGTACAATCCCTCTGTACGGAAAAACCCAACTCCGGAGTGGTACTCGTGGAAGCGACCCAACTAAGTAGTAACACATATCAACGCCAAGCACCCACAGGTATATGATCGACACGACTGGATTAACTGATCTCACAAAAGGAATCACGTGCCCTCGGCACCTCAAAGGATAATCAACAACAAGTATGACCCAATCAATGCTCCAGTGCTCATAATCAAACTCAACTCTACCACAAAGAGGAGGTACAACAACATAGCACGAGCCACAACATGATCACCTACACTAGTATGTACAACAACTGGTACAAGAAATATCAACAGGATAGGTGTATGTCAAATCATGCATCAGGGATATAAGAAAACTATGCATGCTCATATATATATCATTAGCTCACCTAAGATCATATCATTCACATGCAAGCAGTAAATCAGTCTCAACCTAACATGTCATATCTAACATAATCTCAGCATGTCATGCTAACATAATCCCAACAACATCATATCATGCTAACATAATCCAACACTAACACATCATGCTAACATGAGCGTAAGCACATAGGAGGAAGTCCACTGAATCTGGCAAACATCAACCCACCTCAAGAGCTAATCCAACCACGGTGGGGAACAACAATATCCTCAGATCCAACCCTCCAAGATATACCAAACTCGAGCAGCACTCCGATCTGAATATACCTCAAAAAGGCTGCTAACTCTGACATAACAACAGCTCAGAACCAGATCAGCACAACAGTAGAGGAGAACAAGCTAGATCACAAACTAATGCCAACACATGGCCCTTACTCTAGCTTTCTCTCTCTAGAAACAGGGATCACGAAGTGGAATGCAAGCTAAAACAACTAGGGACTCACCTATTTATAGGCTCCCAAAATTCCACTTTCGGGCACCCGAATCCCTCTTCCGGGCGTCCGAAAATCCAAAATGCCAGGTGTCAGCTGGCGGTCAAGTGGTCGGCGGCGGTCGGCAGGCGGTGGGGCGGCAGTTCTCCGACGGTCGACACGTGTCCAACGGCACGACATGTGGCTCTCCACGTCATCTACTCAACGGTCGACACGTGTCCAACGGCACGACATGTGGCTCTCCACGTCATCTACTCAATCCGGATTCACATCCGGGCGTCCGGTTCCTGCGTCCAGATCCAAAACTCGTCAGCCACTTCCGGACCATACGAAACGTCCACTGGCTCCGGAACATTCGGGCGTCCACTTCTCAACTTCCGGGCGCCCGAAATCCTTCAAATCTAGAAACCCTCAAAAGCTAAATATTACACTGTGTGTGTTTGCGTACAAGGTTTTCGTCACGGCTTTCGTGCAATCTTGGTTTGGATTGCGTGTCCGATCACTTTGGAGACAGGTGTTTGGCATCACTGTTGATTTTATCGCTTGTTGCGATTGGCAACCCTGTGCACCAGAGTGATGGACTTGCAAGGATTTTTTCGTTGGTTTGATTGTGAGTTCGAGCTCAACAAGGTGACGGTGATGAACAAATACCCTCTACCGCGGATCGACGATCTCTTCGACCAGCTTTAGGGAGCCTCGATTTTCTCGAAGATTAATTTGTAGTCTGGGTATCATCAGCTCAAGATCAAGGCCGAGGACATTGCGAAGACGGCTTTTCGGACTCGTTACGGGCATTACGAGTTCATAGTGATGCCGTTCGGTTTGACTAACGCCCCGGCAGCTTTCATGGATTTGATGAACAGGGTTTTTCGGCAGGTCTTGGATCAGTTTGTCGTGGTCTTCTTTGACGACATACTGATCTATTCGAGGAGCGACGTGGAGCATGAGGATCATCTTCGGCGAGTCCTCCAGACGCTTCGAGAGCATACGCTTTACGCTAAGCTCAAGAAGTGTGAGTTCTGGCTTCGGAAAGTCTCCTTCTTGGGTCACATCGTGACGCAGTCTGGTATCGTGGTGGACCCAAAGAAGGTGGACTCAGTGGTGGATTGGCCTGTTCCGATTTCTGTGATGGAGATCAGGAGCTTCCTCGGCTTGGCGGGTTATTACCAGCGATTTGTTGAGGGTTTCTCTAAGATCGCCGCCCCTTTGAGCGAGTTGACGAGGAAACGCGAGAGGTGTCTGTGGACTCCCGCTTGTCAGAAGAGCTTCCAGGAGCTGAAGGACAGACTGACTCGTGCCCCTATCTTAGCATTGCCGCAGCCTGGTGAGGATTTTGTGGTCTACTGCGATGCGTCTCGGATAGGATTGGGGTGCGTGCTCATGCAGCAGGAGAAGGTAATCGCGTATGCTTCGCGCCAGTTGAAGGACTACGAGAAGAACTATCCGACGCACGATCTCGAGCTAGCAGCAGTGGTGTTCGCTCTCAAGCTTTGGAGACACTACCTATACGGAGCGCATTGTGAAATGTTCACGGATCATCAGAGTCTGAAGTACCTCTTCACTCAGAAGGAGCTGAACCTCGGACAGAGACGATGGCTTGAGCTTTTGAAGGATTACGAAATCTCCATCCAGTATCATCCGAGCAAGGCGAACGTCGTGGCGGACGCCTTGAGCCGGAAGCAGCCTTCGGCGGAGCTGTCTCTCATGATCACCGACCAGGAGCGCTTGGTGGAGGAGTTTCGTCGACTAGAGTTGGAGATCCTACCTTATGGAGCTACCGCACAGCTGCTGCCTTTGGTGGTGCAGCCCACCTTGTCTGATCGGATTTCTAGTGGACAGCTGATGGACCCGCACTTGCAGAGAGTGCGAGCAGAGGCCGAGCAGGGTAGAGATGGTGACTTCACGATTCACGCTGATGGTTCCCTTAGTTTTTGAGGACGGAGGTGTGTGCCTAGTGATCGGGATTTGAGGCGAGAGATCTTGACTGAGGCACATCGGTCGCCGTACACCGTTCATCCTGGAGGGACGAAGATGTACCGCGACCTGAAGCAGAGTTTTTCGTGGCCTAGTATGAAGAAGGACGTAGCTCAGCATGTGGCTCAGTGTCTGGTTTGTCAGCAAGTGAAGGCTGAGCATCAGCGACCAGCAGGGAAGCTTCAACCGTTGTCTGTACCTGTATGGAAGTGGGAGCAGATCACCATGGATTTCATCACCGGGTTGCCTCGTTCTCAGCGAGGTCATGATGCGATCTGGGTTATTGTGGATCGACTGACGAAAGCAGCTCACTTCCTACCGGCACACACGACTTGGTCCCGGGATCGACTGGCACAGCTCTACTTGGATGAGATCGTCAGGCTGCATGGAGTGCCAGTGTCGATCGTTTCGGATCGGGATTCTCGCTTCGTATCTCAGTTTTGGAGGAGCTTGCAGCAGGCACTGGGAACGAAGCTCAACTTCAACTCAGCTTACCACCCTCAGAGTGATGGGCAGTCGGAGCGAGTCATCCAGACTCTCGAGGATATGCTCCGAGCTTGCGTTTTGGACTTTGGAAAGGGTTGGTTCAAGTACCTTTCCTTGATGGAGTTCGCCTACAACAACAGCTTCCAAGCGAGCATTGGGATGGCACCGTACGAGGCTTTGTATGGACGTCGTTGTCGATCTCTGATTTGTTGGGATGACGTGGGTGAGCGTCGAGTGATCGGGCTTGACTTGTTGGAGGACACAGAGGCCAGGATTCGCAGTGCGAGGCAGCGGCTGCTAACTGCGTAGAGCCGGCAGAAAAGCTACGCGGACCAGCGACGACGTGACCTTGGGTTTCAGGTCGGTGAGCATGTGCTGCTCAGGGTGTCGCCGTCTTGAGGGATCAAGCGGTTCGGATTGCGGAACAAGCTTAGTCCGCGATTCGTGGGACCGTTCGAGATCCTTGAGCGTGTGGGTCCGATGGCTTATCGGTTAGCTCTTCCTCCTAGTCTTGCTCGGGTGCATAATGTCTTCCGCGTGTCCATGCTTCAGAAGTACATCCCCGACCCTTCTCACGTGATCAGCCTGACGACGGTTTAGCTGAGGGAGGATCTCAGCTACGACGAGGTGCCTTTGAGCATTTTGGCTCGCGAGGAGAAGCAGTTGAGGAACCAGAGCATTCAGTATGTGAAGGTTCAGTGGACGAATCACGAGGAGCGTGAGGCTACTTGGGAGCTGGAGTCCGTTATGCGAGAGAGGTACCCGCAGTTGTTTGCGGATGGTGTGTGAGTAAGTTTCGGGGACGAAACTTCTTGTATGATAGGAGTGATGTGAGAAATCGAATTTTGAATTTGAATTTGAATTCTATGTTTTCTCTCCCTCTACTTTGCTTTTCTGTACATATGTATTTGTATATGTATATATATGTATAGGTGTATATATATATATATATATACGTATATATATGTATTTTTTTGTATTTTATGGTTTTTATGTTGTGTTGGAGGAGAGAGGATGGGTTTTGGAGACCGTTTTTGACGATCCAAGATGGTAGATTCGATGTCTCGGCAGTGCTGAACGCGATGGCGCAATCTATTCGCACATGCGATGGTCGGATCGTGAGATATCGCGAGATTATCGCCGAGAGGTCATAGTGCATGTTTGATCATTTCGCGAATTGGACCTTGTTTCACACACCGTTTTGCATGAGATCGGGTGTGGAGGGGTGTCTGTGTGTTTTACGCATGCTGTGAGGGACTCGGGACTAAATTCCCTGGTTTCGAGGGCTTATTTGTAATTGTGCAAGTTGTTTATAGTGTGTGAGTGGAGAGAGAGACACATTTGTTGCCTTTCTCTTCTCCCTTAGCTCCCCAGCTGGTGCCACTCCCTCCTCAGCTCCCCTGCCCACCTCCCTGTGCGCCGTCGACCACCCCTGGCCAGCGAGGAGCTCCGTCCAGCTCTCTCTCCCTTTCTTTCTCTCTTTTTCTTCTCCTTCTTCTCCTTCTTCTCCTTGTAGTGTACACCCAGGGTGGACCCATGCCCTAGGTCCCCCTGAGGTTGCACAGCTACCGGCGACCAGCGCCGCCATCGGGAGCCGCCGCCGAGCGCCGCCGTGCCGCAGCAAGCTGCTGCTGGAGCTGCTGCCGGCAGTGGGTGCTGGGCCCGAGCCGCCACCGCCTCCCGCCGGCGCAGCGACCTCCGACCAGCTCCTCCGCCGCCGTCGCCTTCCTCCCCGGCCGCCCCCGTGCCGCCGGTGCGCCGCCGCAGCCGCCGCTGTTGCTCCTTGGGCTGTTAGGGCAGCCGCGGCCGAGAGCCTTGGGCCGCCGCCGCCCTTTTCTGTCGCGATCACCTCCCACCCATCGTCCGGCGAGCCCCTCTTGCCAGTGCTCGCCGTCCCGACCGCCGCCGCCGCCGTTTGTTGCCGACGCCGCCGTGCCCTAGCCACCCGAGAGCTCGTGCTCTCCCTGCGCCGCCGCCGCCGCTTCCTGCCGCCGGTTGAGGTGAGCTCCCCCTTCCTCACCTCCCCCGCGTCCGACCGTGGCCGCGGCGTGCGCTGCATGTCGGCCGGCAGCCGTCCGGAGCAAGCTTGCTCCGGCCAAGCTGGTTTTGGCTTGGTTTGGGCCGCATGCTTGGTTTGGAGCTTCCGATTGCCTCCCAAAACTCGAAAAGGTGAGCACGATGATCGCAGCGACGCGCTGATCACCGTGCTCACCTTATTTTTACTGTTTTGGCACGCCGTTTCGCTGTTCAGCCTTTGTCGGGCATTATCATCACATGTTGTGCTATTTTTATGGGTTGTTTGAGCCTGCGACTGTGCCAGTCACAGGGGGCTGTGAGAACGGCCTCCGTTGCGTCGTTCCCTATCCGCTGGTGCTTGCGGAAGGTCTTGCGGACGAACGGAGTGCTCAAACGGCCTTCTTTATGCTTGTTACAGTGTGTATGTTGCTCGTTTTGGGGCCTTTAGTGTTTGTGGCAGCGTTGTGATGCTGCGGGCAGCAAGGGCATGACCCTTGAGGCCCTGTGGACTGGTTGTCCAACCTCTTCGCCCTTCGCGGAGATCTGGATTGATTTCCGGTGCGTTTTTCGATGAAATAGTCGGTGGAACGCACGTTTTAGTCGTGCGACTCACTTGCTGGTTTTGCGAGCGACTCGGCTTCGTCGTATAGCCTCGTTGGCTATTCCTCATCGCTGTCCCGAAGTTTCGAGACAGCGGATGAGTGACGGAGGGTTCCGGTGCCAAATCGGCATTTTTGGGAACCCGGAAAGCCGTTTCGGGTGCGTTTGTGTTCGTGGCACCCCGAGCTTATGCTCGCTGTCCTGTCACATTGTTTAGTGTGCTTGGGGACAGCGGAGGACTTGGTTTGGTTGTTGGTACCCCTGTGAGGCTTGGTGTGGTTTTGGGATCGTCCCGGCGGGTTTTCCGGACGATCCGTCAGTTTCGGGTTGTGAGCGCTATGTGTTTAGTGTTGACTTCGTGGACCTTGACCCTGTGAGTCTTTCGTAGGTCCTGTCGTGGTTCCCGAGAGACGTCGGTGTTAGGCTCTATCGTTTCTACAGGTGGGTACTTCGATCCGTAGTCGGTTCAGTGGACTACGGTGATACCTTTCTATCCCTTCTCTTGCATTTCGTTATTAGTTCACTTGACTCCTGTTGACTCTACTTATGTGTGCTTGCCTTAGTAGAGTAGTTGTTGTTTGCATGATTATTGAGACGACCTTGTTGGTCGATGGTGAACGCCTGTTGTTCCGAGCGATCCTCGTATTTTGGTTTATCAGTTGCCTCACGGCTCGTTGCCGTTCTGTGGATTGAGCATTCGCATCGATCGTCACAGCTCTTCTAGCACCTCACGTACGCCAGCGGTCTGATCCACCGCTTGGGTCGTCTTTTCCGAAAAAGGGTCGCGTGCACCCGACCCGTGAGCCTCGACGCTGTGCGTCTCGGAGGTTTTGTGCCGATGGTTGAGCAGGTAGTGACAGTGCCAGGGATCCATCCCGGTGGCCTATGGATTAGGTATACATTTGTGGTTATCACTGTTGATGCATATGTTATCTTACTTGCAGTAGCATAGTTGTTCAGTTGTATGTCAACCTCATACTTATTTGTGCTACTGTTTACCTTATCTATCTATTTGTTGACCCTCGTGCCGGTGTGTACGCCTCGCCTTCCTCGGCTTGCGGTACCCACTGAGAGGGGAAACATGTTTACATGTTCTCACCCCCCGCCATCGTTGTTGTTTTCAGGTGAGCAGGGTGGTGGGAGTCGGGACGCAGCGAGGCACGCTTAGTTAGTGGTATTAGAGGTCCCGACTTGTGAGGTTCCTCCCGTCAGATTGGTTATCGCCCTTATCTCTTTATCAGTTAGTTGTGGATGTGGTTCAGTTACACTTTGGTTGATTGTCTTGCATGTTTGGATTTGGTGGATATGGTTCAGTTTTTATGTGTTGATTGCATGCTTAGACATTGTGGATGACGTTGCTTACTAGATCTCTATTTTGGTTTAATTATGGCTTAATATTGTGTATCTTGGATTTCTACCCCTCGTGGTAGCGGTTTTCAAATAGAGGTTTTCGTGTGGGAAACAGTTTTCAAACCGTTTTCGATTGATCGGCATTTGGGATTTCAAAAGAGAGTTCTCGTGTGGAGAACGATTTTCAAATGATCCTTGAGTGATTGAGATTAAGGTTTCAAATAAAGCTTCTGGGTAAGAAGCAGTTTTATAGAATGATCTGTTGTTTGTGCATCGCATCATCCTTCGCCTAAGGACTTGTTTAGATACATGCAACTGCTAAGGACAGCTAGCTGTATGTATTGTTGGTGTGATTGGTTTGTGTGATGAATGAATGGTGGTTGTGATCCTGTTGTATATTGTGTACGCCGTGCAAATACAGGGAAGGCTCTGTCCGTGTGGACAGTGGGCCCTGTATTTGTGGCGGGTCTGTACGTGGCGCGGGCTAGGCTTTCAAAAAAAAAAATTTGGCATGTATTTCCGCTTCTAAAACTAGCCCGGGGCGTGACAACATCCGGTCCAAAGACCCTTCTCTCGCCGACCTCACTCCAATGAATAGGAGAACGGCATTTTCTTCCGTACAAGGCTTCAAATGGTGCCATACCGATGCTAGATTGATAGATATTATTGTAAGCGAATTCAGCCATTGGTAAATAAGTAGGCCATGCACCCATGAAGTCTAACACACACGCTCGCAGCATATCCTCCAAAATCTGAATTGTCCTCTCCGATTGACCGTCAGTTTGAGGATGAAATGCCGAACTAAAATCGAGCCGTGTACCCAAAGCTTCTTGCAAGCTTTTCCAAAAATGCGATGTGAAACGGGGATCTCGATCTGAAACTATCGAGGTCGGGACCCCGTGCAACCGCATAATCTCGTCCAGGTAGACTTGTGCTAGTTTGTCTCCCGACCAAGTGGCGTGTATTGGCAAAAAGTGTTCCGACTTTGTCAAACGGTCCACCACCACCCAAATTGCGTCGTGGCCACCTTGCGATCGAGGTAGACCCACAACAAAGTCCATTGCTATATTCTCCCACTTCCAAACTGGAATGGGCAACCCTTGCAATTTTTCTACTGGAAAGCGACGCTCGACCTTCATCTGTTGGCACACTAAACATTGTTCCACGAAGCGTCCAACATCAAGCTTCATCCCCGGCCACCAATAATGCATTTTAAGGTCCTTATACATTTTGGTGCCGCCCGGATGAATCGCATAGGGAGAAGTGTGAGCTTCTTTCAAAATCTCCCCACGAATCTCCTCGACGTTAGGCACGCACAATCGATTTCGGAATCGGATGGCGCCCTTCGAATCCACGTGAAAGTCACCGGCGCGCCCGCTCTCGATAGCACTCCGCACCTTTTGGAGTTCCGGATTTCCAGATTGCTTTTCTTTTATTTGCTCTAACAAGGTCGGCCAAACCTCGAGATTCATGAGTGTTGCAGGGATGCCCGGGGCCACGACTTCCAAGTCAAACCGGCCCATTTCCTTGATCAACGGCATTTGTCCCGTCATCTCAATTGCGAAGTTCTCCATGGATTTTCGACTGAGCGCATCGGCCACCACGTTGGCTCTACCATACGTGGACCTCCAGCTCTACGGCGAGATGGCACATTTCGGCAGATCACCAAGTTCCAGTTCACATGAGAGCATAGTCCTCAAACCCCACGTGGCTTTTACTATTCCAATGTCTCATAAAGAGCACATCACTCTGCTTTCATCAGCCACGGGTCAACATCACGTCGTTTTCGCGATGAGTCCACACGAACACTCCATTCATGAATCCGATCTCATCTCATCTGTAATGCCAGACTCGGCAGTTGGTGACTCCACCAATTAGGTGAGCGGTATGACCGAACCTTCGCTCCTTTGGTCACTACCTACAGTCCTCCTGTCCATAACCTACGCTCTCTTACTATCAGAGCCATTGATTAAACCGCTTACTTCAGTTTATCACGAATAGTCCATAGACCGAAATTCTTACGTAGGCCTACAGCCTAAAATTCGTCTCGTCATTGCGTAACGTCTCTCGTTCGCATGTACAGATCCAAATCATCACTTAGCGGAGTCCTCACTTGGAACTTCGCACACACACTCCCGCCAGGAGCAACCAAGACCCCGAACCACTACAAGTCTCCTGGTGGGGTCATATCTACACCCTCGGTGTACTATCGTTCACACTGTCTCATATGTGGCATCGCACATTCTCGGGTCATCGCTTGGACTACCGCCCCGACCATAAGTCTCTGCCCTACCCTCAGGTCTCGGGCTGCTGTCACACACAGCTGACAGCGCCTGTCCATACGGCCCCAGGCTCCACAGTCCACACATGGTCCGGGCACGGATCGTCCCCAAGCAACACCCGCCACCGTCGCCACACACGATTAACACGCTCTACCGAGCGACACGTATCTCTTTCGGCTCCTAAGCACCTAGTGAGAGCCAGCATGTCACGCCCCGGGGCCCCAGCGGAAGCCCACCCGGGCGCATGCACAGACCCGCCGTGCACACAAGCAACCCAAATGCACACAAGGCGTCTAAAATAATCATACAAGAAAGGAATAACACAAGTAATCCTATCATGATAATCAGAGCATACATACTAACAAGTAAGGTCTCAAGGTGAAAGTGTGAAATACTATAAAAGAGTAAAGCCAAAACATAAGTTTAGTACAGCAATACACCCAAAAGGGAACATAAGGTAGTCTCTACAAAATGTGGTCGGTACAAAGACACCTCTCAACAAAAGATAAAAGAAAGGTGCTCCACCTAATCGCTAGCTCCCTCGCGCTCTAGCTACTCGCAATGCCCTTGCCGCGGTCCCTAGCCTCTCCCGCAGTGGATGGCTCTGAAATAAAACAACAAACCCCAGGGGGATGAGAACTATTATTCAATAGTTCCCAGTGGGTAAGCCGCCGAGAGGAGCGGAGTACACCACTAGGCCAACTGAGGCAAAGTAGGGTTAGATAGCAAAAAGCATAATTATAGTTGAAATTTAATACTACTATGCCTCAAGATGTTTTCATAAAAACATGAATTATTCTACCCAAGCAAATGTGTAAGCATGCAATGTTCCACCTCTTACTATATGAATGTTCACTTTTGCATATAACTATAAATATGTAGTCATAAAGAGTACAATAAAGGGATGTTCACTTGTGCCGAGCCTAATGGCTCCGTGGTAGTCAACACCTCACGCTTTGGTGAGCCTTACCCACGGCGGTTCCATTTCGGCGCTCTCTCTAACACACGGGCGAAATAACTGTCGCTAGGCCAACTCCGGAGTGCCGGCTTGTAGGGAGCGACCCTCACAAGCATGTGTAAACGAGCATAGTGGCTAACAAGTAACAATCAACCATACAATATCATTCATCATGTCTATAAACATGGAAAACCAACAAATGTCCAATACTAGGTCATAATGTCCATCTTGTTATTCATCTAAGTGGAATGTCATATGTTTAGCTTCACATTTTGATTCTAACATGTCATATGTCATATATACTCTATAACTAGTCCAACAAGCTAAGTGTCAAGAGTGTTTTCAAGTCCATTGTCCATCTACCATCACACATGTCTCTACTCCTTCAAGTAAGCAATTAAACAAGTACATGAATGAAATATTCAATTCCCATAGCCAACCATGATGCGCTATGTTTAATAACTATGCAAACCTCCTACTACATAGGACATATAATTTGCATCTATATAGTACATGAATTTCATGTATTCCAAAATTCTACCATGTCTTAATTAGTATGAATATGCACTAATTTAAGCTCTTAAGCTAAAACGAAGACATAGGGAGAATTCACCCATTTCGGTGAGGTCAAACCCACCCGATACCCTTCGGAACCTCGCAGTATCCGAAAACAAAGTTGCCCCCTCGATTTCTAGCGCCCTAAAGAAGATTTCTATGGGGTTAGAAACATCGAACGAACATTTTCGAAAAACGACATAACAAAGGGGAAAAAGGGTGGAATTACCTTAGATCAAAAATCTCTTGTCCAAATTCCAAAATAGAGTTAGGAAGCTTCAAATCCAACCTAACATAACATTCTACACCCATCAAATCCCATTCAAAATCCTAGAATCAAGAAACCCTAAAAGTAAACCCTAGGTTTACCATAATAGGATTTCACCAACAAAAACTCAATTAATCTACAAAAGAGGGTTAAAAGAGGAAAACTCACCTCTTAGAGCTCCAAACAAGGTCCAAGGAAGCTAGGTTTGGAGATAAACCTCAAACAAGCCCTCCTCTCCTCCACCACGTTCCTCCAAGAGCAAGCTAGGAAGCTTGAGTGCAAAGGAAAAGGAAAAGGAGATCAAACCCAATGTTTCCATCACCAAGGAAACAAGAATCTAGAGAGAGAAAGGGAGAAAACCTACCACTTTTCTCCAAAGTCCTCAGCCCAAATGGCTGTGAGGGGGGGGTGTGAAGGGTTAAGTTACATGTTGTAACAATTGCCCTAACACCCCTCCAAAAGCCAACATTCGCAAAACAGCACAAACAGAAATTTCGGTTCTGTATACCGGTATGCGTACGGGCATACCGGTATCTGGCCAGAAATCCCGCAAACCCGAGCCTCGGCCAAACAGGCCACGCGAAGGGATTCCGGTATGCGCTAAAGCCAATACCGGTATAATCACTCCAATACCGGTATGCGAAGTAACATACCGGAATGCACGCCCAATCCGGTATCCTCAGCGGGATTCCGCAGAACCCGAGAGCTGCGCAAACCAGTTTAACACTGTATTCCGGTATCCCAAAGGTACATACCGGTATGCAATGCCAAAACCTGCAGTTTTGCAGATTTCGACTCCCGAAGTCCGTTTTCGCACTTCTAAAGTCCCGAAAACGCTCCCAAGAGCTCGAAACACAACCAAAACCTCCAGATTAGTACGAATCACTAATCTCACACTAGAACCTCGCAATTTGCTAAAGTTCAGTGTGCTACATACACCCCTCCTAAAAAGGAGTTTCGTCTGCGAAACTAGAAGTCAAATACCTTAGAATTCCATCTGAAAAAGATGGGGGTATCGCTCCAACAGTGAGCTCTCCAGCTCCCAAGTGGCTTCGCGCTCATCGTGGTTGCTCCAAAGCACCTTCACATAAGGGATTTCTCGATTTCTGAGTTTCTTTACCTCGCGAGCTAGAATCTTCGTCGGATATTCCTCGAAACTCAAGTCTTCATGCAATTCCAACGGAGTGGAGTCCAACACATGAGTTGGGTCGAAAACGTATTTCCGAAGAAAAGATACATGGAACACGTTGTGTACTCCCGATAGATTCGGCGGCAAGGCAAGCCGATACGCTACCGGGCCTACCCGTTCCAACACTTCAAAGGGTCCAATAAAACGAGGACTAAGCTTTCCCCGAATACTAAATCTCTTAATCCCCTTTGTCGGCGATACTTTTAGGAAGACATGATCTCCTACTTGGAACTCCAATTCCCACCGACGCTTATCAGCATAGCTCTTTTGGCGACTTTGAGCTGAAATTAATCTTTGTCGAGCGATGCGAACCTTGTCCTCAGCTTCATGCAGCACATCAGGACCCAAAACTAGCTTTTCACCAACTTCACTCCAATGAAGTGGTGATCGACACTTCCTTCCATATAGAGCTTCGAAAGGTGCCATCTTAATGCTTGCTTGATAACTATTGTTATAAGCAAACTCTGCCATAGGTAGGTGTTGATGCCACCCACCCTGTTAATCAATTACACAAGCTCGAAGCATGTCCTCCAAGATCTGAATGGTACGCTCAGATTGTCCATCGCTCTGGGGGTGGAATGCTGTGCTGAAATCCAGACGAGTGCCCAAGGCGTCATGTAAACTTTTCCAAAAGCGCGACACAAATCGAGTGTCTCTATCGGATACGATTGATGTAGGTACACCATGAAGTCGCACCACTTCATCAAGATAGACTTGTGCAAGTCTCTCTCCTGCCCACGTAGTGTGTATAGGGATAAAGTGTGCCGATTTAGTCAATCTATCCACAATCACCCACACTGCGTCATGCCCGGCTTGAGAGCGAGGCAAACCTGTGACAAAATCCATAGTAATTAGCTCCCACTTCCAAACCGGTATCGGTAAACTTTGAAGTTTTCCCGCGGGGAGTCTATGTTCAGCTTTTACTTGTTGACAAGTTAAGCATCGAGCCACAAACTCGCCAACATCTTTCTTCATTCCGGGCCACCAATAGTGTGATCTCAAATCCTTGTACATCTTTGTGCCACCCGGATGCACGGTGTAAGGCGCTCGGTGAGCTTCTGTCAGTATCCTTTCTTTAATCTCAGCTTCTGCCGGTACACATAGTCGATTTAGGAATCGTAGCATTCCTTGATCGTCTACAAGAAAATCATTGGCATGACCTTCGCTGATTTTGGATCGAATCCTTTGTAAATCTGGATCAAGAGCTTGCTTTTCCTTAATCCATTCAAGTAAGGTAGGTTGCACTACCAATGCCATCAACCTCACGGGTGTATCGGGAGCTACCACTTCCAACTCCATTCGTCGCAATTCCGCCAGTAGCGGGGGTTGAGTAACAAGTAGCATAGCTAAGTTTTCCATCGATTTGTGACTTAAAGCATCTGCCACCACATTTGCTTTCCCCGGGTGGTAGAGAATAGTCAAATCATAGTCTTTGAGTAGCTCCAACCATCTTCGTTGCCTCAAATTTAATTCCTTCTGCGAGAACAGATACTTTAGGCTCTTATGGTCGGTGTAGACTTCACAACGCTCGCCATAGAGATAATGACGCCAAAGCTTCAAAGCGAACACCACGGCCGCTAACTCCAAATCGTGGGTTGGATAGTTCTTTTCATAATCCTTAAGTTGACGGGAAGCATAAGCTATCACTTTTCCGTCCTGCATCAAAACACAACCCAAACCATTAAGTGAAGCATCACTATAAATCACATACCCTGCTCCCGCAATAGGTAAAGTCAAGATCGGGGCAGTTGTCAGGCGCTCCTTCAACTCTAAGAAGCTTCTATGACATAAGTCATTCCAAATGAACTTAGTCCCTTTGTGTGTAAGTCGAGTGAGAGGCATAGATAATTTAGCGAATCCCTCGACGAACCTCCGGTAATATCCGGCTAGACCAATAAAACTTCGAATCTCGGTTACATTGGTTGGTCTAGGCCAATCCTTGATCGCCTCAATTTTCTTAGGATCCACGGCTACACCGTCTCCTGATATTACATGTCCCAAAAAGGATACTTCGCGGAGCCAAAATTCACACTTCTTCAATTTAGCGAAAAGCTTCTTCTCCCGAAGTACTTGAATTACTTGCCTCAAATGATCTCTATGTTCCTCGTCGCTTCGAGAATACACCAAGATGTCATCGATGAACACCACCACAAACCTGTCTAAGTAAGGCTTAAAGACACGGTTCATTAGATCCATAAAAGCTGCCGGGGCATTGGTAAGCCCAAACGGCATAACAGTAAACTCATAATGTCCATACCGTGTTCGAAAAGCCGTCACGGGTACATCATCAGCCTTGATCTTGAGTTGGTGATAACCAGATTGTAAATCTATCTTGGAATACACCAAAGATCCTTGCAATTGATCGAACAGGTCGTCAATTCTCGGTAGTGGATATCTATTCTTGATCGTAACCTTGTTAAGCTCACGATAATCCACGCATAGACGAAGGGATCCATCCTTCTTCTTCACAAACAAAACCGGCGCTCCCCAAGGTGAAACACTTGGTCTAATAAAACCCTTGTCCAATAAGTCTTGCAACTGCGCCTTCAACTCCTTGAGCTCGGCAGGAGCCATCCTATAGGGTGCCTTTGAAATCGGGGTAGTTCCGGGAATGAGATCTACCACGAATTCAATTTCCCTATCCGGTGGCATACCCGGAAGATCAGCCGGAAACACATCGACGAATTCCCGCACAACGGGTATGCCCTCAATCCGCGGGGTATCGTTGTCCCTCACAACAATGCTAGCTAAATAAGCTACGCAACCACTCCGAAGCAAGTGCTTAGCCCGCGCAGAAGAGATAGTCATCGCGAACAGCGAACTCTTGCACGCTTGGAACACAACTTCATCTTTTCCGGGCTCCCGAAAAGTCACAATCCGATCCTTGCAATCGATTGTGGCGTAGTATTTAGTAAGCCAATCCATGCCCAATACTACGTCAAACTCTCCAAGCTTTCGCAAAGCTAACAAATCAATCGGCATAATCCAATCCCCTACTCTAACAGGGCAACTAGGGCAAAACTCCCGTATGTCCAAAATATGGTCGGGGACGATGACATGTCCCGGATGCGAGGTAGGTACAATCTCGATGCCATGCAACTCGGCAAACAGCCGATCAATAAAAGAGTGCGATGCACCGGTATCAAATAAAGCTCTAACTCTGATTTCATTAATTAAAATGATACCTGCGACGACATCCTCGGCTGTTGTCGCCTCCACAGTCTGGGCCGCATACATGCGCCCACTAGGCGCCTGTCGAGATCCCTCGGTCGGATGCTGAAAGGGCGGTCGCCCCGCCGAGTGATGAGTAGGTGGGGCTCCTCGGCCCTGACCTGGTGGTGCCGGTGCTGAAGCCGATGAAGGCGCTGGGGAAGAACCCCTCGGGCACAGAGATCGAATGTGACCCTCCTGGCCACACTTAAAACACTTGCCACCACGCTGCGCATTGAGGTGGAAAATGAGGACCACCGCAAATGATGCAACGCGGCGGTTTTCGGTAATCCGGTGCTCCGCGCGGTGGAGCCGAGCTGCGCCCACACGATTGGCTCCTCGGGTGCTTCGGTGGTCTCTTGGAGTAACTCTTGCTGCCTCCTTCGCCCGCTGGCCTCTTACCCCTCAGTCTGTCCCAAGCTTCGATCTCCTCTCTAGCAATTTCCGCGCCCTTTTCCACAACCAAGGCGCGATTCACTACCTCTCGAAAAGTCTGCAATCCCGCCGCTTGCACCAACCTATAAATCGACGGTCGAAGGCCCGCTTCGAAGATACGAGCCTTATCCTCGTCATTCCTCACCACGTAGGGTACGCAGTGCAACAGACGAGAAAACTCTCGTTCATACTCCGTCACCGTCATGTCCCGCTGGCGCAAGCTGCGCAAATCCCTCTCCATCTGTCTCTTCACACTCGGAGGAAAGTAGTTCGACAATAAAAGATCCTTGAACCGGTCCCAAGTAATGGCCACCAAGTCGGTGTTCGGGTCATCCCGAATGTCCGCCCACCATCGATATGCCGCACCATCTAGGTGATACGTGGCCAACCACACCTTGTTCTGCTCCTCCACAAAAGTATCATGAAAGAGCTTTTCCATGTGGAGAACCCACTTCTCCACCATCCAATGGTCCGCCTTCTCGCCATCAAAGACTTGAGGATTACACCTCCGAAACTCATTCAAACGCTCCATCAGTCTATCTCGCTCTGCCCCGGTAACCATCATAGGCAAAACCGTCCTCGCCGGCGATGCCCGAAACGGGGGTGTCACGGCCGTCTCCTCCCTCGGCTCGGTACTAGGCGCCTCAGATGCCGGCCCAGGTACGGGTGCCGATGCTCCAGCAGTAACATCTCCAGCTGGCGTAGGTGGCGTAGGATCCTGAGCGGTCCTGGTAGTAGCCTGCCGCAGCAATAACTCCTCCATCCTCTTCATCCTCGCCTCCTGTCGACATGCGGCGTCGGCTTGCTGTTGAGCCGCAGTCGCCTGCTGTGTCACCAGACCCGTTAACATTGTCAACTGGTTTCTCAACTCGCGGACCTCACTGGATCCGGAGGTTGCAGAGGTCTCCACATCCTCTGTGTCGGCTGCCGCTGCCATCTCGGTCGATTGAGAACGAGTAGTCGGCATTACAAGCTACAATAACATAGAATGCGCAAGTTAGAAAAACTTACGCTAACGAAACCCCACTCAACAATAAAATTCCCAATCATGCGAAAGTAAATGAAGTGAGCTCCTAACTAACTCCCGATGTCACGTTATCGGCCGCCAACGTGACCTCCTAAGAGTTAGGTGTCACACACTTCGATCAAACTCCAACTACTTGGAGAATAAGGACACAACCCAATTGTGTTACTTTCGCCATAGTCAACCACGTCTCTCACGAGTCTAAGTCCTATAGTCCAACCGGCCTAAGGTTTTCTAGGTCCACAATGACTTAACCCTAGGCTCTGATACCACTATAATCTGTCACGCCCCGGGGCCCCAGCGGAAGCCCACCCGGGCGCATGCACAGACCCGCCGTGCACACAAGCAACCCAAATGCACACAAGGCGTCTAAAATAATCATACAAGAAAGGAATAACACAAGTAATCCTATCATGATAATCAGAGCATACATACTAACAAGTAAGGTCTCAAGGTGAAAGTGTGAAATACTATAAAAGAGTAAAGCCAAAACATAAGTTTAGTACAGCAATACACCCAAAAGGGAACATAAGGTAGTCTCTACAAAATGTGGTCGGTACAAAGACACCTCTCAACAAAAGATAAAAGAAAGGTGCTCCACCTAATCGCTAGCTCCCTCGCGCTCTAGCTACTCGCAATGCCCTTGCCGCGGTCCCTAGCCTCTCCCGCAGTGGATGGCTCTGAAATAAAACAACAAACCCCAGGGGGATGAGAACTATTATTCAATAGTTCCCAGTGGGTAAGCCGCCGAGAGGAGCGGAGTACACCACTAGGCCAACTGAGGCAAAGTAGGGTTAGATAGCAAAAAGCATAATTATAGTTGAAATTTAATACTACTATGCCTCAAGATGTTTTCATAAAAACATGAATTATTCTACCCAAGCACATGTGTAAGCATGCAATGTTCCACCTCTTACTATATGAATGTTCACTTTTGCATATAACTATAAATATGTAGTCATAAAGAGTACAATAAAGGGATGTTCACTTGTGCCGAGCCTAATGGCTCCGTGGTAGTCAACACCTCACGCTTTGGTGAGCCTTACCCACGGCGGTTCCATTTCGGCGCTCTCTCTAACACACGGGCGAAATAACTGTCGCTAGGTCAACTCCGGAGTGCCGGCTTGTAGGGAGCGACCCTCACAAGCATGTGTAAACGAGCATAGTGGCTAACAAGTAACAATCAACCATACAATATCATTCATCATGTCTATAAACATGGAAAACCAACTAATGTCCAATACTAGGTCATAATGTCCATCTTGTTATTCATCTAAGTGGAATGTCATATGTTTAGCTTCACATTTTGATTCTAACATGTCATATGTCATATATACTCTATAACTAGTTCAACAAGCTAAGTGTCAAGAGTGTTTTCAAGTCCATTGTCCATCTACCATCACACATGTCTCTACTCCTTCAAGTAAGCAATTAAACAAGTACATGAATGAAATATTCAATTCCCATAGCCAACCATGATGCGCTATGTTTAATAACTATGCAAACCTCCTACTACATAGGACATATAATTTGCATCTATATAGTACATGAATTTCATGTATTCCAAAATTCTACCATGTCTTAATTAGTATGAAAATGCACTAATTTAAGCTCTTAAGCTAAAACGAAGACATAGGGGGAATTCACCCATTTCGGTGAGGTCAAACCCACCCGATACCCTTCGGAACCTCGCAGTATCCGAAAACAAAGTTGCCCCCTCGATTTCTAGCGCCCTAAAGAAGATTTCTATGGGGTTAGAAACATCGAACGAACATTTTCGAAAAATGACATAACACAAGGGGAAAAAGGGTGGAATTACCTTAGATCAAAAATCTCTTGTCCAAATTCCAAAATAGAGTTAGGAAGCTTCAAATCCAACCTAACATAATATTCTACACCCATCAAATCCCATTCAAAATCCTAGAATCAAGAAACCCTAAAAGTAAACCCTAGGTTTACCATAATAGGATTTCACCAACAAAAACTCAATTAATCTACAAAAGAGGGTTAAAAGAGGAAAACTCACCTCTTAGAGCTCCAAACAAGGTCAAAGGAAGCTAGGTTTGGAGATAAACCTCAAACAAGCCCTCCTCTCCTCCACCACGTTCCTCCAAGAGCAAGCTAGGAAGCTTGAGTGCAAAGGAAAAGGAAAAGGAGATCAAACCCAATGTTTCCATCACCAAGGAAACAAGAATCTAGAGAGAGAAAGGGAGAAAACCTACCACTTTTCTCCAAAGTCCTCAGCCCAAATGGCTGTGAGGGGGGGTGTGAAGGGTTAAGTTATATGTTGTAACAATTGCCCTAACACCCCTCCAAAAGCCAACATTCGCAAAACAGCACAAACAGAAATTTCGGTTCTGTATACCGGTATGCGTATGGGCATACCGGTATCTGGCCAGAAATCCCGCAAACCCGAGCCTCGGCCAAACAGGCCACGCGAAGGGATTCCGGTATGCGCTAAAGCCAATACCGGTATAATCACTCCAATACCGGTATGCGAAGTAACATACCGGAATGCACGCCCAATCCGGTATCCTCAGCGGGATTCCGCAGAACCCGAGAGCTGTGCAAACCAGTTTAACACTGGATTCCGGTATCCCAAAGGTACATACCGGTATGCAATGCCAAAACCTGCAGTTTTGCAGATTTCGACTCCCGAAGTCCGTTTTCGCACTTCTAAAGTCCCGAAAACGCTAATCTGCAGATTAGTACGAATCACTAATCTCACACTAGAACCTCGCAATTTGCTAAAGTTCAGTGTGCTACACACCAGCCCTTCGAGCAGCCTTTGGCCTCCTTCACACATAATAATGCTCAAGTGCTACTGCCAACAACCCTCTCGGCTGAACAAAATCCTGTACTTCACCCGTACCTATACTTGAGCGTCCTACGCTACTATGCTTTTCCATGCAAAACACAGGCACTAGCCAATCTTGCCTAAGTGCACAAGTACACTAGCACAATTCTCTCACCTCGGTTGGGGTACAACTAGACCCACTCGCCAGAGCTTGGCGACAGTCGTAGTATTTCTGCAACAGTGATTCCACTTTCACCATTTGGTTCGCCGGATCAACATCCAGAACTCTTGGACTACCACGATGTCCTCGAGTGCTATGACTCGGCTCTCGCAATTGGCTACACACATTGCCTTGAGAGTCAGTTCACCATTTCCATTCTTGCCTCGAGCCCTCACCTTGGCTCATCACCAGCCACCCGCCGGCACCGTCTAATCACCTATCCGTTTTGGTAGGCGATACACTTTCATGACACGAGCATGCCTGGGTACCTACACCTACCCATATGCTTGGTCCCTACTGTATTTATACCCGAATAGTAGCGAATGACCACATGATAAATACATGCCATGCTCCAATGTCAAATCATGCTCTACGTATGATTTCTTCGATTAAATCATACCCGCCACGACGTCATAGGTAGCAGTAGGCTTCTCAACCTGGGTCGCGTACCTATGGCAACCCACCGATTGCCTACATCGAGGGCATTTTTCTGCCCGCAGCACACACCGTCGCGCCTGGTGAGAACCACCACAAATAACACACCCATGGAAGATTGAATAGAAGACATCTCCGGGGTTTGGGATTGCGATTGCAAATGTCTCGGGGGTCGCCTAGAGCTTGATTGACCGTCCGAACTTCCCATTAATCGCCCCATTTTTTGGTCATAAGATTTGCGCTCCTCCCACGCGAATGCATTGCCTTGCTCCACCCACAAGGCCCGGTCCAATACCTCGGCAAAAGTTTGTAACTTGAGCGAGTGGACACCATAAGATTTCTGGCTGAAATCCTCGCTCGAAGCAATCGGCCTTGTCCTTGTCATCCCGAACCATGTAAGGGATACAATTTACAACGTGAGAGAATTCTCTCTCATATTTTCTCACAGTGCGGTCTCCTTGCCGCAACTTCCTGACCCTTTCCTGAATCTCCCTCTTTTCGCTGTTGGGAAAATAAGCAGAGAACACCAATCTCTGAAATTCTTCCCACGTCACGGGAGGGAGGCTAAGAGACTGGTCCCGCATAACCTCTTTCCACCACACCCTTGCCGACTTTTCTAGGCAATGTGCGGCAAAATGGACCTTGTCCCGCTCTAGAGGGCACAAGTCCTCAAATAGGGTTCGTATGGAATCGATCCACGTTTCCATGGTCCGTGGATCCACAACTTCTCTGACCAACACAGCCATCTGGTTGCGTATTCCCTAATTCATGCGCGCTTTGGCAAGCACAAGTACATTGGTTGGCACATCCGACACTGACCTCATAGGAGCTCGCCCGTGCATTGCCATCACCTCTCGAAACACAACAACCTTGGTCAAATCCTCGACCTTCAAGGTCAATACAAGACGACACTCAAAAGTCGAATTCAATTAGGCGAAAGTTACACAAGGGCGCCTATTCTCATCACTCGGTTTCATGTTGTCGCGCGCCAGCATGAACACACTGGGTTGAGAATAAACCACGCCTTGAATCTACCTCTAACACCTTTTTAGAGGCATATCAAATACATGACCCAATCAATTAGACTTTCGCCGCACATCACAAGTCCTCGTCTCTCACGAGCTTACACTCCTAGGGTCTTTTCCATCCTAGGATTTCTTAGGTCCACCTAGACCGTTTCTGTAGTACTCGGAAATTTTCATGAATTAGGGTTTCTGGACTTGGCAGGATTCGGGCGCCCGGAAGTGAGGTTGTGGACGCCCGAATGTTCCGGACCCCGTTGCACTTTGTGGACGATCCGGTTGTGGCCGACGAGTTGTGGATCTGGGCGTAGGATCCGGACGCCCGGATGGAGGATCCGGTTTGAGTTGTGACGTGGAGGGCCACGTGTCGCGACGCAGGACACGTGTCGATCGCAGGAGACACGCCGCCCCACCGCCTGCTGACCGCCGACCGACCGCTTGAGCACACGACGACACCTGTACGGCAGGATTTCCGGACGCCCGGAAGTTGGGAAGTGGGCGCCCGAATGTGGACTTTTGGCAGCCTATAAATAGGCGAGTCCCTGATGGTTTTTGGTGCATTTCCACTCCGAGATCCCTGTTTCTAGAGAGAGAAAGTGGGTTTAGGGCCATGTGTTGGCATAGTTTGTAACCCTGCTTGCTCTCCTCTACTCTGCTGATCTGATCTGGTGCTGAGCTGTTATTCTGCTGGAGATAGCAGTTTCCTTGGAGGTTTTGACAGATCGGGGTGCTGACAGTTGAGCTTTGTGCATAGTAGTGGTAGTATATCTCCTACTCTTTTAATTGCTCTATACATATCTATTGAGATTGAGGACTTAGTGGGCAGACCGCTGAGGCTGGTGGCGGTACCCACTGAGGACTACTTGATTGATAGTAGTTCTCACACCCATTGGTGACATCTTTTTGCAGAGTCTTCTTCCCCAGTTGTCCATACTGAGCGCGGAAAGGAGACCGTCGGTTAGAGCTATTCCCCGGATACTTGGCTAGAGGTATACCCATTTTTGGTTAGATGGTTGAGTCTGTACATACAGTATGATTGTGATATCAGTGTTGTATATGAGAGTTATATGTGAGAGTTATGGATGATGTATGTACAGTGATCTTTTGATATATTATATAGCAGCTCTGTTGATACCTTTAGCTCTGTGTGTTTGATTGTGGATGTTGTTTCGCTTCGTATACATGGTAGAGATACTGTGTATGCGGCGGATCTGGTCATGCGCCTGGGAAGAGGTAACCCGGGGCGTGACAGTTTCTACTCTTTGATACCATCTTAGTCTGTCACGCCCCGCCGTACCTTAACACCAAGTAGGTCGAAGGACTAACCGCACGAGCGCGTGCCCTAGACCCGCCGAACGGACAGAGTCTCCCCTACCCGCCCAAGGCGTCACAACACAAGCATTTCCACGATGTTCCGACTAGGAACGGAGTACAAGAGTTGCACAAGGAAAGTATCAACATAAAGAAGTTCTACTTCTATTGCATCACATTTGCACATTTATACATGCCAAATTTTTTTTTTTCTTCATTCCCATTCCATACATCAAGTTTCAAAACTATGGAATTACAAGTTGTATACATTTAATAAAAACCCCTATGCTATCATCGTCCAAAATACGGGGTACAACTATCCATAACACCAAAATGGAAGGGCCGCTATTTACTAAGCCAAACCCTTGCCTTGCTCCGCCGCCTCACTCGCGGAAGGACCTGAAAAACGTGGGGTGAGAACTATAAACATAGTTTCAAGTGGGTAAGGCCACCCAAGAGAGAAGCTCGACCCACCAGGTCCAAAGAAACACCATAAACATAAGTTAGATTTCAATTAACTATGCATACAAATATTTACATGCTTGTAAATAAACATAAAGGATGCAATCAAATAAAATGACAACTTTTATTTTCTCCTAGGTT
The DNA here is from genome assembly GCA_016920855.1 of Puya raimondii. Taxonomy (NCBI): domain Eukaryota; kingdom Viridiplantae; phylum Streptophyta; class Magnoliopsida; order Poales; family Bromeliaceae; genus Puya; species Puya raimondii. Next base: position 143,947,557 of record JABWPP010000050.1, read on the forward strand.
CATCCTATATCTCACATTGTCCAAGTTCAACTACTTTTATTTATTTATGGTGTCGGAATTGCCGTATCACCAATTTGGTTCTCAACCGAAGCGGAAACGCCGCAAGTATTGGCACCGGACAATGGAATCGCCATCCCCATCATGGTCCCAATCTCCAAAGAGTGGAATCGCCATCTCTTTATTCGGGTAGCGGAATCGCCGCATACCCGGGGTAGCGAAATCGCTGCATACCCCAATGCGTTCACTTTACACAATATAGTGTTGGGCACCGGGCAATGAAATCGACATCGCCATCATGGTTCCAACCTCCAAGGAGTGAAATCGTCATCTCCTTATTCGGGTAGCAAAATCGCCGCATACCCGGGATAGCGAAATCGTCGCATACCCCAATTCATTTTCGCCATCACGTGGCTCGGGTAGTGAAATCGCCGCATACCCGGAGTAGCGAAATCGTCGCATGCCCCAATCTTCACATTTCACACTTGCCAACCCAAGTTCAATGGCCCTAGGTTCAAGTCACCAAGTCTCACCTATGTTCAATGACACTAGGTTTACTTTACATTCTCAACCTAGGTTCCATGACACTAGGTTCCAATTTCATGTTCCAACCTAGGTTCCATGACACTAGGTTCCAATCTCATGTTCCAACCTATGTTCAATGACACTAGGTTCCATTTGCACTTTTCAACCTATGTCCCACAACACTAGGTTCTAATTCATATATGCAATCACATAACAAGCATAACTAATAATGAAATACTTGAATTCATTAATATGCAAGATGAGCCCATGGCTCAATTCATCATGATTCTCATTTTGCCAACATGCAAATTCTAGGGCTACATACTTTTACACTATTTTAATTTCAAATGGTTATTTACCCTAGACATGGAAGTGACTTAATCACTTCGGTAAACACAAACCCACCTCAAGAGCTCCCAAGTCTTGAATTCGTTGAGCTCCTAGGTCACTAAGCCTTGAGCTCTTGCTTCAACCCAAGCTTCTACAAGAAAATGGTTCGTTACTCATTACGAACCCATAAATCAACTTGATACTTGAAATCAATTGTTCTAACATGATTTTCTATGCCTCAATTGCAATTCCCGAAGGTCCAAATATTTTTAGAACCTTCCGTGGCAAAAGCCCTCATTTCACCTAGGTTTCACATGCATGCATGTAGAACTCCGAAATTTCTTGGCCAATCTCCACGTTTTGTAGATTAGATTGCCTAGGATCTCCAAAAACCTCAAAATACTAGATAAATTCTAAGGTTTGAACCCAAATCATGAGGAACTCACCTTAGCCACGAGTTCTCCAAGCTTCTTCTTGCACCAAGAAGCTTCTTCTCCACTTTGGAAATCTTTTCCAAGCTCAATCCACCCTTTTCTCCAAGCTTTGGAGAGATCTCTAGAGAGAGAAAGTGAGGGAGAGGGAGAGGAGAAGTAGAGGAGAAAGAAGATGAGAAGGGAAAGGTGTCTCAGCCTTTCATACACCCCCACTCATGTGAAAAGACCAAACTACCCCCCTTTCATATCACTACACACAGCCAGCCAAAGCTGGCATCTCGCAACTCTGCATTCCGGTATGAGCACTGGAATACCGAAATACGGGCGTCTATTCCGGTATCAACAGGCAATTCCGTAAAACCCGTGAGCTGGATTTCTAGATTTTCCACTGCATTCCGGTATCTCACAATCCATACCGGAACTAATTACATCCATACCGGAATCAACACATCCATACCGGAATCAAGTGAGTTTATTCTGATTTCAACACTTGATTCCGCAGAACCCGAGAGCTGGATTTTCAGCTCAACCATGCCATTCCGGTATCAATGCCATTCCGGTATCAATACCTCCATACTGGAATGCGCCGCAGAATTCTGCAGTTTGGCAGACTTGACTTTTCGAAGTCCGTTTTTGTGCCTCACTTGCGCCGAAAATACTTGTATAAGTTCCAAACTTGGCCGAAGCCACTCACGTAGCCTCTCATGCAACTTTTCACCAGAACTCCACAATTTGTAGAAGTTCGGTACAACACACTGAAGTTCAGTGTACTACAGTGGTAGTTGTTTAGTTTAGTTTTACATATATCGCTCTAATACTTTGTGTTTAGTTGTGGATTCTAGAATCGTTAATGTTGACTCTTTGATTCCTTTATTACTGCTTCTGTCTCGTTGGTCGCTTCGTGCAGACAGAAAAAACTCTGTCCATTCGGCGGGTCTATTGACGTCCCCGTGGGCTTTCGCTATGAAACTTGGGCGTGACACCTAACCTGGCTCCTACGTGGCAAGTAGAAGGTTAGTTTGCGAAATTTAATTTTTATAGGGTTATTTCTCCAATTACAGTGTTTTACAGGGTTATTTTAAAAATAAAGTCCCAAGGGGGAGTCGGGGAGGAAGACGAAGGGGAGCAATCTGTCTCTTTTTAGGAGCATTTTAGTTTTGGATTTTTTTAAAAAAATTCATAAGTACTACTCCATTTAATTAATTAAATTTTAAATTTATAAAAGCGGCGGATTGCAATATATATCCATTTAAATTTATGCAATATTTATGCTCAAATTTGTGCTTTATTTGAATTTATGTAATATTATTTATTCTCGAATTTGTGCTCCATTTTATCAATATTTATACTTCATTTGAATCAATTTTGCATAAATTCAAATGAATGCTCAAATTTAATACTACTAAATTAATTTTTCTAAAGTTATGTGCAAATATACTTTGTTTTTGAATTAATTTGCTCTTCTATACTTAAAATTATATATTTAAGATTAATCTTAATTATTTTTAAATTAATAAATTTAAAATTATATTTTAATTTCTGTATTTAAAATTAATTGCATCTCCTTTTTATATTGAATTATTTTTTATTAAAGAATAGCAAGGACAAATTTGGCATTTTAGTTAATTTTTTTTATCATTCTAATATTTTATTCCAATATAAATATTCAAACACTATCAAAAATATTCTTCAAGAATAAATAAAAAAATATCCAAACATAATTTAGAACTATTATAGGTTATACTGAAATATCCTCTATTTTTTAGAGCAACAAAAGGTTATCCTTTAAAAATTATTGTCAAACCAAACGTAGTCACGTGTGTCAATTATGCTTTATATTCTATTACCTTAAAATTTTCTATATATAATCTAGTGTCGTATTTAGTTATCATTTTGTTTCGGCATTCTAGAGGTTCGTGTATTGCTTTTTCAATCTCGTTTCTTTTTCGTCATGATTAAAGTGCATTTTAGATTCCTACATCAGCATGATGTCACAAATATTTAATTATTATTTTTAATTTTATTATATAAAAAATATAAATTATTATTATTCAAAATTAATTTCTAAACTAAATTATGTAGTTTTATTTTTTTTTAAGACTAATTTATGCTAATAGAAAATAAAATGAGATAAGTTGATTTTAAACTGTTGGATTTTAAATGATTTCATTAAAACAATTTAGCTGATTTGATTAATTTGTAAATCTTATAGAAGTTCTTCCTTATTCGTTCTTATAATAGATCATATCTTTTGGTACAACTATTTGTTCTTTGTGGATAAATTTATCTATATCCCATTCTAAGCCTGCATTTTAGTCTGATTCTATAGATAACGGTTTTAATAATTTCATTTCTTTACTTCCCATTAACTCAAGAATACTATTTACATTTATTTGGAAATTTGTATAACTAGTTTCTGTTAAAAGTCCTGTGTACCTGACACACACTAATAAATTACTATTATCTATAAGCATGTTATACCCTTTTGTTTGTATTCCTATTTTTATGTGTTTAGAAAATTCACTTATTTTCATAAGATAATCAGGACTATAATAAAATATTCCTCCGTTATGATTCATGTCTATTTCTGTTAATCTAAGGATGCTAAGGAGGCGTCCATATGTCTGTCATCATAAACCATTAAGAATGTTTTAGCACCTAACTGTTTTCTTACTAGTCCTTTAATACCTATAGTAATTATGTCACGCCCCGGGCTAGTTTTAGATGCGGAAATACGTGTCAATTTTTTTTTTTTAAAGCCTAGCCCGCGCCACGTACAGACCCGCCACAAATACAGGGTCCACTGTACACACGGACAGAGCCTCCCCTATATTTGCACGGCGTACACAACATACAACAGGATCACAACCACCATTCATTCATTCACAACAACACAACAGCTCAAGAGATTCATACAGCTAACAGTCCTTAAACCTGTATGAATCTAAGCAAGTCCTTAGGCGAAGGATGATGCAATGCACAAACAATAGATTATTCTAGAAAATTGCTCCTTACCCAGAAGCTTTATTTTTGAAACCCTAATATCAAACATTTAAGAATCATTTGAAAACCGTTCTCCACACGAGAACTCTCTTTTGAAATCTCAAAGGTCGATAGATCGAAAATTCATTTGAAAACTGTTTCCCACACGGAAACGTTTATTTGAAAACGCTACCATGAGGGGTAGAAAACTAAGATGCACGATATAAAGCCACAATTAGAGATCTAAAGGCATCGACATCCTCACATGGAAACTAAACCAAAACCACGAGATCTAAGCATGCAAAATAATCATCCAAAATATAACATGCTAGATAAAACAACTACAGTGTAATTGAACCATATCCATAACAAACTGGCAGAGGATAAGGGTAATAACCAAATCTGGGGAAGTAGCCTCACAAGTCGGAACCTCTAGAGCTACTATCTAGGCGTGCCTCGCAACGTCCCGACTCCCACCACCCTGCTCACCTGAAAACAACAACGAGGGCGGGGGTTGAGAACATGTAAACATGTCTCCCCTCCCAGTGGGTGCCGCAAGCCGACGAAGGCGAGGTGTACACACCGGCACGAGGGTCAACAAAAGGATAGATAAGGTAAATAGTAGCACAAGTAAGTATGAGGCTGACATACAACTGAACAACTATGCTACTGTAAGCAACTAGTATATACATCATAGGAGATAACCACAAAGTAAACCCAATCCATAACCACAGGGACGTATCCCTGGCACTGTCACAACCTGCTCATCTCTCGGCACCTCAACCTTCTGCACGCAACGCAAAAAGGCTCACGGGTCGGTCGAAATACACGACCCTTTTCCGGAAAACAACACCCCCAGGCGGTGGATCAGACCGTGGTGTACGTGATGTTCTAGAAGAGCTGTGACGATCGATGCGAATGCTCAATCCACAGAACGGCAACGAGCCGTGAAGCAACTGGTAAACCACAACGAGGATCGCTCGGAACAACATGCGATCACCGCGACTAACTGGGTCGTCTCAATAATCATGCAAACCACGACTACTCTACTATCCAAGCACGCATAAGTAGAGTCAAGGGGAGTCAAGTGAACTAATAACTGTAATGCACGAGAAAGGATAGAAAGGTATCACCGTAGTCCACTGAACCGACTCCGGATCGAAGTACCCACCTGTCGAAAGATCAAGTCTAACACCGACAGCTCTCGGGAACCGCGACAGGACATACGAAAGACTCACATGGTCAAGTTCCACCAAGTCGACGCTAAACACAAAGCTCTCACATTGCCGAAACCGACGGATCGCCCGGAAAACCCATCGGGACGATCCCGAAACCACACTAAGCCCCACAGGGGTACCAACAACCAAACCAGGTCCCCCGCTGTCCCTGAACACACAAAACCAAGTGACGGGACAGCGAGCACAAGCTCGGGGTGCCACGAACACCAAACGCACCCGAAAAGGCTTCCCGGGTTCCCGAAAAATGCCGATTTGGCACCGGAACCTCTCGTCACTCATCCGCTGTCCTCGGAACTTCGGGACAGCGATGAGGAACAGCCAACGAGGCTAAACGACGAAGCCAAGTCGCTCGCGAAATCAGCGAGTGAGTCGCACGACTAGAAACACGCGTTTCGCCGACTATTTCATCGAAAAATACGTCGGAAATGAATTCGGATCTCCGTGAAGGGCGAAGGGGTTGGACAACCAGTCCACAGGGCCTCAAGGATCATGCCCTTGCTGCCCGCAGGGTCGCAACACTGCCACAATTGCCAAAGTCCACAAACAAGCCACAATTACAAACATACAAGCAATAAACTAGGCCGCTAGAGCAATCCGTACGTCCGCACGATCTTTCGCAAGCACCAGCGGATAGGTAACGATGTAACGGAGGCCGTGCTCACAGCCCCACTGCGACAGTACTAGTCGCAAGCACAGTAAACCCATAAAAATAGTGAGCACATGCAATAAGCAAGCATAATTAAGGCCGTTCGAGCGCTCCGTTCGTCCGCACGACCTTCCGCAAGCACCAGCGGATAGGTAACGACGTAACGGAGGCCATACTCACAGCCCCACTGCGACAGGAACAGTCGCTGGCTCAGACAAGCCATAAAAACAGCAAAACATACAATAACATGCTCGACATCGGCCGAACAGCGAAACGGCTCAACCAAAGCCAATTCTAAGGTGAGCATGATGGTCAGCGCGTCGCCGCGATCATTGTGCTCACCTTCCCGGACTTCGGGAAGCAACAGGGAGCTCAAACAACTCAACGTGGCCAAAAACCAACAAAATAAGACCTCGGCCGGAGCAACCAGCTCCGGCCGGCTGCCGGCCGGCATGCGCGGCCAGCGGCGGCTAGGGTTGGCAGAGGAGGTGGCATGGAAGAGGGGGCTCACCTCAGCCGGCAGCGGGAAGCGGCGGCGACGGCGCGGGGAAACCGGTAGCCCTCGGGTTGGCTAGGGCACGGCGGCGCGGCAACGGACGGCGACGGCGACCGGCGGCGACGCGAGCACCGACAAAAAGGGGTCGTCGGACGTGGTCCTGCCGGTGACCGCGACAAAAACAACGGCGGGCGGCGGCGGCGGAGCAAGCACGGCGGCAGCTGCCCTAGCTGCCAAGCCGAAGCTTGCGGTGGCTGCGGCAGCGCTCCGGCGGCACGGCGCCGGCCGGCCGGGGAGGCAGGGGGGGCGGCGCCGGAGGTCACGGGGGTGGCGGCGCTCACCCTCCCAGTGGTCGGGAGGCGGCGGCGGCACGGGCCCACAGGCCTCGGCCAGCTGCTGCCCTAGCCGCAGCTGGCAGCAGGCTGGCGGCGCACGGCGGCGGCTCCCGGCGGCACGGTGGGTCACCGGCGGTCGTGCCACCTCAGGGGAAGCCCATGCATGGGTTCCCCCTTGGTGCACACCGCAGGGAAGGAGGAGGAGAAGAAGAAGAATAAGAAAGAGAAGAAAAGGGAGAGAGAGGCTTGGCCGGAGTTGCGCCGGCCAGGGGATAGCCTGCGGCGGCCGGCGGCGCAAGGGGGAGCTAGCAGGGGAGCAGGGGGAGCTCGGGCTCACAGCTGAGGGCTGAGGGAGAAGGAGGGAAGGCACACTCTCTCTCTCTCCACTCAAACACACACAAGCACACACAAAAACACATTGCACAAATGCAATTTAGCCCCTCAAACTCAGCAAAATACCCCTGGGTCCCCCACAGCAAGCACAAAATGCCCAGACACTCCTTCACAGGCAATCTCACGCAAAACGGTGCGAGAAACAGGGTCTAGATCGCGAAAACCAAAAATGTACAATTCGACCTCTTGGCGAAGAAGATGGAAGATCTCTCAATCCGTCCGTCGCATGTCAACACGGGTCACGCCATCGCGTTCAGCACTGCTGAGACATCGAATCTACTATTTTGGATCGCCAGATTCGAACTCCGGATTGCGCCGTTAAGCTGTTCACTCTCCGCGACAAAACTCAATACAACTAAAATACATATAAAAACCACTTATATACATATATATATATATATATAAATACCCGTATATATATACGTATACAGATCAAAAACACAGTATCAGGGGAGAGGAACACAGATTCCAAATTTCCAAAATTCGAAATCTCACATCACTCCCACCTAACAAGAAGTTTCGTCCCCGAAACTTACTCACACACCATCCGCGAACAACAGCGGATACCTCTCACGCAAAGCAGACTCCAGCACCCAAGTGGTCTCGCGCTCCACGCGACTCGTCCACAGCACTCTCACCAATAGAAATCTCTGATTCCTCAACTGCTTCACCTTGCGAGCCAAAAACCTCAAAGGCACCTCACCGTAGCTGAAATCCTCAGCCGGACCGTTGTCGGGCCGATCACACGACGCTCACCCACGTCAACCCAACCGATCAGTGATCGACAACGACGTCCATACAACGCCTCGCACGGTGCCAATCCAACGCTCGCTTGGAAGCTGTCGTTGAAGGCAAATTCCACCAGAGAAATATACCTGAAACGACCCTCACCAAAATCCAAAACGCATGTCCGGAGCATATCCTCAAAGGTCTGGATTACACGCTCCGACTGCCCATCACTCTGAGGGTGGTAAGCTGAGCTGAAGTCGAGCCTCGTTCCCAGTGCCTGCTGCAAGCTCCTCCAGAACTGGAAAACGAAGCGAGAACCCCAATCCAAAATGATCGACACTGGCACTCCAAGCAGCCTGACGATCTCATCCAAGTAGTGCTGCGCCAGTCGATCCCGAGACTAAGTCGTGTGTACCGGTAGGAAGTGAGCTGCTTTCGTCAATCAGTCCACAAAAACCCAGATTGCAACATGACCTCGCTGAGAACGAGGCAACCCGGTAACGAAATCCAAGGTGATCTGCTCCCACTTCCCTACAGGTACGAGCAACGGTTGAAGCTTCCCTGCTGGTCGCTGATGCTCAGCCTTCACTTGCTGACAAACCAGTCACTGTGCCACATGCTGAGCTACATCCATCGTCAAAATCAGGCCACCAGAAACTCTGCCTCAAGTCGCGGTACATCTCGTCCCTCCAGGATGAATGGTGTACGGCGACCGGTGTGCCTCAGTCAAAAACTCTCACCTCAAATCCTGATCACTGGGCACACATCTCCGCCCTCGAAGGAAAAACATCAGCATGTAACATGAAGTCACCATCTCTGCCCTGCTCGGCCTCTACTCGCACTCGCTGCAAGTGCGGATCCATCAGCTGCCCACCGAAAAATCGATCAGACAAGGTGGGCTGCACCACTAAAGTCAACAACTGTGCGGTAGCTCCAAAAGGTAAAATCTCCAACTCTAGTCGACGAAACTCCACCACCAATCGCTCCGTACAGGTAGTGTCTCCAAAGCTTGAGGGCGAACACCACTGCTGCTAACTCGAGATCGAGCGCCAGATAGGTCTTCTCATGCTGAATGAGCACGCACCCTAATCCTATCCAAGAAGCATCGCGGAAGACTACAAAATCCTCACCAGGCTGCGACAATGCTAAGATAGGGGCACGAGTCAAATTGTCCTTCAGCTCCTAGAAGCTCATCAGACAAGCGGGAGTCTACAGAAACTTCTCACCCTTCCTCGTCAGCTTGCTCAAAGGGGCGGCGATCTTGAGAAACCCTCAACAAATCGCCGATAACAACTCATCAAGCCGAGGAAACTCCTAACCTCTGCCACAGAAGTCGGAACAGGCCAAACCACTACAGAGTCCACCTTCCTTGGTTCCACCGCAATACCAGCCTGCGTCATGATGAGAACCAAGAAAGAGACTTCTCGAAAAGATCAGTATGTCGTCAAAGAAGACCACGACAAATTGATCCAAGAACTGCCGAAAATCCAGTTCATCAAATGCAAAAGCTGCCGGGGCATTCGTCAAACCGAACGGCATAACCGTGACCTCGTAACGCCCGTAACGAGTCCGGATGGCTGTCGACGCAACGTCCTCGGCCTTGATCTTCAGCTAAAGATAACCTGGCTGCAGAGCACACTTCGAGAGTACCAAGGCTCCCTGGAGCCGGTCGAAGAGGTCGTAGATCTGCGGTGGAGGGTACTAAAACAACACTGACATCTCGCAGGACTCACAATCAAACCAACGAAAACCGTGCGAGTCCATCACTCTAGTGCACAGGGTTGCCAATCGCAACAAGCGATAAAATCACCAGTGATGCCAAACATCAGATCCAAGTGATCGGACACGCGCTCCAAACCAAGACTACAGGAAAGACGTGGCGAAAACCCTGTACGCAAACACAAGCGCAGAGACCTCGGAGCCAACAACCAGGCTCCCGTCATCCTGAAACTGAGCTAAAAGGGCAACCTGACTCAACCGGAGTCAAACCATCGGCAGTGATGGCAAAACAACTGCGCAAAAACCATGCCAGGATTATCTCAAGGCTCACTACTAGATCAGAGATGACCACCATACAGCTTTCCCACAAGACGATGTAGAGAGAGAGAGACTGTCTTGCAAAAGAAGGCACCAACCCAATCCAGAAAGTCCCAAAAAGGGATAGGGTATTTTGTCCAAACTTTTGACACTACGTTGTCTGCAGCGAACGTACTTATCAAAAGAAAATGAAATATCCCAAGATCAAAAAGCCGACAACCAGTTGGCAACACCACAAAGGCACCAGGTCAACCAACTCAAAAGTTGGACCAAAATCACAGACGAGTCACCGAATTAACGGGAAACAGCAAACCGACCCACAAAACGAAGTCTGCCCTGAGCCAACTCCCTAGGAGTCTTCGGCTTCCAACAACAAACCGACGGCTATAGGCGACAAGGGTCGTCGACCACACAAACCAAAGCGAAGGAAGAACAAATCCAGCGTCGACTAACCAACATCGAACGCGATGAGACCTCCAGCAAGAACCTGGAAGATCTCGCGGCAACACGAAAAGCCTACAAATAACACCAGAAATCCTAAATCACACCAATTTAGGCGTTAGGATAGCCGCAAACCATGAAGGCACCAACAGAAACCCGACACCGAACAGTGTCCACTCAGTCTAGTACACGTCAGTTTGACGCAAGAACTAGCTAAAGGCCGAAAGACCAACACTGACGATTCCACCAGCAATACGTCAGAGAGGTAGGCTTCACCGCCCTACCCAACAAAACAGAGAGGGTAACACCCAAACTGCGGTCGAAACCGCTCAAAGCACCGTCTCCGTGGAGACACTCGCAGGGGCCCTCGTGCCCAACACGAAAAGTGGGGCCAGGGCAAGAACAGCCCAAACGACAGCACATATCCACAAAGTGACGTCACCCAGCCCACAAGGGCCACCACCTGCCAACGAGTGGTTACGCAAAGGGGAAAATACCCTGCCACTTGGGATCTGTCTGGTACTCCACCACCACTACAAGAAGAAGCACGAGTCTGCGAACAAGGGCAGATCAAAACTCAGGAAATCCGCCAAACGCGCTCCGATGCGGCCACCACCCCCAAACACGGGGTCGGCGTCCACACGCGAAACAGCCGACATAGTCACCGTCGTCGTCGCGGTCGTGGCCACACGGGGTGGGTGCTACATGAGGGTCTGCAGTCAGCGGGGCACTCGGCGAAGGAGGAGGAGGGGCTGGAGCGGCAGTCGCCGTAGCCTGCTGCTGCAAAAACTACCGGAACAAGCCGGAACATGCCGGAGAGGGTCGTCAGCTGACCCCTCGCCTCGGCCTCAAGCACACAGGGTACGGTCCACACCAGGCTGTCCGCCTCCTGCCAGCTCCTCACTCGAACCAGCCGCAATAGCCCGAATCAAAACACCAACAGACGGCTCCGCAGGCGCACGCCTACCACCACGACTCGGACGAGGAGGTCTACCATGACCACAAGCCAACTGCAAAACACAGAAACCTGCGCAAGAGAAAGGGGTCGGGAACTCCCACAAAAACACAAGCCGAAACAAACCCCTCGAACTCGCGCACCTATACATCCTAGGTCTTCCTATGGGTCAGCCAAACCAGTGGTTCAGTTACAAGTTTATGAATGAATGAGTGTTTGTATCCTTTACGCTCTGATACCATCTTAATCTGTCACGCCCCGGGCTAGTTTTAGATGCGGAAATACGTGTCAAATTTTTTTTTGAAAGCCTAGCCCGCGCCACGTACAGACCCGCCACAAATACAGGGTCCACTGTACACACGGACAGAGCCTCCCCTGTATTTGCACGGCGTACACAACATACAACAGGATCACAACCACCATTCATTCATTCACAATAACACAACAGCTCAAGAGATTCATACAGCTAACAGTCCTTAAACCTGTATGAATCTAAGCAAATCCTTAGGCGAAGGATGATGCAATGCACAAACAATAGATCATTCTAGAAAATTGCTCCTTACCCAGAAGCTTTATTTTTGAAACCCTAATATCAAACATTCAAGAATCATTTGAAAACCGTTCTCCACACGAGAACTCTCTTTTGAAATCTCAATGGTCGATCGATCGGAAATTCATTTGAAAACTGTTTCCCACACGGAAACCTTTATTTGACGCTACCACGAGGGGTAGAAAACTAAGATGCACGATATAAAGCCACAATTAGAGATCTAAAAGCATCGACATCCTTACATGGAAATTAAACCAAAACAACGAGATCTAAGCATGCAAAACAATCATCCAAAATATAACATGCTAGATAAAACAACCACAGTATAACTGAACCATATCCATAACTAACTGGCAGAGGATAAGGGTAATAACCAAATCTGGAGAAGTAGCCTCACAAGTCGGAACCTCTAGAGCTACTATCTAGGCGTGCCTCGCAACGTCCCGACTCCCACCACCCTGCTCACCTGAAAACAACAACGAGGGCGAGGGGTGAGAACATGTAAACATGTCTCCCCTCCCAGTGGGTACCGCAAGCCGATGAAGGCGAGGTGTACACACCGGCACGAGGGTCAACAAAAGGATAGATAAGGTAAACAGTAGCACAAGTAAGTATGAGGCTGACATACAACTGAACAACTATGCTACTGTAAGCAACTAGTATATGCATCAAAGGAGATAACCACAAAGTAAACCCAATCCATAACCACAGGGACGTATCCCTGGCACTGTCACAACCTGCTCATCTCTCGGCACCTCAACCTTCTGCACGCAACGCAAAAAGGCTCACGGGTCGGTCGAAATACACGACCCTTTTCCGGAAAAGAACACTCCCAGGCGGTGGATCAGACCGCAGTGTACGTGATGTGCTAGAAGAGCTGTGATGATCGATGCGAATGCTCAATCCACAGAACGGCAACGAGCCGTGAAGCAACTGGTAAACCACAACGAGGATCGCTCGGAACAATAGGAGATCACCACGACCAACTGGGTCGTCTCAATAATCATGCAAACCACGACTACTCTACTGTCCAAGCACGCATAAGTAGATTCAAGGGGAGTCAATTGAACTAATAACAGTAAAGCAAGAGAAAGGATAGAAAGGTATCACCGTAGTCCACTGAATCGACTCCGGATCGAAGTACCCACCTGTCGAAAGATCAAGTCTAACACCGACGGCTCTCGAGAACCGCGACAGGACCTACGAAAGACTCACAGGGTCAAGGTCCACCAAGTCGACGCTAAACACAAAGCTCTCACATTCCCGAAACCGACGGATCGCCCGGAAAACCCACCGGGACGATCCCGAAACCACACTAAGCCCCACAAGGGTACCAACAACCAAACCAGGTCCCCCGCTGTCCCCGAACACACAAAACCAAGTGACGGGACAGCGAGCACAAGCTCGGGGTGCCACGAACACCAAACGCACCCGAAAAGGCTTCCCGGGTTTCCGAAAAATGCCGATTTGGCACCGGCACCCCTCGTCACTCATCCGCTGTCCTCGGAACTTTGGGACAGTGATGAGGAACAGCCAACGAGGCTAAACGACGAAGCCAAGATGCTCACGAAATCAGCGAGTGAGTCGCACGACTAGAAACACGCGTTTCGCCGACTATTTTATCGAAAAATGCGTCGGAAATGAATCCGGATCTCCGTGAAGGGCGAAGGGGTTGGACAACCAGTCCACAGGGCCTCAAGGATCATGCCCTTGCTGCCCGCAGGGTCGCAACACTGCCACAATCGCCAAAGTCCACAAACAAGCCACAATTACAAACATACAAGCAATAAACTAGGCCGCTAGAGCAATCCGTACGTCCGCACGATCTTTCGCAAGCACCAGCGGATAGGTAACGACATAACAGAGGCCGTGCTCACAGCCCCACTGCGACAGGACTAGTCGCAAGCACAGGAAACCCATAAAAATAGTGAGCACATGCAATAAGCAAGCATAATCAAAGCCGTTCGAGCGCTCCGTTCGTCCGCACGACCTTCCGCAAGCACCAGCGGATAAGTAACGACGTAACGGAGGCCGTGCTCACAGCCCCACTGCGACAGGAATAGTCGCTGGCTCAGACAAGCCATAAAAATAGCAAAACATACAATAACATGCTCGACATCGGCCGAACAGCGAAACGGCTCAACCAAAGCCAATTCTAAGGTGAGCATGATGATCAGCGCGTCGCCGCGATCATTGTGCTCACCTTCCCAGACTTCGGGAAGCAACAGGGAGCTCAAACAACTCAACGCGGCCAAAAACCAACAAAACAAGACCTCGGCCGGAGCAACCAGCTCCGGCCAGCTGCCGGCCGGCATGCACGGCCAGCGGCGGCCAGGGTCGGCAGAGGAGGTGGCAAGGAAGAGGGGGCTCACCTCAGCCGGCGGCGGGAAGCAGTGGCGGCGGCGCGGGGAAACCGGTAGCCCTCGGGTTGGCTAGGGCATGGCGGCGTGGCAACGGACGGCGACGGCGGCCGGTGGCGACGCGAGCACCGGCAAGAGGGGGTCGCCGGACGTCGTCCTGCCGATGACCGCGATAAAAACAACGGCGGGCGGCGGCGGCGGAGCAAGCACGGCCGCAGCTGCCCTAGCTGCCAAGCCGAAGCTTGCGGCGGCTGCGGCGCTCCGGCGGCACGGCGACGGCCGGGGAGGCAGGGGGCGGCGCCGGAGGTCACGAGGGTGGCAGCGCTCACCCTCCTAGTGGTCGGGAGGCGGCGGCGGCACGGGCCCACAGGCCTCGGCCAGCTGCTGCCCTAGCTGCAGCTGGCGGCGGCTCCCGACGGCACGGCGAGTCACCGGCGGTCGTGCCACCTCAGGGGAAGCCCATGCATGGGTTCCCCCTGGGTGCACACTGCAGGGAAGGAGAAGGAGAAGAAGAAGAAAAAGAAAGAGAAGAAATAGGAGAGAGAGGCTTGGCCGGAGTTGCGCCGGCCAGGGGATGGCCGGCGGCGGCCGGTGGCGCAAGGGGGAGCTGGCAGGGGAGCAGGGGGAGCTCGGGCTCACAGCTGGGGGCTGAGGGAGAAGGAGGGAAGGCACACTCTCTCTCTCTCTCCACTCACACACACACAAGCACACACAAAAACACATTGCACAAATGCAATTTAGCCCCTCAAACTCAGCAAAATACCCCTGGATCCCCCACAGCAAGCACAAAATGCCCAGACACCCCTCCACAAGCAATCTCATGCAAAACGGTGCGAGAAACAGGGTCCAGATCACGAAAACCAAAAATGTACAATTCGACCTCTCGGCGAAGAAGGTGAAAGATCTCTCAATCCGTCCGTCGCATGTCGACACGGGTCACGCCATCGCTTTCAGCACTGCCGAGACATCTAATCTACCATTTTGGATCGCCAGATTCGGACTTCGGATTGCGCCGTTAAGCCGTTCACTCTCCGCGACAAAACTCAAAACAACTAAAATACATATAAAAACCACTTATATACATATATATATATATAGAGTTAGGCTAGAATACTTGTGGAAGTACCGGGGCTCCGGTACTTCCACGTCGTTTTCGATGTTGGGACTTCCGAATCGACGATCGGCTCTGTTAAACTTGATCTAGAGTATTTGAAGTATCTAGAAAATAAATTTCGCGATTTTTCGATATCATTTGCCTGGTGATCGAAAGGGCTCAAAATCAGCAATTTCAATGGTCGTGGTGAGCCGTTTGCAAGTTTAACGGTGTAGAAATATCCAAATCACGTAAAATTTTGATAGAAAATTCTTTATACTATATAAAACAAGATCAATATCTTTGATCTAAAATTTTAGAGTCATATTATCACATTTTGTGAGATTTTTATTTTCAGCCATTGATTTTGAGCCCTTTCGATCACTAGGTAAATGATATCGAAAAATCGCGAAATTTATTTTCTAGATACTTCAAATACTCTAGATCAAGTTTAACGGAGCCGATCGTCGATTCGGAAGTCCCAACATCGAAAACGACGTGGAAGTACCGGAGCCCCGGTACTTCCACAAGTATTCTAGCCTAACTCATATATATATATATATATATAAATACACGTATATATATATACATATACAGATCAAAAACACAGTATCAGGGAAGAGGAACACAGATTTCAAATTTCCAAAATTCGAAATCTCACAAATTAACCCTATATGCATTAAGGATAAATTTGTCTTTAAAAAAAATAAATAAATAAAAATCTTTTCAAAAGTGTATCTTTTTCTTTTCCCAAAATTCGAAATCTCACAAATTAACCCTATATGCATTAAGGATAAATTTGTCTTTAAAAAAAATAAATAAATAAAAATCTTTTCAAAAGTGTATCTTTTTCTTTTCCGAATCTATTTCTACTATATTTATCCTCTCTTTCCTCTTCTTTGTAAAACTCATCTTTTCTTCTGTATAAAACTCAGACCTTTTTCTTTTCAGTTTTTTCTTCTCCTGGTCTTCTGCTTCTCCTCTATCTTATTTGTCTTTCCTTTGTATTTAGGGTTTAGACTTAGGTCTTTTCATTTGCATTTTTCTTTCTATTTTCAAATCTAAAAAAAAAAACCTCTTGTCTTGGTATCCGCGATCCGCTCCCCGCTCTCATCTCTTCGTATCAGAGCCAAAGTCTTAGACTTTCTAAGCAAACCTTTTCGATTAATTAAACACCACGGCTAGAATTAAACGAAAAAATAAAAAACAAAAGGCTGAAGATTTATTTTATTTTCTGGTTCTTTATAGTACGCCCTATAAAACCTTACCTTATCCAGTTTTAATAGCACATCTCATAGGAGAACATTATTTTTCTGCTGGAGGATTTAAACACACTCCAGTATCGGAGATAAAAAAGGTACATTATAACACTTACTATTGGTTATTCTCTTTTAATTTGCTACACACTTTGCATCTTATTAATTTGTGTTTTCATATATTATCTGTTGCTCTGTCAATACTAAATTATTTCTATTATAGTTATTAAAAATAGATCCTGATAAAACCTTACAACATTTATTACTTTCTATAGAACAAAGTAACAAAACCCAAATAATTATATTAAATAGGATAGCCCAAAATTTAGATTATATTAAAAACCAGAATACTGAAATAGAAAGAAAAATAATATATATAAGTAATAAACTAAACCAAATAGAAGTAAAACCTATAGAAATAGATAAAAAGTTGACTAAATTAGAACAAGATATTACTTAAAGTCTTAGACAACTAGCCGACATAAGAAGAATCACCCTTGAATGACCCATGCCTCAACTACTGAAAAATTATATCAAGACATCTTAGTTCAATTAAAAAGATACCACTCTGACCCCGTAGGACTTACAGGTCATACCCCTCAATCTTTATCAGAACAAATAATAATCAAACAAAATAACATTATTATCTTATTACTACTTGAAATACATAAGAAACTAGAAACATTTGGAACAGAATTTACTAAGCAAGATAACACTAAAACTTCATTAGACGAATTAACAAAACAATTTGTCGGACTTAAAATTGAACAACCCAAACCGAAAAAATCAAGTCCAGAATGGAATTTTTATCGCGTATCACCAGCTCCAAGGCCTCCACCTCCATAATAGAAAAACATGTTAGAAGCCCAATAGATATTATTAATAGACTTTTTAATAAACCAAACCAAACAGAAGAAGGCCATCAATTAGACATGATAATTGACGTAGATAAAGACATAGAAATTTTTAGAAATCAAGGATTAAGGTTAATAAAACCGCAAATCTTATATAAAAAAGGAAAATACACTGGAAAAACATCTTTTTATACCCACTATAGGGAGGAACCTATTTCGTGTTATGAAGGGCAACAAGTAGTACGTGTTGATTTTAATTGATAAAGAATCCAAAGAGAAATTACTAAAGACAAATTTATCCTTAATGCATATAGGGTTAATTGCTATAGGTATTAAAGGAATAGTAAGAAAACAGTTAGGTGCTAAAACATTATGCTGCACTAGTTGTGCAAAAGGACAATCTTGTGACCAAACACAATTAGAACAAAGAATAGATGAAGCAGACTTAATAGAATTTGAAGATTTTGATTTTAATTATAACTATGAAAAACTTTTAAATAAAGACTATCTAGAAATAAATTAAGACTTAGATTATGTCAATTAGGAAAAAATGTTATTAAACATAGTATTTATAATGGCCCAGCTATTTTACCTAAATTCTAAATAAACGTTCTAGCATAATTTACTAATCCAAGAAATGCTTGTAATTCCTTTAACGTTTCTAACTTATCTAGCATTTCTAATATTTTCTTGGTAATGTGTGGTTGTAACTTGATCTTTCCTTCTCCTAATGTTACTCCCAAGAAATTTATATAAGTTTTGCATAATTCAACATTTTTTCTACTAATTATAATTCCATGTTTTATGAATTCATTAATTACAATCTGTAAATGTCTTAAATATTCTCGTAGATTTTTGCTGAAAACTAAAATATCATCTATATAAACTAATAAAAAATTCTTACATGGGTTAAATATTTCATCCATTTTCCTTTGAAAAACGCCAGGAGCGTTTTTTAAGCCGAATGGCATGACTAACCATTCGTAATGTGTGAGAATTCGAATTTTTGGAAATTTGAATTCTGTGTTCCTCTCCCCTGTTACTGTGTTTTTGATCTGTATACGTATATATATACAGGTATTTATATATATATATATATGTATATAAGTGGTTTTTAGTTGTATTTTTTGGGTTTTTGAGTTTTGTCGCGGAGAGTGAACAGCTTAACGGCACGATCCGGAGCCCAAATCTGACAATCCAAAATGGTAGATTCGATGTCTCGGCAGTGCTGAACGCGATGGCGCGATTCATGTCGACATGCGACGGACGGTTTGAGAGATCTTCTATCTTCTTCGCCGAGAAGTCGAATTGTACATTTTTGGTTTTCGCGATTTGGACCCTGTTTCTCGCACCGTTTTGCGTGAGATTGCTTGTGGAGGGGTGTCTGCGCATTTTGTGCTGGCTGTGAGGGACCCAAAGGTATTTTGCTGAGTTTGAGGGGATAAAATGTATTTGTGCATTTGTGTTTTGTGCCTTGTGAGTGTGTGTGTGTGAGAGAGAGTCTCCCTCTCTTCCTCTCTTCCCCTCAGCCCACCCAGAGGTGAGCCCCCTCTTCCCCAGCTCCTCTGCCAGCTTCCCCATGCGTCGCCGGCCGCCGCCGGCCACCCCCTGGCCGGCGCTTCCCCGGCCAACCTCTTCCTCTCCATTTCTTCTTCTTCTCCTTCTTCTTCTTCTTCTTCTTCTTCTCCTTCCCTGCGGCGTGCACCCGGGGGGAACCCCATGCATGGGCTTCCCCTGAGGTGGCACCACCACCGGTGTCCTGCCCCGCTGCCGGGAGCCGCCGCCGTGGGCCGCCGAGCTGCTGCGGCTGCTGCTAGGGCAGCTGTGGGCCGAGGCTGGTGGGCCCGAGCCGCCGCTGCTTCCCGCCGCCTGGGAGGGTGAGCACCGTCACCCTCGGAACCTCCGGCGCCGCCCCCTTCCTCCCCAGCCGACGTCGTGCCGCCGGAGCGCCGCCGCCGCCACAGCTGGTTGCTGCTGGGAATGCGGGCAGTGGGTTGTTGCTCTGAGCCGCCGCCGCCTCCCGCCGCCGCAGCGACCTCCCGCCGGCATCAGGAGGACCGCCGCAGCCGTCGCTTCCTTCCCCGGCCATCCCCGTGCCGCCGGGTGCGCCGCCGCGCCACCTGCGGCTTTTTGCTCGCTGCTTGCGGGCAGGAGCAGCTGGAGGCCGAGCCGCCACCGCCTCCCGCCACCTCGGAGGGTGCGCGCCGCCACCCTCGGGACCGCCGCCGCCGGTCTATCCCTCTCCGGCCGTCGCCGTGCCGCCGGAGCGCCGCAGCAGCCGCCGCGGGCTCGGCTAGGGCATCTAGGGCAACTGCTGCCGAGCTTGCTCCGCCGCCGCCACCGCCGGTTGTTTTTGTCGCGGTCCCCGGCAGGACGACGTCCGGCGACCCCCTCTTGCCGGTTCTCGCGTCGCCGCCGGTCGCCGTCGCCGTCCGTTGCCGCGCCGCCGTGCCCTAGCCAACCCGAGAGTGGGTCTCTTCCCCGCGCCGCCGCCGCCGCTTCCTGCTGCCGGCTGAGGTGAGCCCCCTCTTCCTTGCCTCCCCTGCAGCCGACCCTGGCCGCCGCTGGCCGTGCATGCCGGCCGGCAACCAGCCGGAGCTGGTTGCTCCGGCCGGGGTCCCTTTTTGCTTTGTTTTGGCCGAGCTTTGGTTTTTGAGTTCCCTGTTGCCTCCCGGAGTCCGGGAAGGTGAGCACGATGATCGCGGCGATGCGCTGATCATCATGCTCACCTTAGAATTTGGTTTGGTTGAGTTGTTTTGCTGTTCGGCCTATGTCGAGTGATTTCTTCTTTTGGGGGCACTATTTTTATGGGTTGTCCCGGCTTGCGACTGGTCCTGTCACAGTGGGGCTGTGAGCACGGCCTCCGTTACGTCGTTACCTATTCGCTGGTGCTTATGAAAGGTCGTGCGGACGTACGGATTGCTCTAGCGGCCTAGTTTATTGCTTGTATGTTTGTAATTGTCGCTTGTTTTGTGATTGTGGCAGTGTTGCGACACTACGGGCAGCAAGGGCATGATCCTTGAGGCCCTGTGGACTGGTTGTCCAACCCCTTCGCCCTTCGCGGAGATCCGGATTCATTTCCGACGCATTTTTCGATGAAATAATCGGCGAAACGCATGTTTCTAGTTGTGCGACTCACTCGCTGTTTTTGTGAGTGACTTGGCTTTGTCGTTTAGCCTCGTTGGCTGTTCCTCATCACTGTCCCAAAGTTCCGAGGACAGCGGATGAGTGACGAGGGGTTCCGGTGCCAAATCGGCATTTTTCGGGAACCCGGGAAGCCGTTTCGGGTGCGTTTGGTGTTCGTGGCACCCTGAGCTTGTGCTCGCTGTCCCATCACTTGGTTTTGTGTGTTCGGGGACAGCGAGGGACCTGGTTTGGTTGTTGGTACCCCTGTGGGGCTTAGTGTGGTTTCGGGATCATCCCGGTGGGTTTTCCGGGCGATCCGTCGGTTTCGGGATGTGAGAGCTTTGTGTTTAGCGTCGACTTGGTGGACCTTGACCCTGTGAGTCTTTCGTAGGTCCTGTCGCGATTCCCGAGAGCCATCGGTGTTAGACTTGATCCTTCGACAGGTGGGTACTTCGATCCGGAGTCGGTTTAGTGGACTACGGTGATACCTTTCTATCTCTTCTCTTGCATTTCAGTTATTAGTTCACTTGACTCCCGTTGACTCTACTTATGCATGCTTGGATAGTAGAGTAGTTGTGGTTTGCATGATTCTTGAGACGACCTAGTTGGTCGGTAGTGATCGCCTGTTGTTCCGAGCGATCCTCGTTGTGGTTTATCAGTTGCTTCACGGCTCGTTGCCGTTCTGTGGATTGAGCATTCGCATCGATCGTCACAGCTCTTCTAGCACTTCACATACACCAGCGGTCTGATCCACCGCCTGGGGGTGTTCTTTTTCGGAAAAGGGTCGCGTGCATCCGACCCGTGAGCCTCTTACCACGTGCATCTGCGGAGGTTATATGCCGATGGTTGAGCAGGTTGTGACAGTATCAGGAATACGTCCCGGTGGCTATGGATTGGGTTTACTTGGTGGTTATCTCCATTGATGCATATACTAGTTGCTTACAGTAGTATAGTTGTTCAGTTGTATGTCAGCCTCATACTTACTTATGCTACTGTTTACCTTATCTATCTTTTGTTGACCCTCGTGCAGGTGTGTACACCTCGCCTTCGTCGGCTTGCGGTACCCACTGGGAGGGGAGACATGTTTACATGTTCTCACCCCCCGCCCTCATTGTTGTTTTCAGGTGAGCAGGGTGGTGAGAGTCGGGACGCAGCGAGGCACGCCTAGTTAGTGGTACTAGAGGTCCCGACCTGTGAGGCTATCTTCTCCAGATTTGGTTATTACCCTTATCCTCTATTAGTTAGTTATGGATATGGTTCAGTTACACTGTGGTTGTTTTATCTAGCATGATATGTTTTGGTACAGTTATATGTTGGATGATTGTCTTGCATGCTTAGATCTCGTGGATTTCGTTTAGTATTCATGTGAGGTTTTCATGCTTAGACTTTTGGATGTCGGTACCTTTATTCTATCATCGTGGCTTTTATCGCATGTCTTGGTTTTCTACCTCTCGTGGTAGCGTTTTCGAATAAAGGTTTTCGTGTCGGAAACAGTTTTCAAAGGGATTTTCGACCGATCGACTTTTGAGATTTCAAAAGAGAGTTCTCGTGTGGAGAACAGTTTTCAAATGATTCTTCAATGTTTGAGATTAGGGTTTCAAAATAAAGCTTCTGTGTAAGGAGCAGTTTTCTAGAATGATCTGTTGTATGTGCATTGCATCATCCTTCGCCTAAGGACTTGCTTAGATTCATACAGGTTTAAGGACTGTTAGCTATATGAATCTCTTGTGTTGTTGTGTTGTTGTGATGAATGAATGGTGGTTGTGATCCTGTTGTATATTGTGGACGCCGTGCAAATACAGGGGAGGCTCTGTCCGTGTGTACAGTGGACCCTGTATTTGTGGCGGGTCTGTACGTGGCGTGGGCTAGGCTTTCAAAAAAAAAATTGGCACGTTTTTCCGCATTTAGAACTAGCCCGGGGCGTGACATAATATCCTTCTGGATAGGTAAATGTTGTCCATTTTATACTTTCTTTGTGCATTTTTACTTGCCAAAATCCAGATTTATAGTCAAATTTACTAAAAATTCTTCTATCTTGTATACTATTAATTAATTGAGCTTTCTCTGGAATATTGTAAGCATCTATTTTGGTATTATCATTCAGTCGTTTATAATTTATGACCATTCTACTTTTTCCTCTTACTATTTCAGTATGTTTCATTACTATAAAGGCTACAGATCTGTGTTTAGAAGTTAATTTTCTTATAACACCTAATTTTGTTAATTCACTTATATGTAATTTAAACTGTTCTTTTTCTTCATTAGAGGCTTCTATCGAGGCTGTTCTGACTATATATTCAAGATTAATTATGTCTAGCTTACAAAGTACCTTATCATTTTTCCAATATTTTATTGGGTCTTCTCCTATGATTTCTATTTTATCTAACTGGTTCAGAATTCTATCTATATCTGCTTGGTCTTTAAATAAATCCTATGTTTAATAACATTTTTTCCCAACTGATATAATCTAAGTCATAATTTATTTCTAGATAGTCCTTATTAAAAGTTTTTCATAGTTATAATTGAAATCAAAATCTTCAAATTCTATTAAGTTGCTTCATCTATTCTTTGTTCTAATGTGTTTGGTCACAAGATTGTCCTTTTGCACAACTAGTGCAGCATTTTTGTTTTATTTTTGAAATAATTGTATCTTTTGTTTTCTTAGGTTGACTAGGTTGAATAGGTGTTTGTGTTACTTTTTTATAAAAATGAACATAGTCTCTAGTTAAACTTATTCCACCTAATTGATCTAAAATAAAGTTTAATCCTAGGACAAGGTCTGTACTAATTTGTAATGGTCTAAGCCATATTTTTGGAACTAAATAATATTCACTAAAAGAATCACAAGTATCTAAGAAACTAATCTTACAACTTTCTATGTAATGGGTGTATATATATGTTGTTCCATCCATTTGTATCCCTGGAGAAAATTCTTCTGCTTGTTTAAGTATCTTTTTTTTTTCCTTACTTTCTAAAATCTATCGTATATAAAAAATAAAAAAATCTTTTCAAAAGTGTTTCTTTTTCTTTTCCGAATCTATTTCTACTATATTTATCCTCTCTTTCCTCTCCTGTGTAAAACTCATCTTTTCTTCTGTATAAAACGCAGACCTTTTTTTTCAGTTTTTTCTTCTCCTGGTCTTCCGCTTCTCCTCTATCTTACTTGTCTTTCCTTTCTATTTAGGGTATAGCCTTAGGTCTTTTCGTTTGCATTTTTCTTTCTATTTTCAAATCTAAAAAAAAAGAAAACCTATTGTCTTGGTATCCGCGATCCGCCCTCCCCTCTCGTCTCTTGGTATCAGAGCCAAAGTCTTAGACTATAAAGACCGAGAATTTTACTATGCAATTTAACTCTTCGTTGACGATGTTTTTATTTGTATTTTAATTACATAATCACTCGTCAAGTTTCGGGTGAAAACGAGTTGGAATAAAAGAGTTACGCGATTTTTAATATTCACTTAAGTGAATAGTAACTCCGGCTTTCCGAAGAGGCCGATGATTAGAGATGGCTTCTGGAGTGTGTCGAACTCCGTTCATAGTGGTCCAATAGCTCGTTTTCGACTGTCCGATTATTCTGGACTCGATGGCACTAACGAATTTCGGATTTGACGAACAGTTTCAGAGAAAAGCCCATTTAGTTTTTGAGGGGCTAAATTGTAAATGTACATGTGAACCGTAAAGAGGTTTATTGATCTGCGAATCGGCAATCAAATCGAATTAAACAAAATCTTGAGTTCGATGTCTCGGCAACGCTGATCGCGCTAGTGTAATCCGTTCGGAAATCCGACGGACGGATCACAAGATATAACACGTTTCCCGAGGAAGGGTCAAATGTTATTTTTCGTATTTCGAGAAAAGTGCCAATATTTTATGTACCAAATTGCACGAAATTGGATTGGAAGGTACCTATGCGCAAATTACACGCGCTGTGAGGGACTTAGTTGATAATAATCAACTTTGGAGGGCTAAGTTGCAAAGTGCCCAACCTGTATATAACTACCACTTAGGGTTTTCTCATGTGAAACCCTAACCCTAGCCTCCTACACCCTCCACAGCCAGCCCAGCCGACACCCCCACCTCCTGCTCCTCCCTCTGCGCGCGGCTGCCGCCGCCGGCGACACTGTTTCCGGCCGGCAGGGGCTGTAACACCATCACCACCATCCTCCCTCTCTCCATCTCTGCCAGGGATCAACCCGGGGGGAAACCACACTTCGGGCTCCTTCCCTGCGGCGTCCCCGGACCTCCGGCGAGCCTCTGGCCGGTCGTCACCGTCCCCGCGCGCCGCCACGGCCGCCGCTGGCAGACTGCACCAACTCTGGTGCAGTTCTGGCCGAGGAGGGGTAGATCTTTTCCCCACGCGCCGCCGCCGCCCGGGACCACTCCGACCGCCCTCCTCCGGCCTCAGGCAACCCGCCGCCGCCGTCCCTGGGAGCCCCGGCCACCGCCGTGGCCGCTGGACCTGTGTGACCCTAGCCCAGACCCGAGCGGGCTCGATCTGTTCCAGCGCCGCCGCCGCCGCCTTCTGCTGCCGGAAAACCCAAGCCCCGGCCTCCCTGGACCTCCCGTACCCGTCGGCTGCCGACAGAACCGCCGCCGGAGCCGCCGCTTGCCGGGAACAAGGCTCGACCTTTTTGGTGCTTCCGGGCTAGGGCATCATCGCCTGCTCCTCCGGCAGCCTTCCGCCGCCGGTTACTGTGTGCGTCGACCTCCACCGGTCGGCCGCACCTGCCTCCCGCCGGCGCGCCCGCCGCCGTGCCGCCGCCGGCCGTGCCCTAGCTCCCCTGCCCGGTAAGCCCTAGTATAGGCTGTTTTTCCTATGCTGCGGGTTCATCGCCTTATTCCGGCGAATCGTGGCTGTCCCGATGCATCCAGAAGTGAGCATGATGATCTACTATCAGTGCTGATCAGCATGCTCACCTCCTTTGAGGTCAATGCTGCCCTGGATGCTGTGATTTATGCGCTTTAATATCATTGCGCGTAGTTTATTAATTTTCGGGCCGCTTGCGCGCCTCCCACAGTAACCCGCTGCACTCCGAACTAGGAGCACGATTCCCAGCACGTCGAAACCTAGCGGCACGTGACTCGATGGACCTCGAAAGTTATTGGTTTGTGATATCGAGCCATAAAATCCATGGAATCACATAAAATAATGCGATTTCATATATGATTGGGGACTTTTGTGCAATTGTGGACTTAGTGGCTGCTGTGGGCAGTGCATGTGGGTGCCGGGTGACCTCTGGACTAATTTTCCAAGGTCTGATGCCTTTCGCGGAAATCGAACATCGATTTCCGGTGCGTTTCCCGACGAAATTCGTCGGCGGAACGTGGTTTTCCGCACGGAGACTATCCGACATGACTCACATGCCTTGTGGGCTGCCGCTGAGCCTTGCTGGCTGGTTACCTCGATCGTCTCGCGTATTCGGAGACGCCCGAAGAGCGGTAGTGGGTTCCGGTGTCGAAATCGGCGCTTCCGGAAATCCGGATCGGAACGATCATCCGCGAATGATCGTTTCGACGTCCGATCTTGTGTTTGCTGCCAAGACACCCAAACGCATGTGTTTTGGGGCAGCAGTTGACCCGTGGAGCGAGTCTGTATCTTTCGGGACTGTTCGTGTGTCCCGGGGACGTCCCGGTGTGATTTTTGGGACTTCCGGTGTTGTTCGGAGATCGGTTTCGAGGAAACCGAGTCTCGGGTTTTGGGGGTTTGTGTGAGATGCGTACATTAAGTCATTTGAGATTTATATCTGACTCGGTGGACCTATCGTAGGTCCGGTTGATCTGCTTCGCGTCCAGGTTCCCGATGCGAGTACGACAGGTGGGTGAGCCTTCGGAGTAGTCGGTATCACTGTTCCCTGTCTCTCCTTTGATATAGCTCTACATGTCGATTCCTTCTTTACAGCATTCGTTCATACTTACCTTACTTGTATAGTATATTTGTGGTCACGGACATGTAGAGCAGGATTATGCATTGATGATCTGTGGACTTCTTGTCCAGGCAACACATCGATTCTCTTGTCGTGTGTTTCGATCTGAATGATCAGGATTTGGCGTTCATACGCCTCTGTTGTGGCTTCGGCCAGGTATCGGCTTCTTGCCGGCTTTGATTCGATCTGTTTGATCAGGATGCGGCGTTCATTTCGCCTGAGATGTGGCTTCGGCCAGGTATCGACTTCTTGCCGGCTTTTTATTGAGCATATCGCATGATTAGTCACTGCACAGCGTGTATTCATGACACCAGATCGGTTTGGCCACCGATCAAGGGTGTACTATCCGGATGAGTCGACCTGCGGGCGCATGAGTTAGATCGGGTGCAAGCGAACTGACGAGGTAGCCTGAGGTCTGCGGACCAATATGGCAGGATACTAATTGGGTATTTTGAGTTTTCATTCCATTGATGCATATGCAGCTTAGTTTTTCCTGTACAGTAGCGTTTTGCTTAATTATTCTGTTCATACTGACACAGCTACTGTAGATCTCTGATTATATTGTTATCTATCTCCTTTGTTTCTCAGTGATTACGACATGCCCCTGTGGCTCAGTTGTACCCACTGGGAAACCTCGTTGTGGTTTCTCACTCCCCATTTTTCAGGTAGCTCGGGCGAGGAGTTCAGTTCGTGGTTCGACGCGAGGACGATCTAGCTAGACTGCATTAGCGGTCATCACCCTGGTTATGTTTTCCTTATCTGCATTAGTAGTCAGATAGATATATAAATGGTTCAGTTAGATGATCAATTTGAATGCTTATAAATTGTATAAGATGATGAATTCCCTATGCATAATTTGGATTATCAGCATTTGACTTGTGTTTTATCGTGTGGGTGTCTACCCATCGTGGTAGCTGGTTTTCAAAATAAAGTTCCGTGTGGGAACAATTTTAAAAGGTTTTTATGGATTTCTTTTAACGCTTATTAGAATTTGAAAACAAAGCTTTCGAGTGGGAAGCAATTTTTAATAGGATGTTTGTTGTACTGTGCATTGCATCATCCTTCGCTTAAGGAGTGCTTAGAGGCATGTAAGGATAGCTGTATGCAAATATACTCTATAGTTGTATTGTGTGGATTATCGTGAATGTAAGTGTGATTGTGATCCTGTTGTATGTTGTTGGTACGCCGTGCAAATACAGAGGAGACTCTGTCCGTGTAGACAGAGGTGCCTGTATTTGTGGCGGGTCTGTTCACTGCGCGGGCTAGACTTTCAAAAAAAAAAAAAAAATTTCTGACCCGTTTTTCGCATCTAAACTAGCCCGGGGCGTGACATAGACTTTCTAAGCAAACCTTTTCGATTAATTAAACACCACGGCTAGAATTAAACGAAAAAAATAAAAAAAACAAAAGGCTAAAGATTTATTTTATTTTCTGATTCTTTATAATACACCCTATAAAACCTTACCTTATCCAATTTTAATAACCCATCTCACAGGAAAACATTATTTTTCTGCTAGAGAATTTAAACACACTCCAGTATCGAAGATAAAAAGGTACATTATAACACTTACTATTGGTTATTCTCTTTTAATTTGCTACACATTTTGCATCTTATTAATTTGTGTTTTTCATATATTACGGTTGCTCTGTCAATACTAAATTATTTCTATTATAGTAAAGACCAGGCAGATATAGATAGAATTCTGAACCAGTTAGATAAAATAGAAATCATAAGAGAAGAACCAATAAAATATTGGGAAAATGATAAGGTACTTTGTAAGCTAGACATAATTAATACTGAATATATAGTCAGAACAGCCACGATAGAAGCCTCTAATGTAGAAAAAGAACAGTTTAAATTACATATAAGTGAATTAACAAAATTAGGTGTTATGTGAGAATTCAAATTTTTGAAAATTTGGATTCCGTGTTCCTCACCCCTGTTACTGTGTTTTTTATCTGTATACGTGTATATATACAGGTATATATATATATATATATATATATATATATATATATATATATGTATATAAGTGATATTTATATGTATTTTAGTTGTTTTGAGTTTTGTCGCGGAGAGTGAACGGCTTAACTGCGCAATCCGGAGTCCGAATCTGACGATCCAAAATGGTAGATTCGATGTCTCGGCAGTGCTGAGCGCGATGGCGTGATCCGTGTCGACATGCGACGGACGGATTGAGAGATCTTCCATCTTCTTCGCCGAGAGGTCGAATGGTACATTTTTGGTTTCGCGATCTGGACCCTGTTTCTCGCACCGTTTTGCGTGAGGTTGCTTGTGGAGGGGTGTCTGCGCATTTTGTTCCTGCTGTGAGGGACTGAGGGCTGATTTTATATTTTTGAGGGGCTAAATTGCATTTGTGCAATGTGTTTTTGTGTGTGTGTTGTGTGAGTGTTTGGAGAGAGAGTGAGAGTGCCTCCCCTCCTTCTCCCTCAGCTCCCAGCACAGAGCCCCAGTTCCCCCCAGCTCCTCTGCCAGCTCCTCCTTGCGCCGCCGGCCACCCCCTGGCCGACGCTTCCCCGGCAAACATCTCTCCTCTTATTTTTCTTTTTCTTCTCCTTCTTCTCCTTCTTCTTCTTCCCTGTGGTGTGCACCCAGGGGGCACCTATGCCTGAGCCCCCCTGAGGTGGCACGACCACCGGCGACGTGCCCCGCCGCCGGGAGCCGCCGGGAGCCGCCGCCAGGCTGCTGCGGCCACTGCTAGGGCAGTGCGGGCCGAGCCTTGTGAGCCCAAGCCGCCGCCGCCTCCCGCAGCCTTGGAGGGTGAGCGCCGCCACCCTCAGGTCCTCCGGCGCTGCCTCCTTCTTCCCCGGCCGTCGCCGTGCCGTCGGAGCGCCACCGCGCCGTAGCTGGCTGCTGCTGGGAGGTGTGCGGGCAGTGTGGGTGTTCTGAGCCGCCGCCGCCTCCCGCCGCCGCAGCGACCTCCCGCCGGCATCAGGAGGACCGCCGCAGCCGTCGCCTCCTTCCCCGGCCGCCGCCGTGCCGCCTGCGGCCCTTACTTGCTACATGCGGGCAGGAGCAGCTGGAGGCCGCGCCCTGCCACCTCTCGCCGCCTCAGAGGGTGCGCGTCGCCACCCTCGGGACCGCCGCCGTCGGTCCACCTCTTCTCGGCCGTCGACGTGCCGCCGGAGCGCCGCCGCAGCCGCCGCGGGCTCGGCTAGGGCATCTTGAGCAGCCGCGGCCCAGCTTGCTCCGCCGCCGCCGTCGCCGGTTTCCTTTATCGCGGTCACCGGCCAACCGACGTCCGGCGGGCCCCTCTTGCCAGTGCTCGCGTCGCCGCCGGCCGCCGCCGCCGTCCGTTGCCGCGCCGCCGTGCCCTAGCCAACCCGAGAGTGGGTCTTCTTCCCGCGCCGCCGCCGCCGCCGCCGCTTCCTGCCGCCGGCTGAGGTGAGCCCCCTCTTCCTTGCCTCCCCCGCAGTCGACCCTGGCCGCCGCTGGCCGTGCATGCCGGACGGCAGCCGGCCGGAGCTGGTTGCTCCGGCTAGGGCCTCCTTTTGATGGTTTTTGGCCGTATTTGTGTTTTTGAGCTCCCCGATGCCTCCCGAAGTCCGGGAAGGTGAGCACGATGATCGCGGCGACGCGCTGATCATCATGCTCACCTTAGATTTCGATTTGGGTTAGATCGAGCTATTTCCTCTTATGTTAGCGTTGTTTTTATGTAATTTTTGGGCTTGCGACTGGTCCTGTCATAGTGGGGCTATGAACACGGCCTCCGTTACGTCGTTACCTATCTGCTGGTGCTTGCGGAAGGTCGTGCGGACGTACGGATTGCTCGAACGGCCTAAATTATTGCTCTTATGTTTGTGGTTGTTGCTTGTTTTGTGATTGTGGCAGCATTGTGACACTGCGGGCAGCAAGGACATGACCCTTGAGACCCTGTGGACTGGTTGTCCAACCCCTTCACCCTTCGTGGAGATTCGGATTCATTTTCGACGCGTTTTTTTATGAAATAATCGGCGAAACGCGTGTTTCTAGTTGTGCGACCCACTCGCAGTTTTTGTGAGTGACTTGGCTTCGTAGTTTAGCCTCGTTGGCTGTTCCTCATCGCTGTCCCAAAGTTTCGAGGACAGCGGATGAGTGACGAGGGGTTCCGGTGCCAAATCGGTATTTTTCGAGAACCCGGGAAGCCGTTTCGGGTGCGCTTGGTGTTCGTGGCACCCCGAGCTTGTGCTCGCTGTCCCATCACTTGGTTTTGTGTGCTCAGGAACAGCGAGGGACCTGGTTTGGTTGTTGGTACCCCTGTGGGGCTTAGTGTGGTTTCGGGATCGTCCCGGTGGGTTTTCCCAGCGATCCGTCGGTTTCGGGAATGTGAGAGCTTTGTGTTTAGCGTCGACTTGGTGGACCTTGACCCTGTGAGTCTTTCGTAGGTCCTGTCGCGGTTCCCAAGAGCCGTCGGTGTTAGATTTGATCCTTCGACAGGTGGGTACTTCGATCCGGAGTCGGTTCAGTGGACTACGGTGATACCTTTTTATCCCTTCTCTTGCATTTCAGTTATTAGTTCACTTGACTCCCGTTGACTCTACTTATGCGTGCTTGGATAGTAGAGTAGTTGTGGTTTGCATGATTATTGAGACGACCTAGTTGGTCGGTGGTGATCGCCTGTTGTTCCGAGCGATCCTCGTTGTGGTTTATCAGTTGCTTCACGGCTCGTTGCCGTTCTGTGGATTGAGCATTCGCATCGATCGTCACAGCTCCGTAGCACCTCTATGCCAACGGTCTAATCCACCGTTTGGGCTTTTTTTCCGGAAAAGGGTCGTTGAGTCTAGTTCCGACCCGTGAGCCTCGACGCAGGGCGTATGGTAGGTTTTGTGCCAGTTGGTTGAGCAGGTTGTGATAGTGCCAGGGATACGTCCTGGTGGCTATGGATTGGTTTACTTTGTGGTTATCTCCTTTGATGCATATACTAGTTGCTTACAGTAGCATTGTTGTTCAGTTGTATGTCAGCCTCATACTTACTTGTGCTACTGTTTACCTTATCTATCTTTTGTTGACCCTCGTGTTGGTGTGTACACCTCACCTTCGTCGGCTTGCGGTACCCACTGGGAGGGGAGACATATTTACATGTTCTCACCCCCCGCCCTCGTTGTTGTTTTCAGGTGAGCAGGGTGATGAGAGTCGGGACGTTGCGAGGCACGCCTAGATAGTAGCTCTAGAGGTTCCGACTTGTGAGGCTACTCCCCCAGATTTGGTTATTACCCTTATCCTCTAGCAGTTAGTTGGATATGGTTCAGTTACACTGTGGTTGTTCTATCTAGCATGTTATGTTTTGGTACAGATATATGTTGGATGATTGTCTTGCATGCTTAGATCTCGTGGTTTTGGGTTTAGTATCCATGTTTGGATTTCATGTTTAGACTTTTGGATGTCAATGCTTTCAGATCTATCATGGTGGCCTTTTATCGCATATCTTGGATTTCTACCCCTCGTGGTAGCGTTTTCAAATAAAGGTTTCCGTGTGGGAAACAGTTTTCAAATGAATTTCCGATCGATCGACTTTTGGGATTTCAAAAGAGAGTTCTCGTGTGGAGAACGGTTTTCAAATGATTCTTGAATGTTTGATATTAGGGTTTCAAAATAAAGCTTCTAGGTAAAGAGCAGTTTTCTAGAATGATCTGTTGTTTGTGCATCGCATCATCCTTCGCCTAAGGACTTGCTTAGATTCATACAGGTTTAAGGACTGTTAACTGTATGAATCTCTTGAGCTGTTGTGTTGTTGTGATGAATGAATGGTGGTTGTGATCCTGTTGTATGTTGTGCACGCCGTGCAAATACAGGGGAGGCTCTCTCCGTGTGTACAGTGGACCCTATATTTGTGGCGGGTCTGTATGTGGCGCGGGCTAGGCTTTCAAAAAAAAAAATTGGCACGTATTTCCGCATCTAAAACTAGCCCGGGGCGTGACATGTTATAAGAAAATCAACTTCTAAACACAGATCTGCAGCTTTTATAGTAATGAAACATGCTGAAATAGTAAGAGAGAAAAGTAGAATGGTCATAAATTATAAACGACTGAATGATAATACCAAAACAGATGCTTACAATATTCTGGACAAAGCTCAATTAATTAATAGTATACAAGATAGAAGAATCTTTAGTAAATTTGACTGTAAATCTAGATTTTGGCAAGTAAAAATGCACAAAGAAAGTATAGAATGGACAACATTTACTTGTCCAAAAGGACATTACGAATGGTTAGTCATGCCCTTCGGCTTAAAACACGCTCCTGCCGTTTTTCAAAGGAAAATGGATGAAATATTTAACCCATATAAGAATTTTGTATTAGTTTATATAGATGATATTTTAGTTTTGAGCAAAAATCTACGAGAACATTTAGGACATTTACAGATTGTATTTAATGAATTCATAAATCATGGAATTATAATCAGTAGAAAAAAGGTTGAATTATGCAAAACTTATATAAATTTCTTGGGAGTAACAGTAGGAGAAGGAAAGATCAAGTTACAACCACACATTACCAAGAAAATATTAGAAATGCCAGATAAGTTAGAAACGTTAAAGGAATTACAAGCATTTCTAGGATTAGTAAATTATGCTAGAACGTTTATTCAGAATTTAGGTAAAATAGCTGGGCCATTATATGCCAAAACAGGAAAAACAGGACAAAGACATTTTAATTCCGAAGACATCAAATTAGTCCAACAAATTAAAGCTTTAGTATCTAAACTCCCAGACATAAATCTTCCCTTAGATATAGACTATATTATTATCGAAACAGAAGGATGCTCCTTAGGGTGGGTGTGACACCCCAATAGTCCCACATCGGATGGGAATGGGGTTGTCATTGGGTTTATAAGAGACTTGGGCCACTAGTAGCAATAACTGGGCTTAAGCATTTTGGGTTATTGATTGGGCCCAACGTGTCACACCCCGCCGAGCCTTAACACCAACTAGGTGGAAGGACAAATCGCACGAGCGCGTGCCCCAGACCCGCCGAACGGATAGAGTCTCTTCTACCCGTCCAAGGCGTCACAACACAAGCATTTCCACTAGGTTCCAACTAGGAACGGCGTACAAGAGTTGCACAAGGAAAGCATCAACATAAAAAAGTTCTACTTCAATTACATCACATTGCACATTTATAAATGCCCAAAATTTTCTTTTCTTTCTTTTTCATTCCATACACCATGTTCCCAAAACTATGGAATATACAAGTTTCATACATGTAATGAAAATCCCCCATACTATCAAAGTCCAAGACTAGGGGTACAACTCTATGTATCACCAAAATGGAAGGGCCGCTATCTATAGAGCCAAACCCTTGCCTCGCTCCGCCGCCTCACTCGCGGAAGAACCTGAAAAACGTGGGGTGAGAACTAAAAACATAGTTCCCAGTGGGAAAGGCCACCCAAGAGAGAAGCTCGACCCACCAGGTCCAAAGAAACACCATATACATAAGTTAGATCACAAATAACTATGCAACAAATATTTACATGCTTGTAAATAAACATAAAGGATGCAACCAAATGAAATGTAAATTTTTCATCCTCTCCTAGGTTCATCCTATATTTCACATTGACCAAGTTCAACTACTTGTCATTTACTTATGGTTTCGGAATCGCCGTCTCACCATAATTGTTCCAACATCCAAGGAGTGAAATTGTCACCTCCGAGTTCGAGTAGCGAACTCGTCGCATACTCGGGATAGCGAAATCGTCGCATACCCCATCTCAACACCGCCATTACATGGAACGGGGAGCGAAATCGTCGCATACCCGGGATAGCAACCTCGTTGCACATCCCATCTCAACACCGCCATCACATGGCATGGGTAGCGAATTCGTCGCATACCCGGGATAGCAACCTCGTTGCACATCCCATCTCAACACCGCCATCACATGGCATGGGTAGCGAATTCGTCGCATACCCGGATTAGCAACCTCGTTGCACATCCCATCTCAACACCGCCATCACATGGCATGGGTAGCGAACTCGTCGCATACCCGGGATAGCAACCTCGTTGCACATCCCATCTCAACACCGCCATCACATGGCATGGGTAGCGAACTCGTCGCATACCCGAGATAGCAACCTCGTTGCACATCCCATCTCAACACCGCCATCACATAGCATGGGTAGCGAACTCGTCGCATACCCGGGATAGCAACCTTGTTGCACATCCCATCTCAACACCGCCATCACATGGCATGGGTAGCGAACTCGTCGCATACCCGGGATAGCAACCTTGTTGCACATCCCATCTCAACACCGCCATCACGTGGCATGGGTAGCGAAATCGTCGCATACCCGGGATAGCAAAATCGTCGCACATCCCATTTTTCACATTTTACACTTGCCAACCTAAGTCTCATGACCCTAGGTTCAAGTCACTAAGTCTCACCTATGTTCAATGACACTAGGTTTACTTTCTCATTGTTAACCTAGGTTCCATGATGCTAGGTTCCAATCTCATGTCCAACCTATGTTCAATAACACTAGGTTCCATTCTCATGTTCCAACCTATGTTCAATAACACTAGGTTCCATTCTCATATTCCAACCTATGTTCAATAACACTAGGTTCCAATCATACATGCAACCATGTAACAAGTATAGATAATAGAAAATATACTTGAATTCTATATCATGCAATAGGAGCTCATGGCTCTACCTATCATGATTTTCATCTTTGCCAACATGCAAGTTCTAGGGTTCACAACACATACCATTTTATCTTTAAATGGATATTTACCCTAGACATGGAAGTGACCTAATCACTTCGGTAAACACAAACCCACCTCAAGAGCTTCCAAATTCTTGTATTCTTTGAGCTTCTAAGTCTCCAAGCCTTGAGTTCTTGCTTCAACCCAAGCTTCTACAAGAAAACGGTTCG
The DNA here is from genome assembly GCA_016920855.1 of Puya raimondii. Taxonomy (NCBI): domain Eukaryota; kingdom Viridiplantae; phylum Streptophyta; class Magnoliopsida; order Poales; family Bromeliaceae; genus Puya; species Puya raimondii. Next base: position 143,983,125 of record JABWPP010000050.1, read on the forward strand.
TTACTCGTTACGAACCCTTAATTCAACTCAATACATGAAATCAAGTGTTCTAACATGATTTCCTATGCCTCAATTGCAATTCCCAAAGGTCCAAATATTTTTAGAACCTCACATTGCAAAAACCCTCATTTCACCTACGTTTCACATGCATGCATGTAGAACCTCGAAATCTCTTGGCCAATCTCCACATTTTGTGGTTTAGATTGCCTAGGGTTCCCAAAAACCTCATAACAAAGGATTAAATCCAAGGTTTGAACCCAAAACGTGAGGAACTAACCTTAACCACGAGTTCTCCAAGCTTCTTCTTGCACCAAGAAGCTTCTTTTCTGCTTTGGAAGTCTTTTCCAAGCTCAATCCACCATTTTTTCCAAGTTTGGAGAGATCTCTAGAGAGAGAAAGTGAAGGAGAGGGAGAAGGAGAGGAGAAGTGGAGGAGGAAGATGACTGAGAAAGGGGGCTGTTCCCTGCCTTTCTAACACTCCCTCAAGTGTGAAAAGACTCATTTGCCCCTCTCCACACTTCACTACACACAACCAGCCAAAACTGGATTTTCGCAACACTGTATACCGGTATGTGCATTTGCATACCGGTATACGGGTGTTAGTTCCGGTATTTCCCGAGGAATTCCACAAAACCCGAGAGCTGGGTTTTCGGTTTCAGCCTCCGCATTCCGGTATTCCACATCACATACCGGTACTAATCACTTCAGTACCGGTATGGAGATCCACATACCGGAATCCACTGCAGACTTCACAAGTTCAGCAGTTCTAACTTTTCGAAGTCCGTTTTCGCGCCTCATTTGCGCCGAGATCACTTCGCGCAAGTGTCAAACTTGGCCGAAGCCTCACACATAGCCTCTCATGCTATTTTTCCACCGGAACTCCACAATTTGTAGAAGTTCGGTACGATGCACTGAAATTCATTTGGTATCCGAGCCGGTTCACCAGCCGGAAGTGTGAGATGAGTCTCGGCTGAGCCAGGTTGTACAGCGGAGAGAGCGAGGCTCTCATGCTGTTGACTATTGTGGGTGGAGCGCGGCTCACCACAAAAGTCGGTTTAGGCTAGCGAGACGAGTCTCACATCGCCTGGTGATCTTGGGCTGTGTGTGTTTATGACTGACGATGGCGTCAGGGCCTAAAGGGGGGGAGTTTGTGACACCCCAATAGTCCCACATCGGATGAGAATGGGGTTGTCATTGGGTTTATAAGAGATTTGGGCCACTAGTAGCAATAACTGGGCTTAAGCATTTTGGGTTGTTGATTGGGCCCAACGAGTTATTATTGCTAGTGGGCTGGGTCGTTACAGTAGGGCGCAATACTTAAAGCGAAACCTACTAAACATAGCCCTAGTAAAGAAGAAAAATTATGTGGATATGCTAGTGAAAGGACAAATTAATAGTATTGATGCAGAATTATTAGCTGTAATATAATGATAGCTGTAAAGAAGAAAAATTACTGCTTGCATGTGCATGATATGATTTTAGGTAAGATAATGATATATATATGAGCATGCATGATTTTCTTATATCCTTGATGCATGATTTGACCTACACCTATCCTGTTGATATCCCTTGTACCAGTTGTTGTACATACTAGTGTAGGTGATCATGTTGTGGCTCGTGCTATGTTGTTGTACCTCCTCTTTGTAGTAGAGTTGAGTTTGATTATGAGCACTGTGCAGCCGAGGTGAGCGGGGGGCGACGATGGGAGGGTTTGGAGAGGATGGAAGTGGGGAGGATTAGATCGGGCTTGGGAGAGGGAGAATGGAGTTTTTTTTTTAGGAGAAATTTTTGGATTTTACTTTTACCCTATTTTATAGGGTATAGTTAAACTATACTCCAATAAATTAGTGCATTTTTATACCATCCAAACACCCTATAGGAAAATATTCCTATACTCATAGCATAGTTAAACTATGCTTCAAAAAAAAGGGCATCCAAACAGGCCCTAAACCTTTCCATTTTGGTACTGCTCTCCAGAAAATTTTTTAAACTATTTAAAACAAGATCTATACTCTTGATCTTGATTACAAGACTCCTATCATCACTTTTTAAAGGATATTCATTTTCAGCCGTTCATTTTTGTGTCCACTTGATGGATAAGAGAACAATATCGAAAAAGTATGAAATTTGGTTTCTAGATACTTCAACTGGTATAGATCATGTTCAACGATGCCGATCGTCGATTTGGAGGCTCCATCATCGAAAATAAATGGGTGGCAACGGAGCCCGTTTGCCACATATATAGAGTTGAGGTGGAATGCTATCGGTAGCAAACGAGCTCCGTTGCCACCCATTTGTTTTTGATGATGGAGCCTCCAAATCGATGATCGGCACCGTTGAACATGATCTATACCAGTTGAAGTATCTAGAAACAAAATTTCATGCTTTTTCGCCATATTTCATAGAAACTAGCATTTTCATATTTCGGAATTTTCTTAGGAAGACGGAAACACTAGATTTCCATAAAATATGAATTTTTTTTTTTTTCCATAAAGGCTTGTTCTCTTCAAAACCAAATAGACGAAAATTTGGAAAAATGGTTTTTCATGGAAAACTTCATGGAAATTTTTTTTTCGCACTTTTTAGGGGAACCAAACATACTCTTAGAGAGTATGGAAATTCAATAAATTTAGTGGGAGAAACCTTTTAAATTAACACCCTGTTGACACCTCGAAAATCGTGTGACCATATGAGACCGGTGTATAAAAAATTACAAGAGAGAGGTAAACCGGGTGTTGGAAACATGCACAAAAAAACTAAAAGACGGTTGTTGAAAACCGCTTGCAGTTAAGATTGGCCATGAGTGGTCCAAGAAAAGAGGAACTGGCCGCTCATGAGAATAACTGAAGACCTTAGGCGGATGTTATAAATAAACAGGAAACGCCTAGGGAAGGGGTCTTTTTTCCTCAGAGAAACAAGAAGACCATTTTCAATTCCTGCATTATTACTTGTGTTTTCTAGGAGTAGTCCAACTGTAATCTTCTTTTCCAGCATTTACTGTTTTTGCTAGGAGTAGATTAGGATAGATTTATTGCCTGTAAACAGTCCGATTCTACATATACATATAAAATTTCCATTCGGCTCGTCAGCCGACCTAAGTATTGCCTTTTGTCCACATTCGCTCGGCTCATCAGCCGACCCAATATTCCGTGTGTTATCTGAACTCGGCTGATCCGATCCCTCGTCAGCCGAATCGTTTGATATAGTCTAGGGCGCAAACTTCGAGGGTCATTTTAGGAAGCTGTTTTACCTTTTCGCACATATATCGAGAGGGTTCGGACCCGGTCAACGGTCCAGGAAAAATAGAGCACAATAATTTTTGGCACGCCCAGTGGGACACCATCCAATTTAAGGTAAATTACTGCTTTATTTAAGATATGGTTGATGATAATACAATGAATCTTCGTAACCGAGTCGTTCCACGAAATTCGGGGAATGACCAGGCTAGCAATACCGAGAATGTGCTTGAACAGCAAGCGGTATTGCCGGTAGAGGTAGAAGCGAGTGGTCAATCAGATCACCAAGAGCCAAGTTTGGCTCAAGCTTTGGGACAGATGACTCGGGTCTTACAGGTTTTAGACCAAAACAGTCATCGGAGTACCAATCGTCTTGACGCAGTGTTGGCCGCCATCACGGCCTCAAATGAAAATATTGCCCAAATTGGGCAGCTTTTAACCCGAAACGACCACCAATACCCAGGCTTACCAGGACCCATGGGTACCCGGCGTTGCAAAATCCTGTTATTGCGCCGGCCATTACACAGCCTCAGGCAACACTGTTTCAAGCCGCCTATAGACCGGCAACGACAAATGTTACTGCCGGTCAGCAGCCAGAAATGGCATGGGGATTACCGCCGCCTCCGCCTTTGCCGGCGTATCAACGTCAAAACGGAGGAGCCAGACCCGGGGGGCAGACCCCTAACGTAGCACAGGGGATTAACCCTGCGTTACAAAATTTCGGGGGACCGATTGGACAAAATCCTGGACAGATGCCGCCTTTGCCGGCACCAGCGCAAGCTCCCTATCAAGAAAATAATAATGAGCTGTATATGCAAATAGAAGAGGCGATCCGAAATACATTCGGATAGGGGTAAGGCCGGCAATGCGGCCTGTATTTAGATCCCCTTACCCGGCTAACATAGATGTGGATCATCTATATCCGGCAAATTGGAAAATACCGAAATTTGATAAATTTTTCGGCGATGAGACCGAAAACACGGCCGAACATGTTGCACGGTTCACGGCCCAATGTAGAGAGGCCGCTGCCAATTCATTTCTAAAATTGCGTTTATTTAATACGCCGTTGACCAAAACGGCTTTTACTTTGTATACAAGTCTACCTGCCAACTCAATCAGATACTGGGATTAGTTGGAAAGAAAATTTCACGAATAATTTTCTAGATCAGGGCCGGAATTGTCGGTTGCTGATCTAGCTCTTTATCGACAAAGGCCGAGTGAATCGGTCGAAGAATATTTGAATCGATTCAAAACGGCCAGGAGCCGATGCTTCGTAAGAATGCCAGAATCAGAATTTGCAAAGATGACATTCAATGGTCTACATTTTAAAATTAAAGATCATTTTGAAGATAGGTATTTTTCAAATCTGTTTGATCTGGGAGTCCGGGTTGCTCAATACGAGCAATTCAGGAAAGGAAACAGTGATGATCGGCCGAGATGGAGCCGTAACAAGGATTGGAAGGGAAAAGAGAAAAATATTTCTTTCCTGGAAGAAACGTCCTCGGCTCAAGATGAGCCGGACACGCCAAGTGAGGAAGGTTCATTGGCTGATGAGGCCGAAATTTATGCAGCAGAGATGGTGAAAACCCATCAACCATATAAATGTGCTTTGTTAAAGCCGGGTAAAGCTAATGAAGCAAAAGCCCGTATATCATCGTATACATATTCATTTGACGTAGCTAAGACTGATATAATTTTTGATCGGTTATTGAAAGACGGTAAAATTAAGCTCCAAGAAGGGCAAACGATACCTTCTGGAGAAGAATTAAAGAGAAGAAAGTATTGCAAATGGCACCATTCCTGGAGCCATAGAACAAATGAATGTACAGCCTTTAAAAGGCAAATTCAGAAAGAAATAAATGAGGGTTGGCTGGTATTTGCCGATCAAAAAATTAAAAAAATAGAAATTGATAAAAATCCTTTTCCTCCACGGATAAACATGGTGGACATGAAAGGAAAGTCATCAGCCGATGAGAAGTTGAATGAAGAAATCGCCATCACCCGAAGGAAGTTTCGGCTTTGCGTTCGATGCAAGGCCGAAATGACGCGTAAAGACTGGAAAGTGATTATCCGCGAGAGGGAACTCTATGGAGAATGGAGAGAATTTATGGCTTTTCCTGAAGAATGGGAAGAGTTGCCAGAGCCGGAGATGGTCCCAGACGACTGCTCGGGAGAAGACTCAAATGGTTCTGAAGAAGAACCAGAACCAGAACAAAAAAAAGACCTTCTAATTAAGAAAGTCCTCACTGATTATTATCAAAATAGAAATGAAGAAGGGGCGAGCCGAAAGACTTTTCAAGAAAGTCCATTCGGCTCACAACAGAGGTATCTGAGATTTTGGCCACATTGGCGCTACCCGCCCAGGCCGAGATAGAACCTGAATTCGAAGGAATGACCGAGGGCGATATAGAATTCCTCGGACGTAGATTGATAAATGAGCTCGGCATACAACCATGGCCGAGACCTTGGGAGAGAAGAAAAATCCTCAGAGACCATCTGAGGACTGTGAAAGTATCTGCAAACGTACCAATTGACCAATGGCACGTGGCAAGAGCACCGGCCAAATGGCATGGGCCGTTGCTGACAAAAATTCAGAAACATCGGCAACAAAGGATGCAGGCTGAAGCTAGACAAAATTGGGACGCGACAAAGGAGGTGAGGCCGAACATGTGGCCTTGGCTCGAGTCACAGCCTTCATTTCAACCCATGAGAAATGATTACGAAGCTGGGAGTTATGTGTCCCGGTCGAACGACAAAGGAGCGGAAGGTACTACATCCCTGTCTTGGTTAAAGTCTAAAGTCGAACGGTCGGCACCAAGTGAGCCGATCAAGAGGACTAGTAGAAAGACCCTGGAGGACAAAATCGCCTCATTGGAAACAATCATTAGGCGGGAGAGATGGCCTCCTAAGGAGAGAGAATCTCGACCAGAAAGTGAATCATCGGCCGAGACCACGAAAGAATCGGAGGAGAAAAACCAAAAAGTTCTAGAGAAGTCGGCCGAAGAAAACTCGGCTGAAGTGAATATGGTTTATGCTCTGCCATACTCGTTCAGGGCAGAGTCTACTGAGATAGAAGAATTAGTCCATGACGGAGAAGAGTTAACAGTGGCTCAACTCCAACTTGAAGAAGTAAAAAGGGCCGATGCGGCAATGTTTGAAAAACCGTCGGCTTTGCAAACAAGATTTGTCAGGCCTTTGATCATCAAGGCTTGGATCGAGGGTCGGCCAGTAGGCCAGTCATGATTGATGGAGGTGCAATGGTCAATATAATGCCTACGTCTTTCTTCAAAAAGTTAGGTAAAAGTGAAGACGATCTTAAGCCTACCGACACGACGATGACCGATTTCACAGGAAGCGATCAACATCCAAGAAGGGTACTCATCACGGAGCTCACCGTAGGATCCAAAACCCTACGGACGGCTTTCTTTGTAGTGGATGCTGATAGCCACTACAATTTGCTACTCGGACGTGATTGGATTCACGCAAGTGAATGTGTGCCGTCTACTTTGCACGGCAAATTGTTTCAATGGATAGGAGATCGCCAGAAGAAATCAGGGCCGAGGGACGGCCCCAATTGGTAGACATTAATGTCGAGGATATCAGCCATGTGGATTGGGCCGATATTGATCCATACCAGTTTTCGTTTGTCCAGGTGACAGAAGAAGGAGTACGACTGGTACTGTTACAAGAAGCAACGACAATGGTGGCTGCCGAAGAGACACCAAATTGGCTAAAATAGAATGTCAAAGATATGGAACGGAGGCTGTGAAAAAGCCTCAACAAAACAAGACGACTACGGAGGTCGGCTACTTTATCAAATCGGCCATATCGGCCGATCCGAACGCTATCAAATCGGCCATATCGGCCGATCCGAGATCAAGCAGTCCACCGACTGGAGAAGCTGATGAAAATATAGAGAATTTTGACTCGACTGGAATAGCCGATGAAGAAGGCCCAAACAAGTTATTCGGTTCAAAAGTTAGTACACTTAAAGAAATGGCGGAACCTAGCCAAATCTTTGTAACCGAAATAGATCCCATGGAAGAATCTCCTATCAAGAGCGGCGAGAAGAAGATAGTCACCCAGGATCCACTACGGGAAGTGAATTTAGGATCAGATTTGAATAGACGTCCGACTTTATCAGTGCAAGATTATCGGCTTGACAGCAGGAGGAGCTAACCAAATTGTTGATTGAATACGAAGATTGCTTCGCTTGGAACTATGAAGAAATGCCAGGGCTGAGCTGTCACGCCCCGTCGGGCCTTTAACACCAACTAGGTGGAAAGGATAACCGCACGGGCGCATGCCCCAGACCCGCCGAACGGATAGAGTCTCTTCTACCCGCCCAAGGCGTCACAACACAAGCATGTCCACAAGGTTCCAACTAGGAACGGAGTACAAGAGTTGCACAAGGAAAGCATCAACATAAAGAAGTTCTACTTCTATTACATCACATTAGCACATTTATACATGTCCAAAATTTTCTTTTCTTTCAATTTCATTCCATACATCATGTTCCAAAATTATGGAATATACAAGTTTCATATAATCAATTAAAATTCCCTATACTATCAAAGTCCAAGACTAGGGGTACAACTCTATGTATCACCAAAATGGAAGGGCCGCTATCTAGAGAGCCAAACCCTTGCCTCGCTCCGCCGCCTCACTCGCGGAAGGACCTGAAAAATGTGGGGTGAGAACTATAAACATAGTTCCCAGTGGTAAGGCCACCCAAGAGAGAAGCTCGACTCACCAGGTCCAAAGAAACACCATATGCATAAGTTAGATCACAAATAACTATGCAAGAAATATTTACATGCTTGTAAATCAACACAAAGGATGCAACCAAATGAAATGTAAATTTTCATTCTCTCCTAGGTTCATCCTATATTTCACATTGACCAAGTTCAACTACTTGTCATTTACTTATGGTTTCGGAATCGCCGTCTCACCATAATTGTTCCAACATCCAAGGAGTGAAATTGTCACCTCCAAGTTCGGGTAGCGAAATCGTCGCATACCCGGGATAGCAAAATCGTCGCATACCCCATCTCAACACCGCCATCACATGGCACAGGTAGCGAACTCGTCGCATACCCGGGATAGCAACCTCGTTGCACATCCCATTTCAACACCGCCATCACATGGCACAGGTAGCGAACTCGTCGCATACCCGGGATAGCAACCTCGTCGCACATCCCGTCTCAACACCGCCAACTCATGGCATAGGTAGCGAACTCGTCGCATACCCGGGATAGCAACCTCGTCGCACATCCCGTCTCAACACCGCCATCACATGGCACAGGTAGCGAAATCGTCGCATACCCGGGATAGCAAACTCGTCGCACATCCCATTCCAACACCGCCAACTCATGACATGGGTAGCGAAATCGTCGCATACCTGGGATAGCAAAATCGTCGCACATCCCATCTCAACATTTTACACTTGCCAACCTAAGTCTCATGACCCTAGGTTCAAGTCACTAAGTCTCACCTATGTTCAATGACATTAGGTTTACTTTCTCATTCTCAACCTAGGTTCCATAACGCTATGTTCCAATCTCATGTCCAACCTATGTTCAATAACACTAGGTTCCAATCATACATGTTCCAACCTATGTTCAATAACACTAGGTTCCAATCATACATGCAACCATGCAACAAGTATAGATAATATAAATATACTTGAATTCTATAACATGCAATAGGAGCTCATGGCTCTACCTATCATGATTTTCATCTTTGCCAACATGCAAGTCCTTGGGTTCACCATACATACCATTTTATCTTTAAATGGATATTTACCCTAGACATGGAAGTGACCTAATCACTTCGGTAAACACAAACCCACCTCAAGAGCTTCCGAATTCTTGTATTCTTCAAGCCCCTAAGTGTCCAAGCCTTGAGTTCTTGCTTCAACCCAAGCTTCTACAAGAAAACGGTTCGTTACTCGTTACGAACCCTTAATTCAACTCAATACATGAAATCAAGTGTTCTAACACGATTTCCTATGCCTCAATTGCAATTCCCGAAGGTTCAAATATTTTTAGAACCTCCCAAGGCAAAAAACCCTCATTTCACCTAGGTTTCACATGCATGCATGTAGAACCTCAAAATTTCTTGGCCAACCTCCACATTTTATGGTTTAGATTGCCTAGGGTTCCCAAAAACCTCATAATAAAGGATTAAATCCAAGGTTTGAACCCAAAACGTGAGGAACTAACCTTAACCACGAGTTCCCCAAGCTTCTTCTTGCACCAAGAAGCTTCTTTTCTCCTTTGGAAGCCTTTTCCAAGCTCAATCCACCCTTTTCTCCAAGTTTTGGAGAGATCTCTAGAGAGAGAAAGTGAGGGTGAGGGAGAGGGAGAGGAGAAGTAGAGGAGGAAGATGACTGAGAAAGGGGGTGTTCCCTGTCTTTCTAACACTCCCTTGAGTGTGAAAAGACTCTTTTGCCCCTCTCCACAAACAACACTTCCAACTAGCCAAAACTGAAATTTCGCAACACTGTATACCGGTATTCACATTGACATACCGGTATACGGGTGTTAGTTCCGGTATACCCCGGAGAATTCCGCAGAACCCGAGAGCTGGATTCTCGGTTTCAGCCTCCGCATTTCGGTATACCACATCACATACCGGTACTAATCACTTCAGTACCAGTATGGAGATCGACATACCAGAATCCACTGCAGACTTCACAGTTCAGCAGTTTTAACCTTTCGAAGTCCGTTTTTCGCGCCTCATTTGCGCCGAAAACACTTCGCACAAGTCCCAAACTTGGCCGAAGCCTCACATATAGCCTCACATGCTATTTTCCCACCGGAACTCCATAATTTGTAGAAGTTCGGTACGATGCACTGAAATTCAGTGTACTACATTCCTCCCCCCTTAAAGAGAGTTTCGGCCGCGAAACTAAATCATACCTCAGCTGGACTCAGCGAAGAGGTAAGGAAACCGCTCCTTCATCGAGCTTTCCAATTCCCACGTAGCTTCGCGCTCACCGTGATTCGTCCATTGCACCTTTACATAAGGAATTTCACGGTTCCTCAAATTTTTCACCTCGCGATCCATGATACATAACGAAAATTCCTCATAAGTCATATCCTCATGAAGCTCCATCGGCACATACTCGAGGACGTGCGCCGGATCATACACGTACTTGCGGAGCGTCGATACATGGAACACATTGTGTATCCCCGCAAGTTTTGGCGGCAAAGCTAGCCGATATGCCACGGATCCCACGCGCTCCAAAACCTCATAAGGTCCAATGTAACGGGGACTCAACTTACCCCGAACACCAAATCGCTTCACCCCTCTCATGGGTGATACTTTCAAGAAGACGCGGTCTCCTACCGCGAATTCCAAATCTCGTCGACATCTATCCGCATAGCTCTTTTGCCTGGATTGCGCCGTCGATAAGCGTTCACGTGCCAAGCGGACTTTTTCCTCCGCTTCACGCAACACATCCAGTCCTAAGACCCTTCTCTCGCCGACCTCGCTCCAATGGATAGGAGAGCGGCATTTCCTTCCATACAAGGCCTCAAACGGTGCCATACCGATACTAGATTGATAGCTATTATTGTAAGCAAATTCAGCCATCGGTAAATGAGTAGGCCATGCACCCTTGAAGTCCAACACGCACGCTCGAAGCATATCCTCCAAAATCTGAATTGTCCTTTCCGATTGACCGTCAGTTTGAGGATGAAATGTTGAACTGAAATCGAGCCGTGTACCCAAAGCTTCTTGCAAGCTTTTCCAAAAATGCGATGTAAAACGGGGATCTCGATCTGAAACTATCGAGGTCGGGACCCCGTGCAACCGCATAATCTCGTCCAGGTAGACTTGTGCTAACTTGTCTCCCGACCAAGTGGTGTGGATTGGCAAAAAGTGTGCCGACTTTGACAAACGATCCACCACCACCCAAATCGCGTCGTGGCCACCTTGCGATCGAGGTAGGCCCACAACGAAGTCCATTGCTATGTTCTCCCACTTCCAAACTGGAATGGGTAACCCTTGCAATTTCCCTGCTGGAAAGCGACGTTCGGCCTTCACTTGTTGGCATACTAGACATTGTGCCACAAAGCGTCCAACATCAAGTTTCATCCCCGGCCACCAATAATGTAATTTAAGATCCTTATACATTTTGGTGCCGCCCGGGTGAATCGCATAGGGAGAAGTGTGAGCTTCTTTCAAGATCTCCCTACGAACGTCCTCGACTTTAGGCACGCACAATCGATTTTGAAATCGAATGGCGCCCTTCGAGTCCACATGGAAATCACCAGCGCGCCCACTCTCGATAGCACTCCGCACCTTTTGGAGTTCCGTATCACCGGATTGCTTTTCTTTTATTTGCTCCAACAAGGTCGGCCACACATCGAGATTCATGAGTTTAGTGGGGACGCCCGGGGCCACGACTTCTAAGTCAAATCGGTCCATTTCCTTGATCAACAGTATTTGTCCCGTCATCTCAATTGCGAAGTTCTCCACGGATTTTCTACTAAGCGCATCGGCCACTACATTGGCTCTACCGGGGTGGTACAAGATGGTTAAGTCGTAATCTTTTATCAACTCCAACCACCTCCGCTGCCTCAAGTTCAACTCCTTTTGAGTGAATAAGTACTTTAAGCTTTTGTGATCCGTGTACACCTCACAGTTTTCCCCGTACAAATAGTGTCTCCACAACTTAAGTGCGAAGACCACAGCTGCAAGCTCTAGGTCGTGGGTGGGGTAATTCTGCTCATAGCTCTTCAGCTGTCGAGAGGCATATGCTATCACTTGTCCTCTTTGCATATGCACACACCCAAGACCACGCCGTGATGCATCACTATACACCACAAAGCCCTCCCCCGCAATCGGCAAGGCGAGAACCGGAGCCGAAGTCGACCTTTCTTTTAGCTCCTTAAAGCTTTGGTCGCATTCCTCGCTCCAAACATATTTGGCTCCCTTGCGGGTAAGACGCGTTAGTGGACCGGAGATTTTTGGAAACCCCTCCACGAACCGCCGATAGTATCCCGCAAGACCCAAAAAGCTTCGTATTTCCGTGACATTGGTCGGGCGAGGCCAATCCTTGATTGCCTCAACTTTCATAGGGTCCACCGATACTCCTCCCGCAAAGATCACATGACCCAAGAAAGCGACCTCACGAATCCAAAATTCGCACTTCTTCAACTTGGCGAATAACTTGTTCTCTCGAAGAACTTGAAGCACAATCCTTAGGTGCTCATTATGTTCCTCTTCACTCCGAGAGTAAATAAGGATATTATCTATGAACACAACCACAAATTGATCCAATAGTGGTTTGAACACACGGTTCATTAAATCCATGAACGCTGCCGGGGCATTGGTAAGCCCGAAAGGCATAACCGTGAATTCATAGTGTCCATACCGCGTCCTAAACGCGGTCTTATGCACATCCTCCGGTTTAATCTTCAATTGGTGATAACCGGATTGCAAGTCAATCTTGGAATACATCCGAGACCCTTGCAACTGATCGAATAAGTCATCAATTCGGGGTAACGGGTACTTATTCTTGACGGTCACTTTGTTCAACTCGCGGTAATCCACACATAACCGCAGCGAACCGTCCTTTTTCCGCACAAATAGAACATGGGCTCCCCAAGGTGACACACTTGGCTTTACGAAACCCTTGTCCATCAAATCTTGTAATTGTGCTTTCAATTCCTTTAGCTCCGCGGGTGCCATCCTGTACGGGGCCTTAGAAATCGGTGCCGTACCCGGAAGCAAATCGATCACGAATTCTATTTCCCGGTCCGGTGGCATTCCGGGCAACTCCGTCGGAAATACACCCGGGAACTCTTGGACTATAGGAATGTCCTCGAGTCCCAACACTTCCTTTCGGTCATCCACTACCGTCGCTAAGTAAGCGATGCAACCACTAGCAATGAGCTTTCTTGCTTGCGACGTGGACACCATTGACGCAAAGAGCGAACTCTTGCACCCACGGTACACAAACTCTTTGTGCCCGGGTTCTCTAAAATTGTGGCAAAGAAGGGTATTGGAAGAGAAACTGTAAAGAATATCTCACTACCCTTAGAGAGAAACCAAAGGACGAACCTTTTGAAGGGACGAATCTTTTGAAGGTACAAACCAAATGCTTATCGTAGAGGTCAATATGATTGGCTCTATTTCTTCTTGGGTATTAGTTTCTGCTTGCACCTTATACTTTCGTAATTCATTACATGATCTAAAGTAAAGTAGGACATTGAAGGACGGCGAGGTGACTTTGTGTGTGGGTAATGAAGCTAGGGGTGCTGTATTATCCGTGGGGAGCTGTTCTTTGAGACTTCCATCTTGACACATTTTAGAATAAATGGATTGTTGTTATTCTCCTTTAGCCGTTTGAAATTTGATTTCTGTCACAGCTTTAGCTCGAACTAGTTATCGTTTTATTTTCAAAACTGACAGTTGTTTTATTTATTTGCAGAATGAACTGATAGCTACTGGTAGTTTAGTTAACAATCTCTATTCTTTTAATCTAGATGGAAATGTGTTTAATATTGAACATGGAAAGAATACTTCTCAATTCAAGAGACCTAGAGTGTAATGTATTGGACCTTCGCAAATTTGCAAGGTCGCAGCCTGAGTTGATGGTTGGGTCTTAGTATTGATGTTTAGAGGTTTTTGGGCCTAGTTGGATTTGTTTTGGTGCAAAACGGGCGCGAAAATAGAATTTGGAAAGGAATTCAACTGAAACTGAAGTTTCATAATAGTTTTGGGCGCCCGAAAGATGTTACAGATGCCCGGATGTTCTAGTTGCAGAGGATCCTCTTAGGATATATTTAGCATGTATATATTATATTACATATATAGTGGAACCTATATAGTATATTCCAAATATACTATAAGGTTATATGGTAACGATGGTTACCATATATACCTCTCTTGTAATTATATATACACATCAATAAAACCCTAAGGGGACATGCTGTTTTGCCCATCTTTCATGGTATCAGAGCGGAAACCCTAGTTTGGGGATTTCGATCCATAGCCACCATCCACCACAAGTCTCACCTTCTTCCATAGGTGTTCCTTTCTTTTTGGTGTTCTATCTCCCCTTATCCTTGGACTTCCATCTCCCGTTACAATCCTGCCGCTACAGTACCAGCGCTACAGTACTTCTGCCACAGTCCGGCGCTACAGTACTTCTGCTACAGTACTGCTGCTACAGTAATTTCAGCCTCTTTGTGACCTCTTTGCTGCTCGGTTCTTCTCCTAGTGCCGCTTGGTCCTGCTTGACTCTGGTGATATTGCTTTCATCTATCGATAACTTGTGATTTATTCTTTCTCTTTTGGTGGCAAACATCTCTTCCTCGACCTCTACTCTTCCAATCATTAATATCAAAACTCTTGTACCATTAGAACTCACGGAATCTACATATTTGGTGTGGAAATAAGTTTTTCTTAATGTTTTAGAGAGTTTTGATGTTGTTTCATACGTGAACGGGACAAATATTATTCCTCCTCAAGCTATTGAAGTTGCTGATAAGAAAATAATTACAAATCCTGAATATTAACCTGGAAAAAGACGGACACCACTATATTATCCTAGATAAATGCTACTCTGTCTCTTAGTATTTTACAGATGGTTATATCCAGTTCACCAAAAACTGCTCGTGACGCGTGAAAAATTATTGAGGCTTACTTCCTTGATAAGACTGCTTCTACAGCCTTTTCTCTAAAATCTGAATTACGGAACATCAAAAAGGGATCAATGCGGATGACTGACTATATGCAAAAAGTCAAGTCGATAGGTGATGTAATTCAAGCAATTGGTGAACCTGAGTCTGATCATAATTTGGTCATGACTGTTCTTCTGGGGCTACCAGAGGACTACAGAGGTTTTGTAAGTGCTCTTAATACACACCGGACAAATCCTACCTTCGAACAGCTCCGCCCACTTCTTATGCAGGAAGAAACTGAAGTTCAACGTCGTGCTATTTTGACGACTCCACCTATCCCTTCCACAAATGACGGTGAGGCCTTCTATGCAAATCGAGGTCGAGACAATCGTGGAGGCCGTGGTGGTAGATACCATGGAGGCCGAGGACGCGTGGTAGACATAACTCTAATCCTGGTCGTGGATCTTATGGAGCATATCCACAACCTCAATCTTATTCTCAACCGAGTCATAACCAACAGTCTACTATGCCTACTGTTTCTCGATCTGGCACACAGTGTCAGATTTGTGAAAAATTTAATCATTCTGCCCTTCAATGCAGACAACGTTTCAATCATTCCTTTGTTGCTAATGATATTCTACAGACTTTCGCTGCCATGAGTCTTCATGAGCCCGGTGAGGAAGTTTGGTACCCAGACACTGGAGCATCCAATCATATGACTGCTAATCCTGGTATTCTCTCATCTTCTAAACCTTATACTGGGCAAGATAAGATTCTAGTTGGTAATAAAAATTTGTTGAATATTACTCAAACAGGTGAAACAGTTCTGAAAACTTATTCTACTTCTTTTGCTCTCAAGAATGTTCTTGTTGTTCCTTCTATTAAACGAAACTTACTTTCTGTTCGTCAATTTTGCCACGATAACAATTCCTCTTTTGAGTTTGACTCGTCTGGTTTTATTGTGAAGGACAAGGGAATGGGGAAGGAGCTTCTCAGATGCTGTAGTTCGGGCACCTCACTCTGTTGCTACATCTAGATTTAGTGGAGATATTTGGCATAGACGTTTAGGTTTACCTATTCTTTCAAAGTTTATTAAATCAAATAACATCATTTCTGATAGTAGTTCTGAAATAAACTTATCTATTTGTAATGCCTGTCACATGGGAAAACATATCAAATAGTCTTTTTCTTCTTCTGAATCAAAGTCTGATTTTCCTTTTCAACTTGTTCATTCTGATGTATGGCAGTCTCCTGTTGCTTCAGTATCTGGCAATAAATATTATGTAATCTTTGTGGATGATTATTCTCGGTATTCTTGGCTTTATTTTTTAAAATCTAAACATGAGGTTTTTGAGAAATTTTTAGAGTACAAAGCAATGGTTGCAAATATTTTTCAACGAAAAATAAAAACTTTTCAATCTGACAATGGTACAGAATATGTGAATGACAAATTTGCCACTTTATTTTCTCAGAACGGGATCATTCATAGGTTTTCTTGCTCTCATACTCCACATCAAAACGGTGTAGCAGAAAGGAAATATAGACATTTAGCTAACATCATAAGAAATTTTCTTCTTCAAGCTTCTATGCCTCTTCGTTTTTGGGCTGATGCTCTTCAAATTGCTGTTTTTCTTGTCAATCACACTCCTTCTCTTACTGTTTTAAATGGAAAATCGCCCTATGGTATTTTGTATAGTGGTGTCTCCTCTGACTTGCAACTTGTTAAGGTGTTTGGGTGTTTGTGTTATCCCAATCTGCAGGATGTTGCTGATCGTAAGCTCTCTCCCAGATCCCTTCCTTGTGTGTAGTACCCCTGGGGCCTAACTGACGAAATGACTGCAGTATTCTAGACTGTTCGACACTTCTGGAGAGTGTCGGGACGAGTCGGAGTCGTTTTGGCGCGAAATAGATGCGAAAACGGACTCGGAGCACCGAAATAAGCCAAAACTAAAGTTTTGGATTTGTGGCAGTTTAGGGCGCCCGAAAGTTGGGTTTAGGGCGCCCAGTTGTTGAGTGCTTGTCTTGTGATCTTACCGAGTCATTTCGGATCCAGATTAGGGCGCCCGGAAAGTGAGTCCGGAAGTTCACCTCGTGAGTATCGAACGTGCTGACACGTGTACTGTGGTAGGTGAGCTCCGTCGGACCACGTTAGGGTGCACCAGACCGCCGAGCGGAGATCCCGAAGTGTTGGGTTTGTGCAGGCTGGAAGATCTAGGCGCCCAGTTCTTGGGTTTTGGGCGCCCGAATGTTGAATTTTCAGCATGGGACAGGTTAACATTATGAGTTCTTGGGGCTTATGTTAGCTGATTTTGCTGCTATAAATAGAGGAAGACGAACCCCCTGAAGCCCATTTGCTTCCCTTTCATGGTGAACTCTGAAAAACTGCAGGAAACCCCCCCAACTCCTCCAAATTCCATCTTTTCTATTGAAGACTTTGGATTTCAGCAGAATTCCAGTATCGACCTCTGTCGTTTCAACTCGTGTGCAGTGTAGGAGTGTCCAAATCCTGTGAAACTTGGTTCGTTGGATTGTGGACTCGTAGAGGAAGGTGTGGGATCCTTCCAATCATAATTCGGACAGGTATGTATGCTGCAGTTGCCGTTTTATTGGACCCCTTATGTTCTTGAGCTGAACTTGGGTTTTCTTTGGTTTATGGATCCAAATCTCTATGGAGCTGGATTTTTGAAGTGAGGACTGGTTTTCCCTAACCCCTTGCTGATTTGAAAGTTTTTTCCACCTGGATTTGAGATTTCAAAGGTGAGTTTTAGCTCAGATTTAGAGATTTAAACTTAAGTGCTGAAATTTGTGGAAGTTGATGATTTTCTTGGATTTTTGAATCCAGATTTGTGTTGGAAGCTTTGGAGAAGATTTGGATTGATCCCTCACTGTATTTGGGAGGTTTGTGACCTTATTCCCTGGGGCTATACTTGTTGGAATTCTCGGAATTAAGCTAGAAGTGCTAATTGCTAAGTTGCTGAAATTCTGGATGCAGTTTTGTGTGCCCGGGTGGATCCGAATCTGATTGGAGCCCTTTTTGGAGATCGATTCGAACTCGCTTTTGGTTGAGGATTGGTGGGATTGTTCTTGAGCCTCTCCTGGTGAGTTGGGTGAATTTTCATTGCATTTGGACTATGGAATTGGATTTTATCACAAGTTGAACTCATGCTGGTCGTGCTGCCAGGCTGCAGTTCTGGGCTGATGTTCTGGGCGCCCAGAACCTAAGCGTGGATCCAAATCCTGTTTCTCAGCTGAATTGAGTTCAGCTTCGGCTGATTTCGTGCTAGGGCTTTCTACTCGACTCCTAGCCGTGGTTGGATAGCGCTTGAGGTGGGTTGATGTTGTCGAAAGCTTCGGAATTCTTCCTAAGTTGTAGAGAGTGCAACATGCTGTTTTATTATCTGTTCTTTTTATGTTAGTAGCTCGAATTTATGAATTTGCATGTCCTCACATAAAATCTGAATTTGGAGCATAACTTAATGATGCTAGACATGATTTACATGCTGAACTGGGATTTGACTTAGGAGAAAACTCGTGAACCTACAATCGTCACTTTTCGAAAAACTTATCAGATTTAGCTCCAGGAGCTGTTTTTATTAATGTATCGCCGCTGTTAGTGCGAGGTGGATACTTAGATTGTTGTAGGATGAGTTTACGCTCGTGCTGAGATGCCGAGCTTATGTATACAGCAGGGTTAGACTGTTTGGTACTTTCGGGTGCCGTCTGGGCCGACGGTGGACTCAGATTTCTTCTGTTGCATCAGATTGTGCCGTGGGCACGTGAGCCTTGGTTGTTAGACCGACTTGACCCCTTTTGCTTCGATTTTAGCCTGTGTTACCTGATTGAGCTGTCAGATTCGCATATACACTCGGCTGGGTCGCGCCCACGAGTGCCACTCCGGAGTTGGACTTTTGTGCGTCGCAGTAGTCCCGGTTGGGTGCTGCTTTACACCGGAAATCCTCGTGGGTGAAGTACGGTGCAGCTTAGGGTACAGGCGGGACTGGTCTGTTGAGGTCCCGATAGACTCGGGTCAGTTTGGGTAGTTTATTCATAGTGATAGTTGCTTTTACTCCTGTGATTATTATGCATAGTGGTAGGGTAGTGGCTTTATAGCTGTAGAGTTTATTCCAGCTTACTTTATTAGTTCTTTACCTACCAGCTATACTGTTAGTCTCGTAGACTTAGTGGGTGGACCGTTGGGGTTGATAGCGGTACCCACTGAGGACTACTTCTTTTGATAGTAGTTCTCAAACCCATTGTTGCCACCTTTTTTTGCAGAGCCTTCGACTGTTGCGGCTCCTGCTTCTGTTCCTGCTGATCGAGGTAAGGGAGTCGCGAGCTAAATCCCTGCCTTTCCCAGTTTTTTCTAGAGGAGGACCCTACTGGAGATAGTTTTATTTTGGGTTGTGCCATGTACATATATTGTGAACTTGTTGTTCCTGTGAGAGGTGGTTTTGTACCTATTTTGGCTTTAGAGGAACTATTGTATTTTGGATCCTATATGTACAAGTTGCTTTTGTTTTATTAGTATGATCTTTTCAGCTCTATATATCTCTTGTAGTTGCTTGTATTTATTTTTACAGGTTAGCTGTCGCTTCGTATACATGGAAAATTCTATGTATACGGCGGATCTGTTTGCGAGCCCGGGGAAACGAGCAATCCGGGGCGTGACATTATGTGTACTTGGGATTGTCTGATAAGTATAAAGGTTTTCGTTGTCTCTATCCGAGTACTGGTAAGATTTTTATTTCTCGGCATGTCACCTTTGTTGAATCAGTTTTTCCTTTTTCCTATCTTTCCAAATTTGCTAACTCTTCAGCATCTGTGAATTCAAACTTTCAATTGTTTCAAAACTCTCTTTCTAACCTCCTTTACTGGGTGAGAGTCCGTCTCTCCTTGACGCTATCTCTGGATTCAGTTTTGTGCATTCTAGTGCTTTTGGCACCAATCATCTTATCCAGTCTGTTTCACCACCATCTGGGAATCTACCTCAATTTCCTACCAACTTAGACTCTGATAATGCACAGATTAGAGATGAGAATGATACCTCCGCTCCTGGTCACAAAGAGCTCCGTGTCTATACCCGGCGTCGCCTTTCCAAACATAGTGCACCCACTGATCTTGCTTCACCACCATATGATCCTTCCGCCTCCACCCATACAGCTACTGAGCAACATGCATCCTCGTCTACCTTACCTACTTCACCTGTAGCACCACCTATCTCTTCTCGCTTACATCCTATGCTCACATGGTCCATGACACAGGATTTGAATCAGTCTACCTCGCTACTGGCTTCTACACAGTTTTTACTTCCTACTGAACCTACTTCTTTTGCTGAGGCCTCTCAAGATGCAGGAAGGCGTACAGCTATGACCGAGGAGTATAATGCCCTATTAGAAAATTCTACTTGGGATCTTGTTCCTTCTCCATCATCAATCAATCTTATTGGTTGCAAGTGGGTACACAAGGTCAAACAGAAAGCGGATGGTTCTCTTGAGCGTCTCAAAGCTCGGCTGGTAGCTCAGGGCTATAAGCAGCAATAAGGTGTTGACTTTAATGAGACTTTTTCTCCGGTTGTTAAGCCAACTATTATTCATACTGTTCTTTCGGTCGCCTTCTCTTCTGGATGGCCACTTCGACAGCTTGATGTGAAGAATGCATTTCTTCATGGTTCTCTTTCTGAGGAAGTTTATATGAAACAACCGCCTGGCTTTATACATCCATCATTTCCTAATCATGTCTGTCGACTGAAGAAGGCAATCTATTGACACAAGCAGGCACCTCGGGCTTGGTTTCAGAGGTTTATCTCCTTTCTTTCAGAGATTGGTTTTGTCGGCAGCACTGCAGATCCCTCGATGTTCAATTGCCGCTCACCCTCTGGGACTCTCATTCTCCTTCTATATGATGATGATAATATTGTTATTGGGAGCTCTTCTTCTCTTGTTGCGTATCTTATTCGTTCTCTATAGCGCGAGTTTGCGATGAAGGATTTAGGTCCTTTGCATTATTTTTTGGGAGTTGAAGTCACGTACTCTTCTTCTGGTCTTTATCTGACTCAACAGAAATATGCGCATCAGCTCCTTGAGCGTCATGGTTTTCTTGCTAGTAAGCCGGTTTCTACTCCTCTTTCTCCTACCGCTCGCCTCTCGTCTCATGAGGGGCGCCCTCTTGATGATCCCTACATCTATCGTCAGATGGTTGGTGCATTGCAATATCTTACTTTCACAAGGCCAGATATCTCCTATGCTGTCAATACTGTTGCTCAGTATCTTTATGCACCTCGCGAACCTCACATGCAAGCTGTCGAATGTCTCCTTCGTTATGTTCGTGGGACACTATCGTATGGTATTCCTATCTCTCGATGTGATAATCCCTCGCTTCTTGCCTTCTCTGAGGCTGATTGGGCTGGTTGCCCAGATACACACCAGTCTACCTCTAGTTATTGCATCTTTTTTGGACCTGATCTTATCTCCTGGTCGGCCAAGAAGCAACCTACTATTTCTTGTTCTAGCTCTGAAGCGGAGTATCGCTCTGTGGCATATACGCTTGCTGAGACTGTTTGGATCCGACGTCTTCTTCGTGATCTTGGCGTTTCTCTCTGGCGATCTATTTTTATCTATTGCGACAATCTTAGCACCACATATCTTGCTGCCAATCCTGTTTTACATGCTCGTACGAAGCACATTGAGCTTGATCATTATTTTCTGCAGGAGAAAGTTCAGTCCGGTGACTTGGATTTAGTCCATATTTCGTCTGAAAAGCAACTTGCTGATATCTTCACCAAACCCTTGTCCACCTCTCGATTTTTAACCTTGCGAACCAATCTTCGCATCTGTCACGCCCCGGGCCCCCAGCGGAAGCCTACCAGGCACGTGCACAGACCCGCCGTGTACATCAGACATCCACAAAGTACACAAGGCTCTACAACAAGAATAACACAAGAAGTAGCAAGAGTGCATCCTAAACAAGGTGATCAGAGCAAATATATAATTCTGACTAAATTGAGTTCATCACAACTATCTCTCAAGACATACAATAAAATTATACATCTTATAAGCTAAAAGATCATCCAACGAAACACAACTATACACCTTTCGCTCAAAATACAAAGAAAGGTGACCATGGTACATCTATAACATCATCGTAGAGGCTCTAGCTAGCTGCTAACCCCTCGCCACGATCCCAAGCCTCTCCTGCTGCGGAAGGCTCTGAAACACCCAACAACAATGGGGGTGAGAACTATTAAACAATAGTTCCCAGTGGGTAAGCCGCCGAGAGTGGCGAAATACACCGCTAGGCCAAGTGAGGTAAAGATAGTATAACTGAACATGAAACATAAAGTAGTAATGCTAAACAATAAATCTACTACTATCATGCCTCCAAGTAACTACATCAACTATATGAATATGATTTCTACTATCATATGTACAATAATGTCCATTTCTCTAGTTTACATGCAGGTCCATCTTTATGCCAATGTCATCATGTAATCATACCACTATACTAATCAACATGAGTATAGGTTTAATGCCACTATGGTTGCTGATGCGAGTAGTGGCTAACATGAATGTCCAACTACGATGAATGCAACCAAATGTGGTCAAGCTAAGTAATGCCACAAAATAACAACTCACTACTATGTCCATACACTATATGTATATGCATCAACCGCCTGTGATGTACTATGTCCAGTTTACTTAGCTTTTACCCAATCCACGAGGGACTTACACATGGTAACGTCCCGGCTTGTGCCATGCCTAATGGCTCCGTGGTAGTCACCACCCTCACGCGAAGGATGAGCCTTGCCCACGGCGGTTCCATTTCGGCGTCTCAATACTGCGCGGGCGAAATAACTGTCGCAAGCAAAATATACTGTCTCATAGGCTAACTCCGGAGTGCCGGCTTGTAGGGAGCGACCCTCACAAGCATGTGCGCATGAGCACAATGGCAAACAAGCATAATCAACCACATAAAATCCTGCTCGTCATGTCTAAACATGGAATAGCCAACCAATGTCCAAAGGGGTCTAACACTATATCATAATGTCAACCTTATTGTTCACCTAAGTGAAGTGTAATATACTTAACCTCACACTATGTCAAGAACATACAATGTGTAATGTTTACTACTCTCAATGGCAAATATATCAAATGTCATGTTGTCCTCAAATTACTCGTTGGTATGTCTCTACCAATATGCTACATGCCTCTAACATGTACATGCTCACATCTCAATTTACCAAGTCCATATTCAATGCATTCTACAAATGCCATATATCATGCATTCTACAAATGCCATAATCTTGCATTATCCTAATGCCATATATCATGCATTCTACAAATGCCATAATCATGCATCCTACAAATGCTAACAAAATCATCATTCATGACATACATATGTCATACTACATGAACCTCCACTTTATGGAGTATAAGTCACCATACAAATGTTCGATCTCTCATTTAACCAAGTAAACACATGCTTTAGCCAATTACAATTATCAAATACAAAGAGAACCCCTTTCCTCATGTCTTAAATATGGAATCGTTCAACGACCAAAAGGTCGAGCTCAATGTCAACAACGCCCGTCATAGTTGCTCACCTAGATGAGGTGCAACATACTTGTTTTGTATTTTGTCATATCCTTTCTTTTCTCTATAGCAAGCATACTTTAATATGCATAACTAAATTCACTCATCCAATAGCCAAGTAGTGTCTCACATGATACTTGTAATACTTGGCATTTTGGGGGTTTCTGGGCTTGGAACATTTCGGGCGCCCGGAATTTTGGAAGTGGACATGGATTCATAGTCCTCATTTGATATATTCAGTTCATTGGTATTCATATTGACAGTTGAGCATTTGTGCATAGCAGTGGTAGTTTATCTCCTACTTTCTTTATTGCTCTATATATATCTCTTGAGATTGAGAACTTAGTGGGCAGACCGCTAAGGCTGGTGGCGGTACCCACTGAGGACTACTTGTTTGATAGTAGTTCTCACACCCGTTGTTGACACCTTTTTGCAGAGTCTTCTTCCCCAGTTGTGCATACTGAGCGCGGAAAGGAGACCGTCGGGTAGAGTTGATTTTCGGATACTTGGCTAGAGGTATACCCCATTTTGGTAGATGGCTATGAGTCTGTACATACAGTGAGTTGGATATTATCAGTGATGTATATTATAGTTATGGATGATGTATGTATGTACAGTGATCCTTTGATATATTTATATAGCAGCTCTGTTGATACCTTTAGCTCTTTGTGGTTGTTGTTGTTTCGCTTCGTATGCTCAGTTTTATTACTGTGTACACGGCGGGTCTGTTGATGTGCCCGGGAGATGGTAACCCGGGGCGTGACAGATTAAGTTGGTATCAGAGCTCAGGAATAGGTCAAGAGGGCCTAGGAAACCTAAGATAACAGACCTAAGAATGACGAGAGAGACGTTATTTATTGCGAAAGTCAAAGATTGGGTTTTGAATCCTTCCTTGTGTAGGAAGAGTGATTGAGGGATTACGCCTTCTCTTATCAGATGAATTATGTTGGCTGCAGACGACATAATAATCTGAGAAGAAAAGAAGTGTCATTCTAGACTTTCGCTAGATTGGGTCGTGAGATTGTTTGTGGTCCTAATCGGGTATTCTGTTGCAGGATTGTTACTATGCCTCCTCGACGACCATCGACGCGAGCGCATCCGACGCCTTCGGAGATGCCTGAGCAGACGGGACCTAGTGAACGGCCCGCTCTGCAGGAGCAGCTAGCAGACATAGCTGCAGTAGGAAGGCAACAGAGTGTTTTATTGCAGAAGATGTGGGACGCTTTCTCCTAGCAGCAGAATAATACGCCTCGAGATATGGAACCTCAGGTGGCAACTACTCCAGTTACATCTCAACCCAGAGAGGGAAGTACTCAGCATAGTCAAGCACTTTCTGAAGAAGAGCAGGAGTGGATGGCGGATAGATTGGCTCACTTCTGTAGGTTTGACCCACCCCGATTTATTGGTAGTAGCATACTATAGGTGCATATGGCAGTTCATTGTCTTTCTAGTGATGCTCATGTCTGGTGGAGGAGGACTCGTGATCATAGGTCCTTGAATCCTCTACAGATGTCTTGGAGCGAGTTTCGGGGGATTATGTATGGAGCATATTTTTTCAGTAGTGTGAAGATGAAGATAGAGGAAGATTTGAAGAATCTGAAGCAAGGAAATCGTTCGGTACAGGAGTATGCAAGGGAGTTTACGAGACTACTTAATTGTGTTCCTTCAGCAGCGAGAGATGAGATACATAAGGTTTATCTGTATGAGAAGGGTTTGAGACCCGAGATATTTCCATTTGTCCACTCACAGAGACTTCAGACTTTGGATGCTACTATTGAGCAGTCTCTATGGGTAGAGCGAGGGACATTTGTGACGAAGGGGCAGCTTGTGGACCCAGCTCAGGGTCAGGAGAGGAAGCGCCCAGTACCTAATGATGGAGGGCAGTCGAGTAGCAGGCGACCGCCTAGACCTCCCCAGCGATCGCGTTTCTAAGGACGTGGATCTTCTAGTCGCCAGCAGTCTGGAGGATTTCGCCAGCAGCGACGCAGCAGAAGGGATCTCCCCGATGTGTGATTTGTGGAGGACCTCATTTGGTTACTCTCTGTGATCGACGAGAGGGTCGATGTTATGAGTGTGGACAGCCGGGACATATCAGGAGGGCTTGTCCCAGATTATTTGCAGCTCCTTCTATGGCGTCTGTACCTTTCTCCCCACTGCAGATATCTGGAGCCTTCTCGGTTTTTACTCAGGATCGATCTTCTATGCCACGGCAGCCGGATCGACGCCAGCCACCGGCGAGCAGCCGAGTCTATGCCGCTCAGATTGAGGATGCCTCGATAGCTGATCGAGTGGTGGCAGGTATTGTTTTGATTTGTGGCATTAGATCACGTACTTTATTCGATACTGGTGCATCGCATTCCTTTGTTAGTAGAGCATTTGCATTGCATCATGGTTTAGAGATAGGGTTGTTACCCCAGACACAGGAGGTGCGGGTACCCGACCATAGTTTGCAGGTGACGCAGGGTTGTTGGGGATGTCCTGTGCAAGTTGGGCCTTGGATCATGCCTGCCGATTTATTGGTATTGAGACAGTTGCAGGATTTTGATATAATCCTTGGCATGGATTGGTTATCTCGATACTTTGCTACGATCAATTATGGAACCAAGACGGTGATCTTTCGAGAGCCTAGACGTGAGGAGTTCATTTTTGAAGGCTGTAGAAGTTCACTGTTCGCAGTAACGATCACTTCTTCTAAGGCCAGACAGATGTTGAGTAGAGGATGTATGGCCTATTTTGCAACAGTGACTGAGGTGCCCACTGTTGTACTAGGACTCGAGGATATTCCTATTGTCCGTGAGTTTCCAAATGTCTTTCCTTCTGAGTTATCCTCGATGCCTCCTGATAGGGAGATTGAATTCGTGATTGATGTGGTACCAAGAACCGCGCCAATCTTGAAGACACCCTATAGAATGGCACCAGCTGAATTGAGAGAGTTGAAGGCGCAACTGCAGGATCTTATGGATAAAGGTTTTATTAGACCTAGTGTGTCGCCTTGTGGAGCGCATGTGTTGTTTGTGAAGAAGAAGGATGATTCACTTAGATTGTGTGTGGATTATTGGGAATTGAACAAAGTGACCATCAAGAATAGATACCCCCTCCCACGTATCGATGATTTATTTGATCAATTACAGGGAGCATGTATCTTTTCTAAGATTGATCTTCAATCCGGTTACCACCAGTTGAAGGTGAAGGCCGAGGATATTTCTAAGACAGCTTTTAGAACTCGGTATGGGCATTATGAGTTTACTGTCATGCCTTTTGGTTTGACAAATGCCCCTGCTGCATTTATGGATATGATGAACCGAGTCTTTAAGTCTTTCTTGGATAAGTTTGTGGTAGTCTTTATTGATGACATTCTGATTTACTCCCGTGATGATGCAGAGCATGAGGAGCATCTAAGATTAGTGCTGCAACTCTTGGATGAAAAAAAGTTGTATGCAAAGCTTAAGAAGTGTGAATTCTGGTTGAGAGAGGTAGCCTTTTTAGGCCATGTGATTTCAGCTTCGGGAGTAGCTGTTGATGCTAAGAAGATTGAGCCGATTCATGATTGGCCTAGACCGACGACAATCTCTGAGGTGCGGAGTTTTCTTGGCTTAGCCGGGTATTATCGACGATTTGTGGAGAGTTTTGCGAAACTCTCTACGCCACTCACTCGGTTAACCAGGAAAGGGGTTAAGTATGTTTGGAGTGATGAGTGCCAAAAATGTTTTAATGAGCTTAAGTAGAGGTTGATGACAGCCCCTATTCTTGCACTACCAGTGATGGGCGAAGGATTTGTCATCTATAGTGATGCTTCGCATAGTGGCTTGGGTTGCGTGCTGATGCAACATGGTAAAGTGATTGCGTATGCTTCAAGACAATTAAAGGAGTATGAGAAGAACTACCCCACTCATGATTTGGAGTTAGCAGTGGTAGTCTTTGCCCTGAAGTTATGGCGCCACTATCTCAATGGAGAGCATTGTGAAGTTTATACAGATTACAAGAGCCTCAAGTATCTGTTTACACAGAAAGAGTTAAATCTACGACAACGGAGATAGTTAGAGCTACTGAAAGATTATGACATCTCTATTCTATATCATCCTGGCAAGGCTAATGTTGTTGCTGATGCCTTGAGTAGGAAGGCTGTGGCGACATTGAGTATGAGTATCACTCAACAGCCTGTCCTAATAGAGGAGATGCGGAGGTTATCTCTTGAAGTTGTTACTTATGGGATGACTGCAAGACTGATGACTATGGTCTTACAGCCCACTCTGTTGGATAGGATTCGAGAGAAACAGAGTGTAGATCCTTACTTGATGAAAGTTCGAGATCAACTGAGGAGTGGTGATCTTGAAGGTTTTACTTGTGATGATTCTGAAGTTCTTCGTTATAGAGGACGTCTTTGTGTACCAGCGGATCTAGAGATTCGAGAAGAGATATTGAAGGAAGCACATTATTCTCCTTATTCTATACATCCTGGAGGGATTAAGATGTACCAGGATCTGAAGACTCACTTCTGGTGGAATGGTATGAAGCGGGATATTGGAAGAGCTGTGGCTCAATGTTTAACATGTCAGCAAGTTAAGGCTGAACATCGAGTACCAGCTATTAAGCTACAGAGCCTTCCAATACCTGAGTGGAAGTAGGATCACATTACTATGGATTTCGTCGTAGGATTGTCGAGGACTTCGAGCGACTATGATACTATATGGGTGATTGTCGATAGGCTGACGAAGCCTGCTCATTTCCTGCCTATGCAGATTACTTGGTCACGTGAGCGACTTGCGCAGCTTTATTTGGATGAGATATTGAGATTGCATGGAGTGCCAATCTCAATAGTATCTGATAGAGACCCGAGGTTTGTCTCTCATTTCTGGAAGAGTTTACAGACAGCTTTGGGGACTCAGCTTCATTTTAGCACTGCTTTTCATTCTCAGACTGATGGTCAGTCCGAGCGTACTATTCAGACACTTGAGGATATGTTGAAAGCTTGTGTCTTGGATTTTGTGTGAGAATTCAGATTTTCTTTTGTATTGTTTTATCTGCGAATCTGAATTCTATGTTTTTCCCTCATGTTACTGTGCTTTTGAGCTGTATACGTGTATATATATACAGGTATAGGTATATATATATGTATATATAGTGTTTTTACTTGTCGTTTGTGTTTTAAGTTTTTGTCGCGGAGAGTGTACGGCTTAACGGCGCAATCCGGAGTCCGATCCTGACGATCCAAAATGGTAGATTCGATGTCTCGGCAGTGCTGAACGCAATGGCGTGATCCGCGTCGACATGCGACAAGCGGATCAAAAGTTATTGCAAGATCTTCGCTGAGGGGTTGAATGGTACAGATTTTTGTTTCAGAATCTGGACCCTGTTTTCGCACCGTTTCGCGTGGGATTGCTTGTGGAGGGGCCTATGAGCATTTTGTTCCTGCTGTGAGGGACTCTGTGGTTATTTTGCTTGTTTGAGGGGCTTTTGTGCAATTTGCACATTGATTTATGTGTTAGTGGCGTGAGAGAGTGTGGGAGTGAGCTCTTTTTGAATTTTCCCCTCTCCTCAGCTCCAGCAGCTGCGAGCCCCAGCTCCCCCTCCTCCTGCTGCTGCCTCCCCGAGCCTCTCCGGCCGCCGCCGACCGCCCCCTGGCCGGCATTGCCCCGGCCATCCCTCCTCTCTATTTTCTTCTTCTTCTTCTTCTTCCTCTTCTTCTTCTCCTTCTCTGAGGTGAGCACCCAGGGGGAACCCATGCTTGAGCTCCCCCTGAGGTGGCTGTGCCACTGGTGTCGCCGGAGCGCCGCCGGAGTGCCGCCGGAGCCGCCGCCAGGCTGCTGCGGCCACTGCTGGAGCAGCAGCTGGCCGAGCTCGGTGAGCCCAGGCCGCCGCTGCCTCCCGCAGCTCGGGAGGGTGAGCCTCGCCTCCCCCGTCACCTCCGGCGCCGCCTCCTTCTTCCCCGGCCGTCGCCGTGCCGCCGGAGCGCTGTCGCAGCCGCCGCAAGCCTCGGTGGGGCCGCTAGGGCAGCCGCGGCCGAGCCAGCTCCGCCGCCGCCACCCGCCGCCGTTTTTGTCGCGGTCACCGGCCAACTGGTGTCCGGCGGGCCCCTCTCGCCGGTGCTCGCGTTGCCGCCGGCCGCCGCCGCCGTCCCTTGCCGCGCCGACAAGCCCTAGCCAACCCGAGGGCTTCGGGGTTCCCTGCGCCGCCGCCGCCGCTTCCCGCCGCCGGCTAAGGTGAGCCTCCCCTTCCTTGTGACCTTCTCTGCCGACCATGGCCGCCGCCGGCCTTGCATGCCGGCCGGCAGCCGGCCGGAGCTGGTTGCTCCGGCCGGGGTCTTGTTTATTGTGTTTTTGGCCGCGCCGAGGTTTTTGGAGCTCCTGTTGCTTCCCGAGGTCCGGGAAGGTGAGCACGATGATCGCGGCAACGCGCTGATCATCATGCTCACCTCCGTTTTGGATTTGGTCGAGTCGTTTCGTCGTTCGGCCTTTGTCGTGCTTTATTAGTGCTTGTGGCGCTGTTTTTATGCAATTGCTGGGTTAGCGACTTGCCTGGTCGCAGTGGGGTTGTGAGCACGGTCTCCGTGACGCCGTTACCTATCCGCTGGTGCTTGCGGAAGGTCGTGCGGACGAACGGAACGCTCGAACGGCCTTATTTATGCTTGCTTATTGCATGTAGTCGCTGTTTTTATGGGTTTGCTGAGCTTGCGACTTGCCCTGTCGCAGTGGGGCTGTGAGCACGATCTCCGGGACATCGTTACCTATCCGCTAGTGCTTGCGGAAGGTCGTGCGGATGTACGGATTGCTCGTACGCCTTTGTTTGATGCTTGTATGTTTGTATTTATGCTTGTTTTGGGACTTTGGCGCTTGAGGCAGCGTTGCGACGCTGTGGGCAGCAAGGGTGTGGTCCTCGGGGCCCTGTGGACTGGTTGTCCAACCCTCTCGCCCTTCGCGGAGTTTCGGATTCGTTTCCGACGCGTTTTTCGATGAAATAATCGGCGAAACGCGCGTTTCTTGTTGTGCGACTTGCTCGCTGATTTTGCGGGCGACTTGGCTTCATCATTTAGCCTTGTTGGCTGTTCCTCATCGCTGTCCCGAAGTTCCGAGGACAGCAGATGAGTGACGTTGGGTTTCGGTGTCAAATTGGCACTTTTCGGGAACCCGGAAAGCCGCTTCGGGTGCGGTTGTGTTCGTGGCACCCCGAGCTTGTGCTCGCTGGCCCACCACCTTGTTGTGGGTGTTTGGGGGACAGCGGAGGACTTGTTTGGCTGTTGGTACCCCTCTAGGGCTTGGTGTGGCTTCGGGGTCGTCCCGGTGGGTTTTCCGGGCGATCCGTCGGGTTCGGGATGTGTGAGCATTGTGTTTAGCGTCGTCTTGGTGGACCTTGACCGTGTGAGTCTTTCGTAGGTCCTGTCGCGTTTCCCGAGAGCCGTCGGAGTTAGGCTCGATCGTATCGACAGGTGGGTACTTCGATCCGGAGTCGGTTCAGTGGACTACGGTGATATCTTTCTATCCCTTTCCTTGCTTTCAGTTATTAGTTCACTTGACTCCCGTAGACTCTACTTGCGTGATTGGACAGTAG
Organism: Puya raimondii; assembly: GCA_016920855.1. NCBI lineage: Eukaryota > Viridiplantae > Streptophyta > Magnoliopsida > Poales > Bromeliaceae > Puya > Puya raimondii. The sequence continues at coordinate 144,014,133 of JABWPP010000050.1, forward strand.
AGTAGTTGTGGTTTGCATGTTTATTGAGACGACCTAGTTGGTCGGTCGAGATCGCTTGTTGTTCCGTGCGATCCTCGTGGTGTTTTACCAGTTGCTTCACGGCTCGTTGCCGTTCTGTAGATTGAGCATTAGCATCGATCGTCACAGCTCTTCTAGCACTTCACGTACACCAGCGGTCTGATCCACCGCCTTGGGGTGTTCTTTTCCGAAAAAGGGTCGTTGAGTTTGTGCCGACCCGTGAGCCTTGACGCAGTGCGTCCAGAAGGTTTATGTGCCGAGTGATGAGCAGGTGACAGTGCTAGGGACACGTCCCGGTGGCTATGGATTGGGTTTACCTTGTGGTTATCTCCATTGATGCATTCACTAGCTGATTATAGTAGCGTAGTTGTTCAGTTATATGTTGGCCTCATATTTACTTGTGCTACTATTTACCTTATCTATCTATTTGTTGACCCTCGTGCCGGTGTGTACACCTCGCCTTCGTCGGCTTGCGGTACCCACTGGGAGGGGAGACATGTTTACTTGTTCTCACCCCCCGCCCTCGTTGTTGTTTTCAGGTGAGCAGGGTGGTGGGAGTCGGGACGCAGTGAGGCACGCCTAGATAGTGCGCTAGAGGTTCTGACCTGTGAGGCTTCTCCCCCAGATTTTGGTTATTACCCTATCTCTTGACTGTTGGCTAGTGGTGGTTGAGGTTCAGTTACATTTTGGTGGTTGTATCGCATGCTTACTGTGTGGATTTGTTTGATATTCTTATCTATAGATGCATGCTTAGACTTCTGGTTGAGTATTACTCTCGATGTTCATGTATCACTTACCTCAGTTTTCTACCCCTCGTGGTAGCGTTTTCAAAGTGAGTTCTCGTGTGGAGAACAGTTTTCAAAAAGGTTTTAAATGCATGATACTAGGGTTTCAAAGAAAGCTTCTGGGTAAGAAGCAGTTTTCTAGATTGATTGTTGTTTGTGCATCGCATCATCCTTCGCTTAAGGACTTGCTTAGATTCATGCAGGTTTAAGGACGGTTAGCTGTATGAATCATGTTTGGGATGTTGTTTGTGTGATGAATGTTTAAGTGGTTGTGATCCTGTCGTCGTTGTTGTGTACGCCGTGCAAATACAGGGGAGGCTCTGTCCGTGTGTACAGTGGGCCCTGTATTTGTGGCGGGTCTGTACGTGGCACGGGCTAGGCTTTCAAAAAAAAAAAAATGTACCCGCTTTCCGCTTCTCAAACTAGCCCGGGGCGTGACATTTTGGTGGAGGATGGGATCGACATCTGAGATTGGTAGAGTTTGCGTATAACAATAGCTATCAAGCGAGCATTAAGATGGCTCCGTTTGAAGCATTGTATGGACGCAAATGTCGATCACCTTTGTTTTGGGATGATGTTGGTGAAAGGAAGAAATTGGGTCCAGACCTATTGCTTGAAGCTGAGGAAAAAGTTAAAGTGATACGGCGACATATTGAGACAGCCCAGAGCAGGCAAAAGAGTTACTCCGATACTCGAAGGCGGGATCTAGAATTTCAAGTTGGTGATCATGTTTTCTTGAAGGTCTCACCATCGAAGGGCATACGGAGATTTGGGATTCGCGGAAAGCTTAGTCCGCGATTTATTGGTCCTTTTGAGATCTTGGAGAGAGTAGGACCCGTGGCTTATCGGATAGCCCTTCCGCCTCGATTAGCGGGTGTGCATGATGTCTTTCATGTATCTGTTCTGAGGAGATACATGCATGATCCTTCCCATGTGATAGATTTTACTCCACTGGAGCTGACGGAGGATTTGCATTATGAGGAGCGACCGATACGAATTCTTGCTCGTGAGATGAGGGAATTACGTAATCGGGTCATACCTTATGTCAAGGTACAGTGGGATTTTCATGATGATAGAGAGGCAACTTGGGAGTTGGAGACTGTCATGCAGAGGTCTTATCCCCACTTGTTTGCATCTTGAGGTGAGTACTTTGCTTTAGTTTCGAGGACGAAACTATTTAAAGGAGAGGAGAATATAATACTTGGCATTTCAAGGAGTTTCTGGACTTGGGGGAATTCGGGCGCCCGGAAGTTGAGAAGTGGACGCCCGAATGTTTCCGGAGCCAGTGTACGTTTCGGATGGTCCGGAAGTGGCTGACGAGTTTTGGATCTGGACGCAGGATCCGGACGCCCGGATCATGGATCCGGACGCCCGGATCATGGATCCGGATTGGCTTGTGACGTGGAGAGCCACGTGTCGCGTCGTTGGACACGTGTCGACCGTCGGAGACACGCTGCCCCACTGCCTGCCGACCACCGCCGACCGCTTGGCCGCCAGCTGACATTTTGCATTTTGGATTTTCGGACGCCCGGAAGTTGGATTCGGGCGCCCGAATGTGGAATTTTGGGAGCCTATAAATAGGTGAGTCCCTGATGGTTTTGAGCTCATTTCCACTTCGTGTTGCTACTATTCTAGAGGGAGAAAGCTAGAGTAGGGCCATGTGTTGGCATTAGTTGTGATCTAGCTTGTTCTCCTCTACTCAGTTGATCTGATCTGGTTCTGAGCTGTTGTTCTGTTGGAGTTAGCAGTCCTTTGGAGGTATATTCAGATCGGAGTACTGCTCGAGCTTACTTATCTTGGAGGGTTGGATCTGAGGATATTGCTATTCCCCACAGTGGTTGGATTAGCTCTTAAGGTGGGTTGATGTTTGCCAGATTCAGTGGACTTCCTCCTATGTGTTTACTCTCTTGTTAGCATGATGTGTTAGTGTTGGATTATGTTAGCATGATATGATATGTTGGGATTATGTTACCATGACATGCTGAGATTATGTTAGATATGACATGTTAGGTTGAGACTGAATTACTGCTTGTATGTGCATGATATGATCTTAGGTAAGATAATGATATATATATGAGCATGCATGATTTTCTTATATCCTTGATACATGATTTGACCTACACCTATCCTGTTGATATCCCTTGTACCAGTTGTTGTACATACTAGTGTAGGTGATCATGTTGTGGCTCGTGCTATGTTGTTGTACCTCCTCTTTGTGGTAGAGTTGAGTTTGATTATGAGCACTGGAGCATTGATTGGGTCATACTTGTTGTTGATTATCCTTTGAGGTGCCGAGGGCACGTGATTCCTTTTGTGAGATCAGTTGACCCAGTCGTGTCGATCATATACCTGTGGGTGCTTGGCGCTGATATGTGTTACTATACTCGGTTGGGTCGCTCCCACGAGTACCACTCCGGAGTTGGGTTTTTCCGTACAGAGGGTTGTACGAGGGCTAGGGACAGACGGTATTTCCTGTACTAGCTGGTTCCCTACGGGTAGAGCATGATCAGGCTGCAGGTATTGTATTGTATTATGGATTCATAGTCCTCATTTGATATATTCAGTTCATTGGTATTCATATTGACAGTTGAGCATTTGTGCATAGTAGTGATAGTTTATCTCCTACTTTCTTTATTGCTCTATATATATCTCTTGAGATTGAGGACTTAGTGGGCAGACCGCTGAGGCTGGTAGCGGTACCCACTGAGAACTACTTGTTTGATAGTAGTTTTCACACCCGTTGTTGACACCTTTTTGCAGAGTCTTCTTCTCCAGTTGTGCATACTAAGCGCGGAAAGGAGACCGTCGGGTAGAGTTGATTTCCGGATACTTGGCTAGAGGTATACCCCATTTTGGTCAGTGATGTATATTATAGTTATGGATGATGTATGTATGTACAGTGATCCTTTGATATATTTATATAGCAGCTCTGTTGATACCTTTAGCTCTTTGTGGTTGTTGTTGTTTCGCTTCGTATGCTCAGTTTTATTACTGTGTATACGGCGGGTCTGTTGATATGCCCGGGAGATGGTAACCCGGGGCGTGACACTAGGACTACTCCCGTCCTAACACGCTTAACTCTCTCAACCTCTTCGGCCCAGCCACCGCCGAAAATGCTTAAGCCGGGTTGAGAGTATAGTCCTATTATATTTCATATATAGGACTACCTAGAGTCTCACAATCTCCCCCCCTTTAAGCCCTGACGTCCTCGTCAGTCTCAGACTCACAAGTACCAGGCGATGTGAGACGTCTTGCTAGCCTTGTCATTCCGATCCTGGCTCAGCCAAGACTCATCTCACACTTCCGGCTGGTAATTGGCTCTGATACTAACTATGATGCCCCAACTTCCCAGGGGGTCACCCATCCTAGGACTACTCCCGTCTTAGTACGCTTAACTCTCTTAACCTCTTGGGCCTAGCCACCACCCAAAATGCTTAAGCCGGGTTAAGAGTTTTAGCCCTATTATATCTTATATATAGGACTATCTGGGGTCTCACAATCTCCTCCCCTTTAAGCTCTGATGTCCTCGTCAGGCTCAGACTCACAAGTACCAGGCGATGTGAGACGTCTCGCTAGCCTGTCATTCAGACCCTCGCTCAGCCGAGACCCATCTCACACTTCCAGCTGGTAATTGGCTCTGATACCAACTGTGACGCCCCAACTTCCCAGGGGGTCACCCATCCTAGGACTACTCCTGTCCTAGCACGCTTAACTCTCTCAACCTCTTCGACCCAGCCACCGCCGAAAATGCTTAAGCTGGGTTGAGAGTATAGTCCTATTATATTTCATATATAGGACTACCTGGGGTCTCACATAACCTCTGCAGAAGCAAGCTGGCAAGAGGTTCACAGGTCGAAAACGCACGATCCTTTTCCGAAAAAGAACACCCTCCTGTGGTGGATCAGACCGCTGGTGTACGTGAAGTGCTAGACGAGCTGTGACGATCGATGCAAACTGCTCAATCCACAGGACGGCAACAAGCCGAGAACAGCAACGGGACCAAGTCCAAGGATCGCTCGGAACAACAGGCGATCATCACCGGCCAACCAGGCCATATCAATAAATCATGCAACATCCACACTACTCTACTAATGGCAAGCTCACATAAGCAGAGAGAAAACAGGAGTCTAGTGAACTAATAACCAATCATGCAAGAATGGGGGAAGAAAGGTATCACCACTAGTCCACTGAACCGACTCCGGATCGAAGCACCTACCTGAAGAACGGGAGAGCCCAACATCGACGGCTCACAGGAACGTCGACTGAACCTACGAAAGACTCACAAGGTCAAGGTCCACCGAGTTGACACAAGACACGAAGAACACACATACTCAAAACCGTCGGAATGTCCGGGAAACCCGCCGGAAAGATTCCGAACCCAAACCAAGCCCCAGAGGGGTACCAACAAGCAACACAAGACATCCGCTGTCCGCAACCACACCAACAAGGTGATCGGATAGCGGACACGAGTCCGGGGTGCCACGAACACAAACGCACCCAAGAACGGCTTTCCGGGTTTCCGAAAGATGCCCGATTTTGGCACCAGAACCCTCCGTCGCTCATCCGCTGCACTCGGAACTTCGGGACAGCGAAGAAGAATAGCCGACAAGGCTTGGCGATGAAGCCAGGTTGCTCACGATCTCAACAAGTGAGTCTCGCGACCGAAACGCGTGTTCCACCGACCAATTTGTCGGAAAACGTGTCAGAAATCGAAACGGATTTTCGCGAGGGCATCACGAGCCTGGGCAAACAGTCCACAGGGCCGCGAGGGTTAAACCCTTGCTGCCCGCAGCGACGCCACACTGCGACAAATACACAGAAGCCCTAAACTATCAATTATAAACATACATAAACAATCAAAACGGCCGTTAGAGCACTCCGCTCGTCCGCACGACCTTCCGCGAGCACCAGCGGACAGGTCTCGACGTAGGAGAGGGGGTGCTAGCAGTCCGGAGCGACAAAAACAGTCGCGGAGCTCAAACGGCTCAAGAACACATCCAACACATAAACTAATAGGGCTCGACACAGTAAAAATAGCGAAGCGGGGTATCATTGCTGTCAGCCGAGGTGAGCATAGTGATCAGCGCATCGCCGTGATTATCGTGCTCACCTCCCGGAAGATCGGGAGGTAGCAAGAGGCCCAGATCAATGCGCGCAACTCCAAACAAACCAGGACCGAGCCCGGCCGGAGCAAGCTAGCTCCAGCCGGCGGCCAGGCGGCGCGCACGGCGGCTCAGGTCGGACGCGGGGGAGGTAGAGAGGAGGAGGCTCACCTCAACCGACGACGAGGAGCGACGGCGGCAGGGCGGGGAGAAGCCTAGCTCTCGGGTTGGCTAGGGCACGCCCGCATCGGCAGCAAACAGTGGCGGCGGCAGTCAGGACGGCGAGCACCGACCACGACACGTCGCCGGAGGTCGGAAGGTGGGCGACCGCAACAGCAAAAGGCGGCGGCGGCGACGGCTTGTAGGCCTCGGCCGCTGCTGCCCGAGGAAACCCGAGAAGGCTGTGGCGGCGCTCCGGCGGCACGAGGGCGGCCAGGAAGGCAGGCTGCGGCGGCGGCGGTCCTCCTGAGGCCGGAGGAGAGGCGCTGCAATGGCAGGAGGTGCCGGCGGCGCGGTTCAAAGAAGATGGCCAGGGAGAGGAAGGAGAAGAAGAAGAAAAAGAGCTCGGCGGCGATGGCGCGCGGGGGACGACGCATGGGGAGTGGATTGGCAGAGGGGGCTGTAGTACACTGAACTTTAGCAAATTGCGGAGTTCTAGTGAGAGAATAGTGCCTTATACTATTCTGGAGTTTTGGGTTGAGTTTGGTGAGCTTCGGAGTGTTTTCGGGACTTGAAAAGTGCGAAAACGGACTCCGGGAGTCGAAATCTGCAATAGTGCAGATTTTGCATTGCATACCGGTATCTGGGTTAGGTATACCGGAATCCAGTGAAAACTGGTTGTGCGGCCACCATGCAAATATAAAAGGTAGAGGAATTAACTTGTCGTGACAAAGAAAATATGCATACAATTTTATCGGATTGGGGCATCCCACAAATATATTAAAGAAGGGGCTAATTTGCTATTTTGTAGTATCAGAAGGGAGGCCATGTGCAGTGCGAGATAATGGCCTTTTGTTTCTTTTAAAGTGGTACATGCACCTAGTGCATAGATCAACCTATACACCATGTTCACAAATTTTCTATTATTCAAAAGTTGCATACAAATTTTCTCTTCCTTTTTCTCTCTGTTTACTTTAACATAGTGAAACTCTGTTTACAGGGTTATTACAATAGCATCTAAACCCCCTAACTTCTCCAATTTGTAAACAGACATTGCAGAGCCTGTCTGCAAGATTTTGGGTGCCTACCCGATTTTTCGGACGCTCGAATCCATCGAAACTGCATATGGTCCAGTTTCCGGATGCCCAATGGATTCACCCATTTCTAATTCGGGTGCCCCAGGACATTTTAGGTGTCAAAATGTTTAATTTCTCGCGCAACCAGCGCTCTCGGGAAAAGGTCCAAAACCTATTCGGGCGTCCACTTTCGACCGTTGATTCAGGGCGCCCACAGGACAATTCAGGCGTCTGAAAGCTTCCCCGAGAGTTTGAAAGTTATCCAAGCGCCAGCAAGTAGGGTCCGAATCAACACTTGGGCCCCCACAGGTCATTCCGAGCGTCCAAATCCTGGATTCTCACAATCCAACTCTCTGGATAAGCATCCGGAAGGTCCGGGCGCTCCCAAGGGCCATCCGAATGACATTTCATTTGAAGGAATGTTTCCTTGAATTAATTTTAATTTGATCCAAACATGTTCTAAACCTCTTAAAATCTATTTTAATCATGTCTAACATGATTTAGTCTGTATTTTATCAATTTAGGCAAAGTCCGGTACATATAATGAGAATAAAATGAATGACAATAGAATAATTATAAATTCAACAGTTAAAAATCTATAAAATTAATAGTTCTTAACTTTTCATGTTCAGTAACTTAAAAGAGTTTTTAGCTTTTCATTTTCGACAACACTTGAGCAATTTGAATGTGTTTATTATATAAGAGTAGTTTCTAAATTATTAGTTATTTTTTATTATTAATGATTATTGTTATGCTTACTATTTACACTAGTAAATTGCTTAGCACATAAGAGAAGATCAAGAGGTGTGATTGGAATATATGGTAGCAATTTCAACTGGTTTAACTATAATTCTAAATAAAATTTAAAAATTCAAAACTAAAAAATATTTAAGGTATAGCATATAGTGAATAGCTTAAAGCATAAGTTTTGTAACATTCCTAATAAATAAGTGTTGTGTTGGAGGAGAGATGATGGGTTGTGTCGCATTTTGGAGTCCGTTTCTGACGATCCAAAATGATAGATTCGATGTCTCGACACTGCTGAACGCGATGGCACGATTCGTTCTTACATGCGACCATCGGATCATGAGATATCGCGAGATCTTCGCCGAGAGGTCGTAATGCTGTTTGATCGTTTCGCGAATTGGACCCTGTTTCACGCACCGTTTTGCGTAAGATCTGGTGCGGAGGGGTGTCTATACGTTTTACGCGTGCTGTGAGGGACTTGGGACTAATTTTCCTAGTTTCGGGGGCTTTTTTGCAATTGTGCAAATTGTTTATTAGCATGTGTTGAGTGGAGAAGATATCATTTGTGCCTTTCTCTTCTCCCTTAGCTCCCCAGCAGGTGCCACTCCCTCCTTAGCTCCCCTGCCCACCTCCCTGTGCGCCGTCGCCCGCCGCCGACCTCCCCTGGCCGGCGAGGAGCCCCGACCACTCTCCCTCCCTTTTCTCTATCTTTTTCTTCTTCTCCTTCTTCTTCTTCTTCTTCTTCTTCTTCTTCTTCTCCCTGCAGTGTGCACCCGGGGTGGACCCATGCCCTAGGTCCCCCTGAGGTGGCACAGCTGCCGGCGACCAACCCCGCCTTCGGAAGCCGCCGTCGAGTAGTGGGTGCTGGCCCCGAGCCGCCGCTGCCTCCCGCCGGCGCAGTGACCTTCGGCCAACTCCGAGAGGACCTCCGCCGTCGTCGCCTTCCTCCCCGACCGCCCCCGTGCCGCCGATGCGCCGCTACAGCCGCCGCTGTTGTAGTTAGGGCTGCTAGGGCAGCTGCGGCCGAGCGCCTTGTGCCGCCGCTGGCCTTTTCTGTCGCGGTCACCTCCCTTCCGACGTCCGGCGAGCCCCTCTTGCCGGTGCTCGCCGTCCCGACCACCAGCGCCGTCGTTTGTTGTCGGCGCCGTCGTACCCTAACTACCCGACAGCTCGCACTCTCCCCGCACCGCCGCCGCCGCTTCCTGTCGCCGGTTGAGGTGAGCTCCCCCTTCCTCACCTCCCCCATGTCCGACCCTGGCCGCCGCGCGCGCTGTATGTCGGCCGGCAGCCGGCCGAAGCAAGCTTGCTCTAACCAGGATTGTTTTGGCTTGGTTTGGGCCGCATGCGTAGTTTTAGGCTTCCTGTTGCCTCCCGAAGCTCGGGAAGTGAGCACGATGATCGCGGTGACGCGCTGATCACCATGCTCACCTCATTTTGCTATTTTGGCTCGCCGTTTCACTGTTTGGCCCTTGTCGGCTTTATTATCGCATATTGTCGTTGTTTTTATGGGTTGTTTGAGCCTGCGACTGTCCCTGTCGCAGGGGGGGCTGTGAGCACGGCCACCGTTGCATCGTTTCCTATCCGCTGGTGCTTGCGGAATGTCTTGCGGACGAACGGAGTGCTCAAACGGCCTTCTTTATGCTTATTATTGTGTAAATGTTGCTTGTTTTGGGGTCCTTGTGATTGTGGCAGTGTTGTGATGCAGTGGGCAGCAAGGGCATGACCCTTGAGGCCCTGTGGACTGGTTGTCCAACCTCTTCGCCCTTCGCGGAGATCCGGATTGATTTACGGTGCGTTTTCCGATGAAATAGTCGGCGGAACGTGTGTTTTAGTCGTGCGACTCACTTGCTGGTTTCGCAAGTGACTTGGCTTCGTCGTTTAGCCTCATTGGCTGTTCCTCATCGCTGTCCCAAAGTTTCGAGGACAGCGGATGAGTGACGAAGGGTTCCGGTGCCAAATCGGTATTTTTCGGGAACCCGAAAAGCCGTTTCGGGTGCATTTGTGTTCGTGGCACCCCAAGCTTGTGCTCGCTGTCCTGTCACCTTGTTTTGTGTGTTTGGGGACAGCGGAGGACTTGGTTTGGTTGTTGGTACCCCTCTGGGGCTTGGTGTGGTTTCGAGATCGTCCCGGCGGGTTTTCCGGACGATCTGTCAGTTTTGGGTTTGTGAGCGCTTTGTGTTTAGTGTCGACTTGGTGGACCTTGACCCTGTGAGTCTTTCGTAGGTCCTGTCATGGTTCCTGAGAGCCGTCGGTGTTAGGCTCTATCTTTTCTACAGGTGGGTACTTCAATCCGAAGTCGGTTCAGTGGACTACGGTGATACCTTTATATCCCTTCTCTTGCATTTCGTTATTAGTTCACTTGACTCCTGTTAACTCTACTTATGTGTGCTTGTCTTAGTAGAGTAGTTGTTGTTTGCATGGTTATTGAGACGACCTCGTTGGTCGGTGGTGATCGTCTGTTGTTCCGGGCGATCCTCGTATTTTGGTTTATCAGTTGCTTCACGGCTCGTTGCTATTCTGTGGATTGAGCATTCGCATCGATCGTCACAGCTCTTCTAGCACCTCACGTATGCCAGCGGTCTGATCCACCATTTGGGTCGTCTTTTCCGGAAAAGGGTCACGTGTATCCGACCCATAAGCCTCGACGTTGTGCGTCTTGGAGGTTTTGTGCCGATGGTTGAGCAGGTAGTGATAGTGCTAGGGATCCGTCCCGGTGGCCTATGGTGATTGGGTATACATTTGTGGTTATTACTGTTGATGCATGTGTTATCTTACTTGCAGTAGCATAGTTGTTCAGTTGTTTGTCAGCCTCATACTTATTGGTGCTACTGTTTACCTTATCTATCTCTTTGTTGACCCTCGTGCCGGTGTGTACACCTCGCCTTCGTCGGCTTGCGGTACCCACTGGGAGGGGAGACATGTTTACATGTTCTCACCCCCGGCCATCATTGTTGTTTTCATGTGAGCAGGGTGGTGGGAGTCGGGACGCAGCGAGACACGCCTAGATAGTGGTACTAGAGGTCCCTACCTGTGAGGTTCCTCCCTTCAGATTGGTTATCGCCTTTATCCCTTTATCAGTTAGTTGTGGATGTGGTTCAATTACACTTTGGTTGTTTTGTCTTGTATGTTTGGATCTCGTGGATTTGGTTCAGTTTTTATGTGTTGATTGCATGCTTAGACGTTATGGATGACTTTGCTTACTAGATCTTTATTCTGGTTTAATTATGGCTTAAGATTGTGTATCTTGGATTTCTACCCCTCGTGGTTGCGGTTTTCAAAACTGAGGTTTCCGTGTGGGAAATGATTTTCGAATGGATTTACGATCGATCAGCTTTTGGGATTTCAAAAGAGAGTTCTCGTGTGGAGAACGGTTTTCAAAGAATTTTTAAATGATTGAGATTAGGGTTTCAAATAAAGCTTCTGGGTAAGGAGCAGTTTTATAGAATGATCTGTTGTTTGTGCATCGCATCATCCTTCGCCTAAGGACTTGCTTAGATTCATACAGGTTTAAGGACTGGTAGCTGTATGAACCTTATTGTGTTGTTGTGGTTTGTGTGATGAATGAATGGTGGTTGTGATCATGTTTGTATGTTGTGTACGCCGTGCAAATACAGGGGAGGCTCTGTCCGTGTGGATAGTCGACCCTGTATTTGTGGCGGGTCTGTACGTGGCGCGGGCTAGGCTTTAAAAAAAAAAGACACGTATTTCCGCTTATAAAACTGGCCCGGGGCATGACAAATAGCTTGATGCACAATTGAATATAATAAAATGTATTAACAATCATCATTAATATGAGATGAAGTAGCACCACGTGGTGTCTTGCGTTGAAACTTAGAACAAAGCTTCCAAAATCATATATATATATATATATATATATATATATATATATATATATATATATATATATATATATATGAGCAGGGCTATTGTGCTATTAGGAGCACAGCAGTCTGAAAATAAGGAAACCAGGGTGCTCACATTTCACGGATGAGAGATGAACCAGCGAATGAATTTCAGTCAGCCAGAGGAAAACCATCAGAAGCCCGAACGATTTTCAATCTCGAATCTCCGTCTGGTTCCCCGTTTCTTGACTTCGATGATTTGCCTGCAGGAGGATCATTGAAGGTTGGAGAAAAAGATGGAAAGAAAACGTAAAGGCTGACGAACGAGTGGAGTGCATAAGCACGTCACTCGCCCCTGGTTTTATGGCGGAGTTAGTCCTATACCGACGTCAACCTCAATAATGGATGCTTCGACTTGGATGGCTATACTCCTAAGTTTCTAACCACTCATCAAGTTTGATGGGTGGTTAGGAAAAGAGAGAGAAGAGAAATTGAGGAAAAATTGGGTGTCTCAATTTCTCCTCTCCTTAATTTTTCTCCAATATCTCTTCTTTCTCTCTCTCATCCTAACCACCCATCAAACTTGATTGGTGGTAAGAAACTTAGGAGCACAAGAGCTGCTGTGCTCCTAATAGCACAGTAGTCCTGCTCTCTCTCTCTCTCTCTCTCTCTTTCTCTCTCTCTCTCTCTCTCTCTCTATATATATATATATATATATATAATTGAGCTCCTATTCTTTTAAAAGTACCAAGTTATTGGTGCTTGTAGATTTTTGGCCATTGGATTAAGGGATGTGCGGTTAGGATGATGTAGGCCCCCTAGGGTTGAGTGGGTAGTTGGTTGAATAGTATGATCCAAAGGTTAGATCTAACGGTAAAAAATTTTCAAGCACCAAGTGCTTGGTGCTTTTACAAGCACCATAGCCGGACTCTCTATATATATATAGAGTCCGGCTACTATATTCTTATAAGTATAGATCCCTTTGTACTAAGTTTTTGACCGAATCTACCCCTTTGACTATTTTCCATCCGTTAGATCATACTATTCAACCAACCACCGACTCAACCCTAGGGGACCACTATAATCCTAACCGGGGACTACTATCATCCTAGTCGCACATCATTTCATTCAACAGTCGAAAACTTATGAGTACAAATGAGTCTATATTATAAGAGTATAGTAGCCCTAGCCTATATATATATATATATATATATATATATATATATATATATATATATATATATATATATATATATATATATATATATATATAGTCCGGCTGGGATACTATCGATAGCACCAAAGGTTTGGTACTATCGAGTTTTTCACCGTTAGATCTACCCCTTTGATTATTTTTACCCGTTAGATCATACTATATTCAACCAACCACCCACTCAACTCTAGGGGGCCCACATCATCCTAACCGCACATTTTTCAATCCAAGGGCTAAAAAACTAATAGCACCAATAGCTCGGTGCTATTGATAGTATTCTAGCCTAGTTCTCTCTCTCTCTCTCTCTCTCTCTCTCTCTCTCTCTCTCTCTCTCTCTCTCTCTCTCTCTATATATCTATATATATATATATATATATATATATATACATATACATATACATATATATATACATATACATATATATATACATATATATATACATATATATATATATATATATGTTTCGAAAAAAATAAATATTATTTTTTCGGAATGATTATAAGTCGTAAATTTTTCGACACATTTGAAAAGTGTTGGGGCAAGTTGGAATCATTTTGACGCGAAATTGACACCACAAACGATCCCAAACTCTAGTTGTAATCAAGTGGAACACACTAGTAAGTTTAATTGGTGCCTAAGGCACAACCAACTACCCTACAACCACCCTTGATGGAGGACTTTGGCTTCTAATGTTCAGCTGGTGCTGTTCCCCTCCTTTCTCTCCTCCTCTCTTCTTCTTCTCTTCATTCTTTTCCTGTCCTCCTCTCTCTTTCTCCCTGCTATGGACTCCCCTGCGCAGGATTCCAAGCTGTAGCTAGCAGCTAGGCAAGCCAGTAGCAGCAGCAAGCTTAGATAAGAGGAAATGGTTGGCAAATGAGATTGTTGATTTGGTGAGTTGCATTGTTGCCTTCATCTTCCCCCTTTTTTTCTTTTTTTTCCTTTCCTCTGGTCCCCCTCCCTCTCCCTCTGCATTTTCACTAGGGTGCTCCTGCTGCTAGCAGCATTGCTGCAGCCAGCTGCAGCAATTGCAGTGGCGGTAGTGTACAGTAGCAATGTGAGACCCCAGGTTGTCCTATATATAAGATATAATAGGGCTAAAACTCTTAACCTGGCTATAGCATTTTGGGTAGTGGCTAGGCCCAAGAGGTTAAGAAAGTTAAGCGTGTTAGGACTAGAGTAGTCCTAGGATGGGTGACCCCCTAGGAAGTTGGGCATCACAGTTGGTATTAGAGCCAATTACCAGCCGAAAGTGTGAGATGAGTCTCGGCTGAGCCAGGTTATACAGCGGGGAGAACGAAGCTCTCATGCTGATGACTGTTGTGGGTAGAGCGCGGCTCCCTCACAAGGTAGGTTAAGGCTTCCGAGACGAGTCTCACATCACCTGGTACTCGTGAGTCTGAGCCTGACGAGGATGTCAGAGCTTAATGGGGGGAAGATGTGAGATATCAGGTAGTCCTTATAATAGGGCTAGAACTCTTAACCCGGCTATAGCATTTTGGGTGGTGGTTAGGCCTAAGAGGTTAAGAGAGTTAAGCGTGCTAAAACTAGAGTAGTCTTAGGATGGGTGACCCCTTAGGAAGCGAGGTGTCACAAGCAACCTGGAGGGAGGGGTGCTGAGCTTCTTCTCTTTCTCCTCTTCTCCTTCTCCATCCCTGAAGGCCACCATAGCATTTGAAGGGATAGCTGTAGCAGGATCTAGCAGCAGTTGTAGCTAGAAGTCCTGCTGGGAGTTTGGAACTACAGCTACTGCCAGCAAAGGTCTTAACAGGGACAACTTCTTCGGGAGGCTTTAACTTCGAAATTAGTGCTGTGGGGAAGTAAGGAAGAGTGTGGGAACTCATCTTATACCTAGTACCAGCTAGAACGGCAGGTTAGAACATTTGTAGGTGAGTAATTTTGCAAGCATAAGCTGAAATTTCAGTTTTATTGGGTGTTGGTAGTGTTCTTGTGATCCAGATTGCATCTTTGACGTGTTAGTAGTATTTCGAAATTGAAGGCATGTACTTGCATAGGGAAATGTTGGGGCTTAGCTTGTACCTTTCTTGAGCTGGAATTGTAGGATAGTAGCTCTAATTTTGATGTTGGCCAAAGATGGTGCAAAATGCTGATTTTGGGATTGATTTGGCTCAACTTCAGATTTTGATAAAATTCGTTTGAATTTCTTCTAGGAGCTAAGTTTTGGAAGGGTTGAGAGTGATCTTGACTTCATCCTCTAGTGACTAGAATCTTGTTTGGACTAATTTGGAGGTAAGATGAGTAAAAATTTCAGTTTTCATTGAGGTCGAAAACCAAAAATAGTTTTTATGTTGAAACTGAATTCGTCACCTCTATTCTTAATTGTGATGAAACTTCGTGGTGAATTATGAATTTTTCTTGTGGTGTAGAAACCAGAGATCATTTGTGGATTTGTCCCCTGTTCTCTTCTTGCCCTGGATATTCTTGTTGAACAAGAAAATTGCAGCATCAAGCTGCAGTTTCAGCAACAGCTTCAGCAGTAGCCTTCTACTATGGTAGCTAAGTGTGATAATGAAATTGGGAGATTTTGATGCTTCAAGCTGATAAATTGGAACTTATCCTTAGACTAGCTGATTGTGTGGAGTGGGGCAAGCAAGTTATCTAGCTGAATTGGCGAGGAATTGAGATTCAATTAAGGTAAATTGTTCGTAATGCTAATTTTGGATGTTTAAGTTTCGTGTTTTGGAAGTTTTAACTCCAACTTCTTTGTGAGTAATTTTTAGGGGATTCTAGCTGATCCACACCTAAATTGTAGCTAATTCAAAATTGCTCATAGCTGAATTGTAAGGTACATTGGTCCAGAGTAAAGTAAAGTTGATTCCGAAGTCGAATTTGCTTGGATAGTTGACTTTCATTAGAAATTTTGTTTATCTTTTGATTCCATTAAATCCAGCAGAGATTTTTGGAATTCGTTTTCACTTCCCTTTTAATTAGAGCTAGGGAGAGGTTCTTGTGGAGTTTCAGTGTGATCCATGGTCGGATTAGCGCTCCAAGTGAGTTGATATTTACCGAATTCATCGGAATTCCTCTTAATTCTTATAGTAAATTCAGTATGGATATTTATGCTTTGATCATCATTGTTAGAAACTCAAATTCTAGATTTGCACGTATAGTATGAAATCTGAATTACATGTATAGTAATTGCAACAAGTTTAATTATAATTCTAAATAATTTTAAAAAAAAAACTAAAAAAATATTTAAGGCATAGCATATAGTGAATAGCTTAATGCATAAGTTTTGTAACATTCCTAATAAATATCTTGATGGATAACTCAATATACTAAGATGTATTAACAATAATCATTAATATGAGATGAAGCATATGAGATGAATCTGTGCCATATGGCGTCTTGTGGTGAAGCTTGGAACAAAGCTTCCAAAATCATATATATATATTATATACACATATATATATATATATATATATATATATATATATATATATATATATATATATATATATATATATATATATATTATATTGTAGCGTTCCGGAAAAAGATTAAAATATTATTTTTTCATAATGATTATAGTTCGTAAATTTCTCGACACTTCGGGAAAGCATTGGGGCGAGTTGGAATCATTGTGACGCAAAATTGACGCCACAAACCATCCCGAACTCTAGTTGTAATCAAGTGGAACACATTAGTAAGTTTAATTGGTGCCTAAGGCACAACCAACTACCCTCCACCCACCCTTGATGGAGGACTTTGGCTTCTATTGTTCATCTAGTTGCTATTCCCCTCCTCTCTTCTCCTTCTCTTCATTCTTTTCCTCTCTTTCTCTCTCTTTCTCCCTGTTGTGGACTCCCCTGCACAGGATTCCAAGCTGCAGCTAGCAGCTAGGCAAGACAGCAGCAGTAACAAGCTTGGATGAGAGGAAATGGTTGGCAGTTGAGTTAGTGAGTTGCATTGTTGCTTTCATCTTTCCTTTTTTTCTCCTTTTTTTTCTTTCCTCTGGTCCCCCTCCCTCTCCCTGCGCATTTGCACCAGGGTGCTCCTGCTGCCAGCAGCATTGCTGTAGCCAGCTTGCCATAGCAGTCAGCTGCAGCAATTGCAGTGGCAGCAGGGTACAACAGCAACCTGGAGGGAAGGGTGCTAAGCTTCTTCTCCTTCTCCACCATACCTGCAGGCCACCACAGCATTTGGAGGGATAGTTGCAGTAGGATCCAGCAGCAGCTGTAGCCAGAAGTCCTGCTGGCAGTTTGGAACTGCAGCTACTACTAGCAAAGTTCTCAGCAGGGACAACTTCTTGGGGGAGGCTTTAACTTCAAAATTGGTGTTGTGGGTGTTGTCAAAAATTCCCTTTCTAAAACTTTTAGTAAAATATCCTTTTAAACAATTTCAAACAAAAACAATTAAACTTCAGTTTTGAAAAACCGAAAGCAAAAGTTTAGATGAGGCCTGTGAGTCGAGGCGTGCGAGAGCACTGTCCTAGAAGCGAGATTGCCCCTCCACGTGCGAGGCTTCCGGCAATCACTCCTAGCGATACAACGACTACCGCCACCCCGTCGGCACGTCTCCAAGGTGGCGCAAAACGAACCCAACGGACTTTAGGAGATCCAGCAAAAATAGGAAATGAAGAATGTAAATATCAGGTAAAAACTTCAAGCTCGGTAGGAAAAGGAGAGGAGGGAGAGGGGGTCTATTTTCTGTGTGTATTTAGTGTACCTCTCCTCATCTATTTATAGATGAGGACCAAGTAAGCTCCAACAGCTCAAATCTTGGGAAGAGCTGTTGGTCTTTCCCGAGATGGTCAAGATCCTGTTGGATCCTTCCCAATGCAAGGGATATCATACCTTCTCGAGGTAAGCCACTTCCCAATATAAGGGATTTCACCCCTTCACGAGGTAATATCTGGTAAGGGATTTCATCCCTTCCCGAGGCAAGCTAAAAAATAAAATAAAATAAAAGAATAAATGGACCGGGTTCACGCGCGCCACCGCCCATCCCGACCCAGCTTGGCTCGTGCCGTGCGTGCGTGTGTTTAGTCGAGAGCATAACTCTCATTTTCTCCCAAGTAAATAACTAGGGAGTAAAGGAGTATATAAATAGGAGCAACAAGCCTTTGGTTTTCAATGTGGGACTAAATCTCACATGTGGAAACCACAGCACGGGCTCCCAGGCAAGGCCCATAGAGAGTGGGCTGCCCAAGAAGCCCATGGGCTGAAATTGAAGTTTAAATCACTGTTTTTAGAAAATTAAAACTAACAGTGGGGAAGTAAGGAAGAGTGTGGGAACTCATCTTGTAACTAGTACCAACTGGAATTGTAGGTTAGAGCATTTGTAGGTGAGTAGTTTTGCAAGCATAAGCTGAAATATCAGTTTTGTTGGGTGTTGGTAGTGTTCTTGTGATCCAGCTTGCATATTTAAATTGTTAGTAGTAGATTAGAGGCTTTAAGTAGATCAATTTCAAAATGGAAGGCATGTACTTGCGTAAGGGATGTTGGGGCTTAGCTTGTACCTTTCTTCAGCTGGAATTGCAGGATAATATATCTAATTTTGATGTTGATCAAAGATGGTGCAAAATGCTGATTTTGGGATTGATTTAGATCAACTTCAGATTTTGATAAAATCTGGTTGAATTTTTCCTAGGAGCTAAGCTTTGGGGGTTGAGAGTGATCTTGACATCATCCTTTAGTGACTGGAATCTTGTTTGAACTAATCTAGAGGTAAGATGAGTGAGAATTTTAGTTTTCATTGAGGTCGAAAACTGAAAAATAGTTTTTACATTGAAGCTGAATTCTTGACCTCTATTTCTTAATCGTGATAGAATTTCGTGGTGAATTATGAATTTTTTCTTTGGTGTAGAAACTAGAGATCACTCGTGGATTGCCCCTTATCCTCTCCTTGCCCTGGATTTTCTTGTGGAACAAGAAAATTGGAGCATCAAGCTGCAGTTTCAGCAGCAACTTCAGCAGTAGCCTTCTACTGTGGTAGCTGAGTGTGATGAAATTGGGAGATTTTAATGCTTCAAGCTAATAAATTGAAACTTACCCTTAGACTAGCTGCTTGTGTGGAGTGGGACAAGCAAGTTATCTAGCTGAATTGCCAAGGAATTGAGCTTCAATTAAGGTAAATTGGTCGTAATGCTGATTTTGGATGTTTAAGCTTCATATTTTGGGAGTATGAACTCCAATTTCTTCGTGAGTGATCTTTAGGAGATTTCCACAGCTAAATTGTAGCTGTTTCAAAATTGCTCCCAGTTGAATTGTAACGTACTTTGGCCCAGAGTTAAGTAAATTTGATTCCAAAGTTGAGTTTGATTGGATAATTGAGTCTCATTAGAAATTTTATTCCGCTTTTGATTCTATTAAATTCAGTAGGGATTTATGGAATTCGCCTTCACTTCCCTTTTAATTGGAGCTAGAGGAAAGTGCTCGTAGAGTTTCAGTGTGATCCATGATCGGATTAGCACTCCAGATGGGTTGATATTTACTGAATTCATCGGAATTCCTTTTAAGTTTTGTGCTAAATTTAACATGGATATTTATGCCTTGATCATCATGATTAGTAGCTCAAATTCTAGATTTGCATGTATAGTATGAAATCTGATTTATGATCATGTTAAACCTATTTTCTTAATGATTAATCAATGTTGAATTAGGATTTGACTTGGGAGAAAACCTGCACTTTGAACATATTAATTATCGTCGTTAAGAATTAACTTCAGTAGCTGTTTTTACTATGTACTTTCTCACCCCTATTAGTGAGTTGCGAGTGTATAGATTAGTGTAGGTTGGATTTACGCTCGTGCTGAAGAGCCGAGTGGACTTTTACAGTAGAGTCTAGGCTGATTCGCATAGTCGTGTGCCGTACGGACTGACGGTGGTCCTAAATCTTGGATTTTTGGTATCAGATTGTGCCGAGGGCACGTGAGCTTTTCTGGTCTAATTGATCATTTGCATCGACTACAGCCTGCATGAGCCAGATTTGAGCTCGACAGAGTATGCATATTTTTCTCGGTGTGGTCGCACCCCTCGAGCGTCGCTTTGGTGCTTGGCCTTTTTGTGTGTTAATGTCGTAGCAGCCTTTTTGGTGTCCTACCTTGGTTTGACCACCCTGAGAGTGATGCCTAGTAGTAGGTTGCCACAGCTGGACCGGCTTTGTGGGGTTCCCCTTGGATTGAGCTAATTATTGTCAGTTCTCTAGACAGTTGATGCATATATTATAGTGATTTTGTGACCTAAGCATTAGTAGTGTAGTGGCATTATAGCTGTTGTTTACTTTCCAGCTTTAATACCTCTGCTCTTTTACATTACTCTTCTACCTTTCAGTTTCGTAGACTTAGTGGGTAGGCCGTTGGCGTCGGTGACGGTACTCACTGAGGACTACCTTATTTTCTAATAGTTCTCACGCTCTTTGTTACCCTTTTTTCTTGCAGAGCCATTCCGTTCCTGCTGCTGCCTCCAATCGAGGTAAGGGAGTCGCGAGTTAGATCCCTACCTACCCCAGTTGCTGAGCTAATGGAGTATCATTTTGGACAAAGTTTGTGTATATAGTCATTGTACATACAGACGTATTTATTTTATAGTTCAGAGTTCTGAGAGATGGTGTTTGTATTTATGGATTTCACTTCTGTACTCCTTGGATATTATTTTTGTACAGTGGACTATATTTTAGTTTTAGCAGTTCTTTATAGCTCTGTTACTTTGTTATAGTTGCTCTTGTATACTTTACAGGTACTTCTATCTCTTCGTATACACAGGGCTTCCTATGTATGCGGTGGATCTGTTGGCGAGCCCAGGTTTGGCTGAACCTCGACGCGTGATAGATTAAGTTGGTATCAGAGCTTAGGGATAGATCGTTGGAACTTAGGAAACCCTAAACTTTTGGCAGGCCTTAAGAAGGTTAAACGTGAAGAAGTGATTTACGACGGAAGTCGGTAATTGAATTGTTAGAAACTCTCCCGCAGGTGTGAGGAGTGATCGAAAGAAAGAGATGTGTCTTTTCCTGCTAGATAATTATGTCGGCTACATATGACATAATATTGTGGAAAAAAAGGAAGACTTTCACTTGATTGGGTTGAGAGTTGTTTTGCAGTGTGTGACTAACTTATGATTTATTGCATGTGGTCAACATGCCTCCCAGACGCCGAGATCGGCCACCGATGCGGGCTAACCCTGCGCCACCTGATGTACCAGAGCAAGCGGGATCAAGTGCATCACCGAATCTGAGGGCGCAGTTGGCGGCTTTGGCCAAGGTGACTAGGCAGCAGGGTGCACCACTACAGTGGATGTGTAATGTCTTTACACAGTAGCCGAGTACAACACCTCAAGCGTCAGAGCCTCAGGCGCCACCGTCGACTACCTCAGCTGGTACCCCAGCCACAGTTGCACCTCCACCAATGACAGCACCAGTAACACCTAGACCCAATGGAAAGACTTCGAGGTCCGGTGCAGTTGACAGAGACTGAGCAGGAGCAGATCACCGAGAGGTTAGCTAGTTTTTTGCAGATTCGATCCGCCTCAGTTCGATGGCAGTACCACTGAGCCATGGGTTGTTGAGGCATGGGTTGATGCAATGGAGAAGCTATTTGAGGATCACTTCTTGCCAGAGGTTCACCTGGTGGTAAACTATTTGGAGGGTGATGTGCATGTCTGGTGGAAAAGTATATGGAACAATCGATCATTGGATGCGCTACAGATGATATAGAGCGAGTTTCGAAAGATGCTGTATGGGGCCTATTTCCCAAATAGCGTGAAGCAGAAACTCGAGGAAGACCTGAAGAATCTGCAGCAGGGGGATCGATCAGTGCAGGAGTACACTCGGGAGTTTATGAGATTGCTGAACTGTGTAACCTTTGTAGCAAATGATGAGGCACATAAGATCTACCTCTATGAGCAGGGATTGGGACAGAAGATCTTCACTTTGGTGCAGGTGCAGAGGTTGCAGACCTTGAATGCGTCAATTGAACAGGCATTGTGGGTAAAGTGAGGAGCGGCAGTGGTCAGGGAGTGGGCGGCAACATCTGGGCAGAGTCAGGATAGGAAGCGCCTGGCACCTGACGACGAAGGACATACCAGTAGGAGACGACCACCGAGACCTCCACGATCAGGCTCTCAGGGACATGGATCCTCGGGGCGACAATGGTCTGGTGGTTCCCGTCAGCAGAGGAAGCCATATGATGTGTCATTTGTGGAGGACCGCACTGGCCATGTCAGTGTGAGTAGAGAGAGGGCCGGTCTTACTGATGTGAATAGTCAAGGCACATGCAGTCAGCTTGTCCTCGAGCAGCATCGCCAGTACTATCAACGTCGTCGGTCCCTTCCACACCTCAGTAGATGACAGGAGCTCCACCGACCTATAGCCAGGCAGATAGGGCTTCAGGTCATGCCAGACAGAGTGACGACAGCATGCATAGACTGGTCGAGTCTATGCAGACTAGGTTGAGGATTCCACTTCAGCAGACCATGTGGTGATAGGTATTATTTTGATTTCTAGCATTAGAGCACGTGCATTATTTAATAAATAACATTCGTTTATTAGTCAAGCATTTGCATCGCTGCATGGACTAGAAATAGGGTCGTTACCACATGCACGAGAGGTGCAAATACTGACCATGTTTTGCTTGTGGCGGAGTGTTGTTGGGCTTGTCCAGTGCAGTTGGAACCATGGATCATGCCTGCAGACTTGTTGGTTTTAAGGCAATTGCAGGATTTTCATATAGTGCTAGGGATGGACTGGCTGGCGTGTTACTTCGTGACGATTGACTGTGGAGTTAGGACAGTGACGTTTCGCGAGCCTGGTCAGGATGAGTTTGTCTACAGGGCTACAGGAGCACGCTGTTTGCAACTATGATTTCCACTTCTAGAGCCAGACTGATGATGAGTAGAGGATGCACCGCCTTTCTAGCGACTGTTGTAGAGGTGCCTACGGCGGCATCGGGGCTCGAGAATATTCCTATAGTCTGTGAGTTCCCAGGTGTGTTTCCCCCGAAATTGACTACGATGCCGTCGGATAGGGATGTTGAGTTTGTGATTGACGTGGTCCCTGGAACCGCGCAATGTCGAAGGCACCTTACCAAATGGCACAGGCCCGAGCTGAGAGAGCTAAAGGCACAGCTCCAGGATCTATTGGAGAAGGGGTTTGTGAGACCCAGTGTATCACCTTACGAAGCACCGGTTATTATTCGTGGAGAAGAAGGATTGTTCACTTAGGCTATGTGCGGATTATCGAGAGTCGAATAAAATGACTATTAAGAATAAGTATCCTTTGCCGCGTATTGATGATCTATTTAATTAGCTGCAATGATCTTGTATCTTCTCAAAGATTGACCTACTATCTGGTTACCACTAGTTGAAGTTGAGGGCCGAGGACATTCCCAAGACGACTTTCAGGACACAATACGGCCACCTGCCGTATTTATAGATTTGATGAACCGAGTGTTTAAGCTGTACTTGGATAGATTTGTAGTGGTGTCCATCGATAATATTCTGATCTACTCTCGGAGTGATGCTGAGCACAATGAGCACTTGAGGATAGTGTTAAAGCTTCTGAGAGAGAAGAAGTTATATACTAAGTTAAAGAAGTGCAAGTTTTGGCTTGGGAGATTGCTTTCTTAGGCCACGTGATTTCAGCCACAGGTGTGGCAGTTGACCCAAAAAAGATTAATGTGATTCGGGATTGGTCCAGACCGACGACGATTACCGAGGTGAGAGTTTCCTTAGATTAGCAGCATATTACCGTTGATTTATGGAAGGCTTTGAGAAGCTTTCCACACCCCTCACTCGATTGATTCGAAAGGAAATTAAGTTTTCTTGGAGTGAGGATTGCCAAAGGAGCTTCAAGGATTTGAAGCAGAGGCTGATGTTGGCTCCAATCATTTCCCTTCCGTTATGGGGGAAGGATTTGTGATCTGTAGTGATGCGTCACACAGTAGCATGGGATGTGTGTTGATGCAGCACAGTAGGGTACTTGCTTATGCGTCACGACAATTGAAGAATTATGAGAAGAATTATCCTACACATGACTTAGAGCTTGCCGCTGTGGTGTTCGCACTAAAGTTGTGGCGTCACTACCTATACGGGGAGCATTGTGAGATTTTCACTGATAATAAAAGTCTCAAGTATTTGTTCATCCTGAAGGAGCTAAATCTGAGACAACACTGGTGGTTGGAGTTGTTAAGGATTATGATATCAACATTTAGTATTATCCCGGCATGGTGAATATGGTGGCAAGTGCGTTGAGCAAGAAATCAGTGGAAAGTCTGAGCTTGATGATCACACAACATATGCCATTATTTAAAGAATTGAGACAGTTTGGATTGGAGATTATGCCTCCTGAGGCTACTGCAAGACTTATGTCTATGGTCATGTAGGCCACTCTGCTGAACAGGATTAGAGAGAAACAGAGTGTGGACCCCCACTTGATAATGATTCGAGATCAGGTTGTGAGTGGACATGTAGAGGACTTTAGTATTGACACCTCAGGAGTATTGCGGTATAGAGACCGATTGTGTGTGCCTATAGATTCGGAGATACGGGAGGAGATTTTACGGGAGGCTCACTGCTCATCTTATACTATTTATCATGGTGGAACTAAAATGTACAAGGATATACACACACACTTCTGGTGGAATGAAATGAAGAGAGACATTGGAAGGTATGTGGCTCAGTGTTTGACTTGTCAGCAAGTAAAAGTAGAGCATCATGTACCTACTGGCAAGCTTCGGAGTCTTCCTATTCCAGAGTGGAAGTGAGATCAGATCACCATGGACTTCGTCATATGGCTACCAAGGACACAAAGTGGATTTGATGCAGTATGGGTGATAGTGGACAGACTGACCAAGTCTGCTCACTTCTTACTAGTCCATACTACTTGGTTCAAGGATCGACTCGCTCAGCTTTACTTGGATAAGGTGGTGAGATTACATGGAGTACCTACTTCGATTGTATCAGATCGAGACCTGAGGTTCGCCTCGTATTTTTGAAGGAGCCTATGGACAGCCTTGGGTACGCAGTTTCACTTTAGTACGACCTTTCACCCACAGAGCAATAGACAGTCAGACTGGACGATCCAGATTTTGGAGGACATTATTGAGAGCATGTGTCCTAAATTTTGAAGGAGAGTCACATCGATATTTGAGATTGGCCTAATTTACATACAACAACAACTATCGAGCGAGCATCTAGATGGCTCCCTTTGAGGCACTGTATGGATGCAAGTGTCGATCACCCTTGCATTGAAGCGAAGTAGGTGGACGAAAGACTTTGGAATCTGATATTCTATTAAGGCAGAGAAAATGGTAAGAATTGTGTGACGCCATCTTGAGACAACCTAAAGTTGACAGAGGAGTTATTCTGATACTAGGAGGCGAGATTTAGAGTTTCAGAGTGGAGATTATGTGTTTTTGAAAGTCTCGCCGTCCAAGGAGATTCGCAGATTTAGAGTTCATAGAAAGCTCAGTCCACGATTCATTGGCCCATTTGAGATTTTGGAGTGAGTTGGGCCTGTAATATACAGGATTGGACTTCCATCGTTGCTTGCTGGCATTCATGACGTCTTTCATGTTTCGATTTTGAGAAGATATGTGTTCGATCCTTCGCACGTGATTGACTTCACCCTACCGGAGTTGGAAGAGAACTTGAGATACGAGGAGCGACCGGTGTGAATTCTTGCTAGGGAGGTAAAATAATTGCGCAACTGGATCATACCCTATGTGAAAATGCTGAGGAGCAATCACGAGGAATGTGAGGCTACTTGGGAGCCGCAGAGTGCGATGCGGGAGTCCTACCCTACCCTTTTTGAGTCTCCTTCTTAAGGTATAAAGTTAAGTTTCGAGGACGAAACTTGTTGTACTGGGGAAGGGTGTAGTGTTCTGAAAAAAAAATTAAATATAATTTTTTCTAAATGATACAGTTCGTAAATTTCTCGACAGATTGGGAAAGTATTGGGGTGAGTTCGAATCATTTTGACGCGAAATTGATGCCACAAACGATCCCGAACTATAGTTGTAATCAGGTGGAACACATTAGTAAGTTTAGTTGGTGCCTAAGGCACAAACAACTACCCTCCAACCACCTTTAATGGAGGACTTTGGCTTCTAGTGTTCAGTTGGTTGCTATTCCCCTCCTTTCTTTCCTCCTAGATCACTTCTCCTTCTCTTCATTCTTTTCCTCTCCTTCTCTCTTTTCTCCCTGCTGTGGACTCCCCTGCGCAGGATTCCAAGTTGCAGCTAGCAGCTAGGCAAGACAGCAGCAACAACAAGCTTGGATGAGAGGAAATGGTTGGCAGCTGAGATTGCTGAGTTGGTGAGTTGCATTGTTGCCTTTGTCTTCCCCTTTTTTCTCCTTTTCTTTCTTTCCTCTGGCCCCCCTCCCTCTCCCTACGCATTTGCACCAAGGGCTCTTGCTGCGAGCAGCATTGTTGCAGCCAGCTTGCAACAGCAGCCAGCTACAGTAATTGCAGCGGCAGTAGGGTACAGATGCAACCTGGACGGAGGGATGCTAAGCTTTTTCTCCTTCTCCTCCATCCCTACAGGCCACCACAGCAGCTGCAGCCAGAAGTCCTGCTGGCAGTTTAGAACTGCAGCTGCTGCCAGCAAAGGTCTCAGCAGGGACAGCTTCTTGGGGGAGGCTTTAACTTCGAAATTGGTGCTGTCGGAAAGTAAGGAAGAGTGTGTAAACTCATCTTGTACCTATTACCAGCTGGAATTGCAGGTTAGAGCATTGATAGGTGAGTAATTTTGCAAGCATAAGCTGAAATTTCAGTTTTGTTGGGTGTTGATAGTGTTCTTGTGATCCAGCTTGCATCTTTGACTTATGAGCAGTAAATTAGAAGCTTGGAGTAGATCAATTTCAAAATTGAAGGCATCTACTTCTGTAGAAGGATGTTGGGGCTTAGCTTGTACCTTCCTCGAGCTGGAATTGCAGGTTAATAGCTCTAATTTTGATGTTGATCAAAGATGGTTGAAAATGCTGATTTTGGGGTTGATTTGGGCCAACTTCGGATTTTGATAAAATCTGTTTGAATTTTTTCTAGAAGCTGAGCTTTGGAGAGGGAAGAGTGATCTTGACTTTATCCTCTAGTGACTGGAATCTTGTTTGGACAATTCGGAGGTAATATGTGTGAGAATTTCAGTTTTCATTGAGGTCGAAAATTCAAAAATAATTTTTACATTGAAGCTGAATTCTTGACCTCTATTTCTTAATTGTGATGAAATTTCGTAGTAAATTATGGATTTTTCTTGTAGTGTAGAAACCAGAGATCTCTTGTGGATTGCCTCTATCGTTTTCTTGCTCTGGATTTTCGTGTGAATAAAAAAATTGCAGCATGAATTTCAGCAGCAGCTTCAGCAGTAGCCTTCCACTGTGACAGCTGAGTGTGATGAGGAAATTGGGTGATTTTGATGCTTCAAGCTAATAAATTGGAACTTACTCTTAGACTAGCTAATTGTGTGGCAAGTGTCTAGCCGAATTGGCAAGGAATTGAGCTTCAATCAAGGTAAATTGGTCGTAATGCTTTAAGCTTCATGAGGAGTTTTAACTCCAGCTTCTTTGTGAGTAATTTTTAGGAGATTCTAGCTGATCCAACCAAAGTTGTAACTAATTCAAAGTCGCTTCCAGCTGAATCGCAAGGTACATTGGCCCAGAATTTAGTAAATTTGATTCCGAAGTCGAATTTGCTTGGATAGTTGACTTTCGTTAGAAACTTTTTCGGCTTTTGATTCCATTAAATTCAGCAGGATTGTTGGAATTCGTCTTCATTTCCCTTTTAATTGGAGCTAGAGAAGGTGCTCCTGGAGTTTCAGTGTGATCCATGGTCGAATTAGCTCTCCAGGTGGGTTGATATTTTGCCGAATTCATCGAAATTTCTTTTAAGTCTTGTAGTAAATTCAGCATGGATATTTATGCCTTGATCATCATAATTAGTACCTCAAATTCTAGATTTGCATGTACAGTATGAAATCTAAATTATGATCATATTAAATCTATTTTTTAATGATTAATTAATGCTGAATTAGGATTTGATTTAGGAAAAAACATGCACTATAAATATGTTAATTGCCGTCGTTAAGAATTAACTTTAGTAGCTATGTTTACTGCTTTCTCGCCGCTATTAGTGAGTTATGTAGGTTGGATTTATGCTCGTACTGAAGTGTTGAGTGAAAATTTACAGCAAAGTCTAGGCTAATTTGCATAACCGGGTGTCGTCTGGACTGATGGTGGTCCCAAATCTTGGATTTTCGGTATCAAATTGTGCTAAGGACACGTGAGCTTTAGTTTTCTGATCTAATTGATCATTCGCATCGACTATAGCCTGCATTAGCCAGATCTGAGCTCGACAGAGTACGCAAATTTTTCTTGGTGGGATCGCACCCCTCGAGCGCCGCTCCAGTGCTTGACCCTTTTGTGCGTTAATATCGTAGCAGCCTTTTGGGCGTCCTACCTTGGTTCGGCCATTCCGAGGGTGGTACATAGTAGTAGGTTGGCACAGGCTGGACCAGCCTTGTGGCGGTCCCCTTGGATTGAGCTAGTTGTTATCAGTTCTCGAGACAGTTGATGCACACATTATAGTGATTTTGTGACCTGAGTATTAGTAGTGTAGCGGCATTATAGCTATAGTTTTCTATCCAGCTTTACTACTTCTGCTCATTTACTTATCTGTTCTACCTTTCAGTTTTGTAGGCTTAGTGGGTAGGCCGTTGGCGTCGGTGACAGTACCCATTGAGGACTATATTTTATAGTAGTTCTCATGCCCATTGTTACCCCGTTTTCTTGCAGAGCCTTCCGTTCCTGCTGCTGCCACCGATCGAGGTAAAAGAGTCAAAAGTTAGATTCCTATCTACCTAGTTGCTGAGCTAGTGGAGTACCCTTTTGGAGACAGTTTGTGTATATAGTCATTGTGCATACAGATGTATTTATTATATTGTTCAGAGTTGTGAGAGGTAGTGTTTGTATTTATGGATTTCACTTTTGTATTCCTTGGATATTATGTATGCATAGTGATGTTTTAGTCTAAGCAGTTATTTACAGCTCTGTTACTTCCTTATAGTCGCTCTTATATGTTTTACAAGTACTTCTGTCACTTCGTGTACACAGAGCTTCCTGTGTATGCGGCGGATCTGTTGGCAAGCCATGGTTAGGCTGAACCCCGGGGCGTGAGAGATATATATATATATATATATATATATATATATATATATATATATATATATATATATATATATATATATATATATATATATATATAGAGCAGGACTACTGTGCTATTAAGAGCACAACAGTCCTTATGCTTCTAAATTTTTAACCACCATCAAGTTTAGCACAGTAGCCATGCTATATATATATATAATTGGCTAGAATACTATTGATAGTATTTGACCTCTTTTGCTATCAAGTTTCTAGCCCTTGGATAAAAAATTGAATGGTTAGGATGATAGCAGTCCCTTAGGGTTGAGTGGTCCCCACTGGGTTATAATATTTAATCCAATGGTTAGAAATGATCAAAGGGATTGATCCAACAGCTAAAAACTTGGTAGCAAAAGGAGCCAAATACTATTAATAGTATTCTAGCTAAACTCTCTCTCTCTCTCTATATATATATAGGTTAGGACTACTATACCCTTATGAGTATAGACCCCTTTGTACTCATAAGTTTTCGGCCGTTGGATGAAGGGATGTGCGGTTAGGATGATTGTGGTCCCTTAAGGTTGAGTGGGTGGTTGGTTGAATAGTATGATCTAACGAGTGAAAATGGTCAAATGGGTAAATCTAACAGCCGAAAACTTATGAGTACAAACAGGTCTATACTCATAAGAGTATAGTAGCCACACACACACACACTCTCTCTCTCTCTCTCTCTCTCTCTCTCTCTATATATATATATATATATATATATATAGTAGAGTTACTATGCTTCGGGAAGCATAAAATAGTTGCTGCTTCCGACTTTTTGCCCCTTGGATAAAAAATTATAGGGTTGGGATGATAGTGGTTCCTCCTAAGGTTTAGTGGTCCCCCTAGGATCTAGTGGTCCCCCTAAGGGAATAACATTAATCCATAGCCTAATAATGGTCAAAGGGTTTATCTAAGGGTTAAAAAATTGGAAGCACTATATGAGCGGTGCTTTCAGAAGCACCATAGTCTGACACACTCTCTCTCTCTCTCTATAGAGATTCCAGCTACTATACTATTAGTAGCACGAAGGCCTCCGTGCTACCAAGTTATTTTTTAATGTGGCTTCCGAATCGACGATCGGCTCTGTTAGACATGATCTATGCTATTAAAAATATTTAGAAACCAAGTTTTATATATTTTTTTACATTATTTGACTAGTGATCAAAAGGTCTCAAAATTGACAATTTTAATGGCTGATGTGATGCGTTTGTGAATTTAATGGTGTAAAACAATCCAAATCTGATAAGATTTTTATAGAAAATTCTCTTCACTATTTAGAGTAAGATCAGTACCTCTAATCTTAAACTAAAGTCTTTATCATTATTTTTTTTATGAGATTTTTATTTTTAAAAGTTCATTTGTAGACTACTCCTTTAATAGGTAAATGATGTTGAAAAATTATAAAATTTTATTTCCAAATACTTTGAACAATGTAGATCAAATCTAGCAGAGCCGACCGTCGATTTGAAAGCCGCATCATTGAGAATAACTTGGTAGCACGGAGGCCTCCGTGCTGTCGATAGTATGGTAGCCAGACTACATGTAGATAGATAGAGTTGGGCTAGAATACTCTTAAGAGTACGGAGCCCTCCGTACTCCCACGTTGTTTTCGATGTTGGGACTTCCGAATTGACGATCGGCTCCATTAGACTTGATCTAGAGTATTTGAAGTATCTAGAAAATAAGTTTCGCGATTTTTCGATATTATTTGCCTGGTGATCGAAAGGGCTCAAAATCAATGGCTGAAAATAAAAATCTCACAAAATGTGATAATATGACTCTAAAATTTTGGATCAAAGATATTGATCTTTTTTATATAGTATAAAGAATTTTCTATCAAATTTTCACGTGATTTGGATATTTCTACACTGTTAAACTTGCAAACGGCTCACCACGACCATTGAAATTGTTGATTTTGAGCCCTTTCGATCACCGGGCAAATGATATCGAAAAATTGCGAAACTTATTTTCTAGGTACTTCAAATACTCTAGATCAAGTCTAACGGAGACGATCTTCAATTCGAAAGTCCCAACATCGAAAACGACGTGGGAGTACGAAGGGCTCCGTACTCTTAAGAGTATTCTAGCCCAACTCTCTAGCCCAACTCTTTATAGATATATAAATACTGGGTTATGCATGAATATATGGATATGCAATATGAGATCTATCGCTTTACATAAAGATAACGAATGTCCGATGTTGTCTATGCGACAAAAGTCGGAAGTATATGATCAAGACAGTTTGATCTTATGGAATGCAATTTCCAAGTTCATGATAGGAGTTGTCAAATAAATAGCTCATATGACTAGATAATGATGTTTGACGAGTCATGCATGACCTCGATTTAGTTGGGATACGCTGCAATAGAAGGTTGAATAACAAAGTCTGTAAGTGCATCAGAATAATTCATTACTACGATTTGGGTTGTCATTATATACTGCTAGGCATCACTCAAAATCATCATTAGTGAAAGCTAAGAGAATAATTGGAATGTCTAATAATTATGAGTGGTCAAGAGTTTCGATTCATCAGAGGAGCGTTCAACGATGACAGTCGAGAGTGTTAGTCTTAAATCATATTTGTTAGACTTAAGTCATATAACCCATTTCGATGTGGCCCTATTTGACCAACCCGCAATTTATTGGATGTGGTTAACATTGTTATCCGCTCCATTAAGTTGATTATGGAAAAATGGTGGGAACGGTTATGGGGAGTTGGATCCACTACCTCACTAATTGGTAGTTATCCCCTTCCACTACTTGGTAGTTATCCTCATGATGGGAAAGAAGGATTAGTGACATACATATGGGATGGTCCTTTCTCTTGGTGGTGTGAAAAATTACAAGCTTGTGAACCCATCATAATTCCATCATTCTAAAAGAAATAACCATTGCAATTACATAATTGTGTTCCGATTATTTGAAAGAGAACCATAGGAGTCGATCAAGATACGGGATTGAGAGGTGCTTAGAGACGAGATTAAAGTGTTTAGGACGATCCTCAATTGTAATTTCACCATGGTATCAGGTATAATCCACATATTTTTCAACATTAATTGGTCATTAGAGCCAGGTTATTGTCTTGGTATTTGATTCAGTCACTTTCTTCTTTTAATATGTTTATTTTAGAATTCTTCAAATGAAAGAATTAGAAGAAGAAAGTGGAATTAATTTTCCTATTTGAACTTTTATAAGATATTAATGGCTGAACATAGTAGTTGATGAGTTTTTTAAATGAGACGACACTTTAATTATTTTCTTGCCATTTTTAATCAAGAATGCTTTAGTCCAATACTAGAAGAACATATACTATGTTCTATCTTGGATCCATGTGTTTGGATGAAAATTAATTAAAGGTCTCATGTATATGATAAATTTTATGACTACTGTTTCTTTAGGAAGAAATAGTAGATGGCAGTGTTTGCCTATTTTGATGAAATAGGTCTTATAAACATCCCTGTTCAGGTTCGAAGTAGGAAACTTCTCAAATGTGAGATTTGCGTGAGGACTATCTAAAACTATCATAACATTATGCTTCAACTGTTCTTAAATATAATAAAGACCTATTTTTTGCAGCCATTAATAACTTATATAGTTCTATTCATTACATTCTTTATTTTCAGATAGATTATCAGTATCTTGCACACTGTGTGTAATCTTTTGATATATGTTGTTTTGATGGAATGCTTAAGTATTATATCCACCCTATAAGACCTATTAAGTGTAACACGCCTATATAGTTTATTTGCTTGTTTGACCCCCCCCCTCTTCTATTAAACTTGGACCACTTTGTAAATTTGCACCTCCGGGGGGGGCTTGGTGGCATTTTGTCCTTAATTAAGCTAGGGCTTAATTGAGCATCTTTGTTGTACCCGTTTCACAGCACGCATCCATCTCTCTCTCCCCTGCATCCGCTCGCGCTCGACTTCCTCTCACACGCACCCATATCTCTCTCTCTCTCTCTCTCTCTCTCTCTCTCTCTCTCTCTCTCTCTCTCTCTCTCTCTCTCTCTCTCTCTCTCTCTCTCTCTCTCTCTCTCTCTCTCTCCCTTGCTCCCTCATGCGGCCTCTTCCTCTCCTCTTTCCGCGCGGGCGCGCGCGACGCCGTCCATCGTCATCGCCACCGTCCGTGGCTGCCACCGCAACTCTCTTTTAACGGCATATTTATTCGCCGTCGACGGCGCCTCGTTCGTCGTCATTCCCGTATTCGAGAAGGTCTCTTTGCATCTTTTATTTAATTTGTCTCTAGCCTATTTTGGAGAACATTTAGAATGTTATCTAGGATCGTTTGATGTCCTTCTTTGATGATGAAACCTTGACGAATCAAATATGATCTTGAAGAATCTATTTTAGTGTCCATGTATTCGTTAATCTTGTATCTGCTATTCGATTTATTTGTACAAACTTCACATATTGTCCACGCTTTTTGGAATGCCCATTATATGTTCGACAAAATGCCTTAGAGAAAGCATATGCCTTTTGCTTTCAATTTTGATCCCTTTTGCATATAGAATCTAAGATTTCTTTTGTACATGTGATTAACCCTTCGTTTGAGTAATGCAACCATCGTTCTTTATTGGAAATTTCTTTAATGTTATCTTGCTCCGTTGAATAGTTAAATTCTTGAAACTCTCTCGTCTTTGACTGTTAATTAGGTTCCATCCAATTTAATGTCTAAATCTCTTTTGCGTTCTGTCTCGACCTATTTGCATATATTTGTAGCCGATCTGATTAACCTACATGAGTCTATCTGAATGCAATTATTTGTATAAGTTTTTCTTAGAAATGCATATGTCCACTTTGTAACTTATTTTGATTAGCTTATAGAGAATCGCTTTTCTCTATTTTAGGTTCCTACGATTGACTTTCTGTGCAAATTTCGACAAGAATAGTTTCTTAGCTTAGAAGCAGCCTTCGAGGTAAGCGATCGAACACCCGTTAGTTTTTCGCAAATTAATTTAGGAATATATGTTGATTGTGTGAAAATCTATATTTTGTAGATTTCAAAATTAAGGGTTAAGCATATTATGAAATATTTCTGAAAACTGTATTTCAACTACGATTGACAAGTTGTTTTAGCAAAAAAATTTCTTTGCAATTGAATAATTTGTTTTGTAAAGTAGTGACTGGTGAATTTTTGAATTACAATGTCTCTTGGTATTCTGCTATGCTTTGTTGGCCATGTCGACATGTACTTTGTTATAGAAGCTAGCTTTGTCTTTGTGTTGCGCCCTCGGGTGCCTGCGCCTATCTGCGCATCTATTTTGTTTGCGCTTTCGAGCGTATCTGTTTTGTACATGCACTTTCGGGTGCCTCTGTTCTGTTATGCATCTTCGGATGCCTCTGCTTTGTTTGCGCCTTCGGGTGCCTTTGGATCTCGCCAACGGATCACAAATATAGTGAGTAACCGGAGACTTAATATTTATTTTGTTTATCTGCTGGGAAAAGAAATGTTTTGTAAAAGTGTATTTGCTATTTGATCTGAAATTTAAGTTTTGGTAACCTTTATTTTCTGAGAATTTTACAAATTAAAAACCAGTCGCTTAAATAAATTTTTGTATGAGAATTTACTTCAGAGCATTGTTATATATTTATTTGTATGCTTAATCCGACTAATGTGGTGTATGGTTGCTTACCCAGGTACCAAGACTGATTCGCGGTGTAGTACACTGAATTTCAGTGCATCGTACCGAACTTCTACAAATCGTGGAGTTCCGGTGGAAAAATAGAATGTAAGGCTATATGTGAGGCTTCGGCCAAGTTTGGGACTTGTGCGAAGTGTTTTCGGCGCAAATGAGACACGAAAAGGACTTCGAAAAGTTAAAATTACAGAATTTGTGAAGTCTGCATTGGATTCCGGTACGTGGACCTCCATACCGGTACTGAAGTGATTTGTACCGGTATGTGATGAGGTATACCGGAAAGCCATGGTTGAAATCGGAAACCCAACTCTCGGATTTTGCGGAATTCTCCGGGGAATACCGGAACTGTCACCGTGTACCGGTATGTGATGAGGTATACCGGAATGCGATGGTCGAAACTGAAAACTGAGCTCTCGGGTTCTGCGGAATTCTCCGAGGTATACCGGAATTACCACCCGTATACCGGTATGCACATGCACATACCGGTATACAGTGTTACGAAATTTCAGTTTTGGCTGGTTGTTTGTGTTGTTTGTGGAGAGGAGCAAAACAGTCTTTTCACATGTGTTGGGAGTGTATGAAGGGCTGAGACCCTCTCCCCTTCTCATTTGTCTTCCTCTCTACTTCCCCTCTCCATTTCTCTCACTTTCTCTCTCTAGAGAACTCTCCAAAGCTTGGAGACGTGGTGGATTGGAGCTTGGAAAAGGCTTCCAAAGGAGAAAAGAAGCTTCTTGGTGCAAGATGGAGCTTGGGAAATTCGTGGTTAAGGTTAGTTCCTCACGTTTTGGGTTCAAACCTTGGATTTAATCTTTTGTTATGAGGTTTTTGGGAACCCTAGGCAATCTAAAATACAAAATGTGGAGATTGGCCAAGAAATTTTGTGGTTCTACATGCATGCATGTGAAACCTAGGTTAAATGAGGGTTTTTGCCTTGAGAGGTTCTAAAAATATTTGGACCTTCGGGAATTGCAATTGAGGCATAAGAAATCATGTTAGAACACTTGATTTCATGTATTGAGTTGAATTAAGGGTTCGTAACGAGTAACGAACCATTTTCTTGTAGAAGCTTGGGTTGAAGCAAGAACTCAAGGCTTGGAGACTTAGAAGCTTGAAGAATACAAGAATTTGGAAGCTCTTGAGGTGGGTTTGTGTTTACTGAAGTGATTAGGTCACTTCCATGTCTAGGGTAAATATCCATTTAAAGATAAAATGGTATGTGTTGTGAACCCTAGAACTTGCATGTTGGCAAAGGTAAAATCATGATAGGTAGAGCAATGAGCTCCTATTGCATGATATAGAATTCAAGTATAATTCAATTATCTATACTTGTTGCATGGTTGCATGTGAGATTGAAACCTAGTGTCATTGAACATAGGTTGGAACATGTGAGATTGAAACCTAGTGTCATTGAACATAGGTTGGAACATGTGAGAATGGAACCTAGTGTTATTGAACGTAGGTTGGAACATGTGAGAATGGAACCTAGTGTCATTGAACATAGGTTGGACATGAGAATAGAATCTAGAGTCATGGAACCTAGGTTGAGAATGAGAAAGTAAACCTAGTGTCATTGAACATAGGTGAGATTTAGTGACTTGAACCTAAGGTCATGAGACTTAGGTTGGCAAGTGAAAAATGTGAACAACGGGATGTGCGACGATTTTGCTATCCCGGGTATGCGACGATTTCGCTACCATGCCATGAGTTGACGGTGTTGAAACGGGATGTGTGACGATTTTGCTATCCCGGGTATGCGACGAGTTCGCTACCATGCCTTGAGTTGGCGGTGTTGAAACGGGATGTGCGACGATTTTGCTATCCCGGGTATGCGACGATTTCGCTACCATGCCATGAGTTGGCGGTGTTGAGATGGGATGTGCGACGAGGTTGCTATCCCGGGTATGCGACGAGTTCGCTACCCATGCCATGTGATGGCGGTGTTGAGATGGGGTATGTAACGATTTTGTTATCCCGAGTATGCGACGAGTTCGCTACTCGACCTAGGAGGTGACGAGTTCACTCCTTGAATGTTGGAACTATTATGGTGAGACGGCGATTCCGAAACCATAAGTAAATGACAAGTAGTTGAACTTGGTCAATGTGAAATATAGGATGAACCTAGGAGAGAATGATAATTTATATTTCATTTGGTTGCATCCTTTATGTTTATTTACAAGCATGTAAATATTTCTTGCATAGTTATTTGTGATCTAACTTATGCATATGGTGTTTCTTTGGACCTGGTGGGTCGAGCTTCTCTCTTGGGTGGCCTTACCCATTGGGAACTATGTTTATAGTTCTCACCCCACGTTTTTCAGGTCCTTCCGCGAGTGAGGCGGCGGAGCGAGGCAAGGGTTTGGCTCTTTAGATAGCGACCCTTCCATTTTGGTGATACATAGAGTTGTACCCCTAGTCTTGGACTATGATAGCATAGGGGATTTCCATTTCATGTATGAAACTTATGTATTCCATAGTTTTGGAACGTGGTGTATGGAATGAAAGAAAGAAAAGAAAAATTTGGGCATGTATAAATGTGCAATGTGATGTAATAGAAGTAGAACTTCTTTATGTTGATGCTTTCCTTGTGCAACTCTTGTACTACGTTCCTAGTTGGGACATTGTGGATAAGCTTGTGTTGTGACGCCTTGGGCAGGTAGAAAAGACTCTATCTGTTCGGCGGGTCTGGGGCATGTGCCCGTGCGGTTATCCTTTCCACCTAGTTGGTGTTAAAGGCCCGGCGGGGCGTGACAGACTGAGGTGGTATCAGAGCATAGAAACGGTCTAGGTGGACCTAAGAAATCCTAGGATGGAAATGACCCTAGGAGTGTAGGCTCGTGAGTGACGAGATCTTTGATTATGACGAAAGATAAGTGATTGGGTTATGTCCTTATACCTCTAGTTGGAAATAGAGATAGATTCGAGGTGTGTCTTATTCTTCACAAAGTGTGTTCATGTTGGCGGCCAACAACATGAAACCAAGTGAGGGAAATAAGGACCCTTGTGTGACTTTCGCCTAGATTGGGTTCACGTTTATTTTCGTGAAATATTATGTTGCAAATGACTTTGAATGTCACGAAATGACCAAAGTCGTTGTGTTTTCAGGAGATAATGGTACGTGGACGGCCTCCTACGAGGGCTGGGCTCGGAAGAGCGAGCGCGGCTCCCGAACAACTCGGGGAGGGCGAGAACTCGGGTCTTCGTAATGAGTTGACCGAGTTGATGGGCGTGGTTCGGCGACAGGCCGAAGCCATGCAACGACAGGAGGAGCAAATTAAAAAGCTCCAAGACGAGATGGCACAGCAGGCGGCTGCGATTAGGGAGGAGAGGTTGGGAGCACCTCCAGCCTCTGCTTCGGCACCGGCCGAGGAGGTGACATCGGCGCCGGCTGTGGCGCCACCAGCACCACCGACTGTGGCCAAGGGGTCGGGTGCTCCTATGCCCGACTCCGAGATGGAGGACGCAGAGCGAGAGCGCGCACTTGCGGCTCTCATGAGGTTTAAAAAGTTCAACCCGCCTATCTTTAGCGGAGAGAACGTGGATCCATGGGACGTAGAAATGTGGATCGATGCTATTGAGACACTCTTCGAGGATCTCTATACCTTGGAGAGGGACAAGGTGCATCTCGCCGCTCATTGTTTGGAGCGATCGGCGAAGGTGTGGTGGAAGGGAGTCCGACGTGATCGACTCTCTAGCCTTCCGCCACCGACATGGGAGGAATTTCGGGGTATGGTATTTGTCGCCTACTTCCCCGATAGCGAGAAAAGGAAACTTCAAGAAAGGTTCCGCAAGTTGAAGCAAGGGAACCGCACCGTGCGCGAGTACGAGAGGGAGTTCTCGTACATTATTAATTGCGTACCGCACGTTGTCAGCGGAGAGTTGGACAAGGTCGACTGTTTTGTGCGCGGACTTCAACCGGAGATCTTTCGGGCGGTGCACGCCCTTAAGCTACAGACCTTTGCGGAGGTCTTGGACCGTGCTCTTTGGGTGGAGCACGGGAATGCATGTGCGCGCGAGGAGCGCGAGTCTTGGGAAAAAGAAAAAGAAAAGGAAAAGGGAAAGAAGCGACCGGCGGGTGGCTCGGGTGGGCAGTCTAGCTCTAAGCGGCCCACGAAGCACTCGCAGTCGCAAAACCAATCGCGAGGGTCCCGGCGGAACCGACCCTCAACCTAGTGCCCGATTTGTAGCGCCCCCCACAACCCTCAGCAATGTGATTATCGCGAGGGCCGGTGCTACAAGTACGGACAGCCGGGTCACATACGGTACAACTCCCCGATGGATGATGGCCGAGCACCGTTGTCGGCATCGGCGTTTGCACCACCGAGGCAGCTTGCGGGCATCCCACCCGCGGCGATGTCGGCAGGCCGTACACAGCCGCCGAGACCTGTGGAGGGCCAGCGGCCAGCGCCTAGTGGACGGGTATTCGCCTCACAAGTGGAGGAGCCTTCTGCCCAAGACGACGTCGTGGCAAGTATTGTGTTAATTAAAGGCATTCAATGTAGAGTTTTGTTTGATACTGGTGCATCGCATTCATTCATTGCTCGATCATTTGCTATTGCACATGGAATAAAAATTGTAGAAGCCACGCATGCAAGAATTGTGCAAGTACCTGAACACACCTTTTGTGTGCATCACGCGTGTGTTGATTGCCCAGTGAGGGTTGAAAACTGGATCATGCCAGCTGATTTGCTGGTGTTAAATCGAATGAACGAGTATGATTTGATCCTAGGAATAGTTTGGCTCTCGAGGTATCATGCCACTATTGATTGTGAGAGCCGGATAGTGAGGTTTAATGAACCCGGGCACAAGGAGTTTGTGTACCGTGGGTGCAAGAGTTCGCTCTTTGCGTCAATGGTGTCCACGTCGCAAGCAAGGAAGCTTATTGCTAGTGGATGC
Organism: Puya raimondii; assembly: GCA_016920855.1. Taxonomy (NCBI): domain Eukaryota; kingdom Viridiplantae; phylum Streptophyta; class Magnoliopsida; order Poales; family Bromeliaceae; genus Puya; species Puya raimondii. Next base: position 144,053,746 of record JABWPP010000050.1, read on the forward strand.
ATTGCCTACTTGGCGACGGTAGTGGATGACCGAAAAGAAGTGTTGGGGCTCGAGGACATTCCTATAGTCCAAGAGTTCCCGGATGTATTTCCGACGGAGTTGCCCGGGATGCCATCGAATCGGGAAATAGAATTCGTGATCGATTTGCTCCCGGGTACGGCGCCGATTTCTAAGGCCCCGTACAGGATGGCACCCACGGAACTGAAGGAATTGAAAGCACAATTGCAAGATTTAATGGACAAGGGTTTCGTAAAGCCAAGTGTGTCACCTTGGGGAGCCCCTGTTCTATTTGTGCGGAAAAAGGACGGTTCGCTGCGGTTGTGTGTGGATTACCGCGAGTTGAACAAAGTGACCATCAAGAATAAGTACCCATTACCCCGAATTGATGACTTGTTCGATCAGTTGCAAGGGTCTCGGGTGTATTCAAAGATTGATTTGCAATCCGGTTATCACCAATTGAAGATCAAACTGGAGGATGTGCATAAGACCGCGTTTAGGACGCGGTATGGACACTATGAATTCACGGTTATGCCTTTCGGGCTTACTAATGCCCTGGCGGCGTTCATGGATTTAATGAACCGTGTGTTCAAGCCACTACTAGATCAATTTGTGGTGGTGTTCATAGATGATATACTTGTTTACTCTTGGAGTGAAGAGGAACATAAAGAGCACCTAAGGATTGTGCTTCAAGTTCTTCGAGAGAACAAATTGTTCGCCAAATTGAAAAAGTGCGAATTTTGGATCCGTGAGGTCGCTTTCTTGGGTCACGTGATTACTGCGGGAGGTGTATCGGTGAACCCTATGAAAGTTGAGGCAATCAAGGATTGGCCTCGCCCGACCAATGTCACGGAGGTGCGAAACTTTTTGGGTCTTGCGGGGTACTATCGGCGGTTTGTGGAGGGATTTTCAAAAATCTCCGGTCCACTAATGCGTCTTACCCGCAAGGGAGCCAAATATATTTGGAGCGAGGAATGCGACCAAAGCTTTAAGGAGCTAAAGGAAAGGTTGACTTCGTCTTCGGTTCTCGCCTTGCCGATTGCGGGGGAGGGTTTTGTGGTGTATAGTGATGCATCACGGCGTGGTCTTGGGTGTGTACTTATGCAAAGAGGACACGTAATAGCATATGCCTCTCGACAGCTGAAGAGCTATGAGCAGAATTACCCCACCCACGACTTAGAGCTTGCGGCGGTGGTCTTCGCACTTAAGTTGTGGAGACACTACTTGTACGGGGAACATTGTGAGGTTTACACGGATCATAAAAGTTTAAAGTACTTATTCACTCAGAAGGAGTTGAACTTGAGGCAACAGAGGTGGTTGGAGTTGATAAAAGATTACGACTTAACCATCTTGTACCACCCCGGTAGAGCCAATGTGGTGGCCGATGCGCTCAGTAGAAAATCTGTGGAGAACTTCGCAATTGAGATGGCCGGACAAATGCCGTTGATCAAAGAAATGGGCCGGTTTGACTTGGAAGTCGTGGCCCCAGGCATCCCCGCTAGACTTATGAATCTCAATGTGTGGCCGACCTTGTTGGAGCAAATAAAAGAAAAGCAATCCGGTGATCCGGAACTCCAAAAGGTGCGGAGTGCTATTGAGAGCGGGCGCGCCGGTGATTTTCATGTGGACTCGAAGGGCGCCATTCGATTTCGAAATCGATTGTGTGTGCCAATAGTCGAGGATATTCGTGGGGAGATCTTGAAAGAAGCTCACACTTCTCCCTATGCGATTCACCCGGGCGGCACCAAAATGTACAAGGATCTTAAATTACATTATTGGTGGCCAGGGATGAAACTTGATGTTGGACGCTTTGTGGCACAATGCTTAGTATGCCAACAGGTGAAGGCCGAGCGTCGCTTTCTGGCGGGAAAATTGCAAGGGTTGCCCATTCCAGTTTGGAAGTGGGAAAATATCGCAATGGACTTCGTTGTGGGCTTACCTCGATCGCTGGGTGGCCACGACGCAATTTGGGTGGTGGTGGATCGTTTGTCAAAGTCGGCACACTTTATGCCAATCCACACCACTTGGTCGGGAGACAAGTTAGCACAAGTCTACCTGGACGAGATTATGCGGTTGCACGGGGTCCCGACCTCGATAGTTTCAGATCGAGATTCCCGTTTCACATCGCATTTTTGGAAAAGCTTGCAAGAAGCTTTGGGTACACGGCTCGATTTCAGTTCAGCATTTCATTCTCAAACTGACGGTCAATCGGAAAGGACAATTCAGATTTTGGAGGATATGCTACGAGCGTGTGTGTTGGACTTCAAGGGTGCATGGCCTACTCATTTGTCGATGGCTGAATTTGCTTACAATAATAGCTATCAATCTAGCATCGGTATGGCACCTTTTGAGGCCTTGTATTGAAGGAAATGCCGCTCTCCTATTCATTGGAGTGAAGTCGGCGAAAGGAGGGTCCTAGGACCGAATGTGTTGCGTGAAGCGGAAGAAAAGGTCTGCTTGACACGTGAACGCTTATCGACGACGCAATCCAGACAAAAGAGTTATGCTTATCGACGTCGACGAGATTTGGAATTCGCGGTAGGAGACCGCGTCTTCTTGAAAGTATCACCCATGAGAGTGGTGAAGCGATTTGGTGTTCGGGGTAAGTTAAGTCCCCGTTACATTGGACCTTATGAGGTTTTGGAGCGTGTGGGATCCGTGGCTTATCGGCTAGCTTTGCCGCCAAAACTTGCGGGGATACACAATGTGTTCCATGTATCAACGCTCCACAAGTACATGTATGATCCGACGCACGTCCTCGAGTATGTGCCTATGGAGCTTCATGAGGATATGACTTATGAGAAATTTCCCTTGTGTATCATGGATCACGAGGTGAAAAGTTTGATGAACCGTGAAATTCCTTATGTAAAGGTACAATGGACGAATCACGGTGAGCGCGAAGCTACGTGGGAATTGGAAAGCTCGATGAGGGAGCGGTTTCCTTACCTCTTCGCTGAGTCCAGCTGAGGTATGATTTAGTTTCGTGGCCGAAACTCTCTTTAAGGGGGGAGGAATGTAGTACAGTGAATTTCAGTGCATCGTACCGAACTTCTACAAATCGTGGAGTTCCGGTGGAAAAATAGCATGTAAGGCTATATGTGAGGCTTCGGCCAAGTTTGGGACTTGTGCGAAGTGTTTTCGGCGCAAATGAGGCGCGAAAAGGACTTCGAAAAGTTAAAACTACAGAACTTGTGAAGTCTGCATTGGATTCCGGTATGTGCACCTCCATACCGGTACTGAAGTAATTTGTACCGGTATGTGATGAGATATACTAGAATGCCATGGTTGAAACCGAAAACCCAACTCTCGGGTTTTGCGGAATTCTCCGGGGAATACCGGAACTGTCACCGTGTACCGGTATGTGATGAGGTATACTGGAATACGATGGTCGAAACCGAAAACTGAGCTCTCGGGTTCAACGGAATTCTCCGAGGTATATCGGAACTAACACCCGTATACCGGTATGCACATGCACATACCGGTATACAATGTTACAAAATTCCAGTTTTGGCTGGTTGTTTGTGTTGTTTGTGGAGAGGGGCAAAACAGTCTTTTCACATGTGTTGGGGGTGTATGAAGGGCTGAGACCCTCTCCCCTTCCCATTTGTCTTCCTCTCTACTTCTCATCTCCATTTCTCTCACTTTCTCTCTCTAGAGAACTCTCCAAAGCTTGGAGAAGTGGTGGATTGGAGCTTGGAAAAGGCTTCCAAAGGAGAAAAGAAGCTTCTTGATGCAAGAAGGAGCTTGGAAAATTCGTGGTTAAGGTTAGTTCCTCACGTTTTGGGTTCAAATCTTGGATTTAATCCCTTGTTATGAGGTTTTTGGGAACCCTAGGCAATCTAAAACACAAAATGTGGAGATTGGCCAAGAAATTTTGTGGTTCTACATGCATGCATGTGAAACCTAGGTTAAATGAGGGTTTTTGCCTTGGGAGGTTCTAAAAATATTTTGACCTTCGGGAATTGCAATTGAGGCATAGAAAATCATGTTAGAACACATGATTTCATATATTGAGTTGAATTAAGGGTTCGTAACGAGTAACGAACCGTTTTCTTGTAGAAGCTTGGGTTGAAGCAAGAACCTAAGGCTTGGAGACTTAGGAGCTTGAAGAATACAAGAATTTGGAAGCTCTTGAGGTGGGTTTGTGTTTACCGAAGTGATTAGGTCACTTCCATATCTAGGGTAAATATTCATTTAAAGATAAAATGGTATGTGTTGTGAACCCTAGAACTTGCATGTTGGCAAAGGTAAAATCATGATAGGTAGAGCAATGAGCTCCTATTGCATGATATAGAATTCAAGTATAATTCAATTATCTATACTTGTTGCATGGTTGCATGTGAGATTGAAACCTAGTGTCATTGAACATAGGTTGGAACATGTGAGATTGAAACCTAGTGTCATTGAACATAGGTTGGAACATGTGAGAATGGAACCTAGTGTTATTGAACATAGGTTGGAACATGTGAGAATGGAACCTAGTGTCAATGAACATAGGTTGGACATGAGATTGGAACCTAGAGTCATGGAACCTAGGTTGAGAATGAGAAAGTAAACCTAGTGTCATTGAACATAGGTGAGATTTAGTGACTTGAACCTAAGGTCATGAGACTTAGGTTGGCAAGTGAAAAATGTGAACAACGGGATGTGCGACGATTTTGCTATCCCGGGTATGCGACGATTTCGCTACCATGCCATGAGTTGGCGGTGTTGAAACGGGATGTGCGACGATTTTGCTATCCCGGGTATGCGACGAGTTCGCTACCATGCCTTGAGTTGGCGGTGTTGAAACGGGATGTGCGACGATTTTGCTATTCCGGGTATGCGATGATTTCGCTACCATGCCATGAGTTGGCGGTGTTGAGATGGGATGTGCAACGAGGTTGCTATCCCGGGTATGCGACGAGTTCGCTACCCATGCCATGTGATGGCGGTGTTGAGATGGGGTATGCGACGATTTTGCTATCCCGAGTATGTGACGAGTTCGCTACTCGAACTAGGAGGTGACGAGTTCACTCCTTGAATGTTGGAACCATTATGGTGAGACGGCGATTCTGAAACCATAAGTAAATGACAAGTAGTTGAACTTGGTCAATGTGAAATATAGGATGAACCTAGGTGTAGTACACTGAACTTTAGCAAATTGCGGAGTTCTAGTGAGAGAATAGCGCCTTATACTATTCTCGAGTTTTGGGTTGAGTTTGGTGAGCTTTGGAGTGTTTTCGGGACTTGGAAAGTGCGAAAACGGACTCTGGAAGTTAAAATCTGTAAAAGTGCAGACTTTGCAGTTGCATACCGGTATCTGGCTTGGGATACCGGAATCCAGTGAAAACTGGTTGTGCGCAGCTCTCGGGTTCTGCGGAATTCGGCAGCTGATACCGGAATGCGCTAGCATACCGGTACTGATTTCGGCGTACCGGTACTGAAGTGTTTTGTACCGGTACTGAATAGTGGCATACCGGAATGCTGTTGCGCCGCTTGTTGGCCGAGGCTCGGGTTTTGCAAAATTTGTGCAGTATACCGGTATGCACATGCGCATACCGGTACACAGTGCTGCAAAGTGCATTTTGTGCAGTTTTGCAATTTTGGCTTTTTGAGGGGCCTATTTGGATTTTGTTGCTCGGGATTAAGTATCCCTTCACCCCTCATGTTGCTATTTTGGATGCGGATGGAGGAGAAGAAAGGTAGGGTGTTCCTCTCTCTCTCTCTCTCTTGATTTTCTCCTCTCCAACCCCTTAGATCATGGTTTTGATCTCCTTTCTCTCCATTTTCTCCATGGAGGTTGACTCCTAGGCTTGGAGGGAGCTCGTGGCTGAGGAGAAGAGCTTGTTGGTGGGCCTAGCTTCAACCCTAGCAGTTTGAGCTTGGTTGGAGGCTTGATTTGAGGTTAGTAAATCCTTTTACAACCTCTAATTGTGATTTTGCTTGGGTTTGGCATGGAAACCTAGTTTCATGAAAACTAGGGTTTTATTTAGGGTTTCGCGTTGGGAGCTCTTGAGGTTGAATTGATGGGTGTAGAATGTTGTTGTAGGTTGGATTTGAAGATCCCTAACCTCAATTTGGACTTAGAACAAGTTTTACTTGCTCAAGGTATTTTTCACCCATTTACCTCATAGATTTTGGTGGTTTTCGAATTTGTTCTTTCGAAGCTTGTAACCCCTTGGAAAATTATCTTAGGGTATGAGAAGCTCGGGGGACAACTTCGTTTCGATGTACTGCGAGGTTTCGACGGTTACCCGGTGGGTCTGACCTCACCGAAATGGGTGAACTCCCCCTATATCTCCTATCTTGTTATAGGATTGATTAGATGCATAATTATGATAATTATGACATGATGAAAATTGTGATTGCATGAGATATATATATGTTATATATGAAAAGTGCATATTCCATATAATATGGTATTATGAGGATAACATGCATGCTAGAGTATTTGTACTAGTAGTGTATTGATGCATTATGAAATGCTAATTAAGATATGCATGCTAGAAATGAGTATCATATGAGGCACTACTTGGGTGATAGTTTAGTACATTCTCTTTGCATACTAAAGTATGCTTGTATAGAGAAAGAGAGGATATGGCAAAGGTAAGTAAGTTGTTGCACCTCATTTAGGTGAGCCACTTCGACGGGCATTGTTGCCATTGGACTCGACCTTTTGGTCGTGGAAATGATTCCATGTTTAAGACATCAGAAAAGGGATTCTATTTGTATTTGATAATTGTAATTGGTTAAACATGAGTTCTTGGCTAATTGAATACTTACATGATAACTTTTATACTCTATGTAGTAGAGGTTGTTGTAGCTCATGCAGGGCATGGATATGGTCTTGTTGGCATCGTAGAATGCATTGTCATGGCATCCGTAGAATGCATGAATGGTAGCATTAGAATAATGCATGAATTACGGCATTTGTAGAATGCATCGGTTACGGCATTGGAATGTATTGGTTATAACATTAGTACAATGCATTGGACATGGCATTAGAATAATGCATGGTTTATGAACTTAGTAAACTGAGAGATGACCCTTTACATGTTAGAGACATGTGCATATTGGTAGGGACATACCAACGGGAAATTTGAGAACAACGTGATATTGTTGACATTTAGCATGTTGGCTATTGAATGTAATAAACATGATATGACATATTTTGACATAGTGTGAGGCTGAGCATATTATATTTCACTTAGGTGAATAACTAGGTTGACATTATGACATAATGTTAGATCCTTGGACATTGGTAGGCTATTCCATGTTAGAGACATGACGAGCATGACATTGTGGTTGATTATGACTTGTTGCCTTTGGGCTCTTCCGCGCTTGCTTGTGAGGGTCGCTCCCCACAAGCTGACACTCCGGAGTTGGTCTTTGCGATCGTAGGTCGCCGTGCGATGTAGAGTGCCGAAATGGATTGTCGTGGGGAAGTCTCGTTGCCTGCAGGAGAATGTTGACTACCACGGGGCCACTAGGCAGGGCACAGCTGGGACTTTACCTTGTGTAAGTCCCCTTGTTGATTGGGTAAAAGCTAAGTAAACTGGACATAGTATATCACTGTGATTGATGCATATACATGTAGTGTATGGACATAGTAGTGAGTCGTATATTGTGGCATTACTTAGCTTGACACTATTGGGGTGCATTCATTGTAGTTGGACATATTAGTTAGTCACTACATACATTGGCATCCATAGTAGCATTAGAACTATACTCGCATTGGTTTAGTATAGTAGCATGAAGAGGTTTTTCTTAACTATTGTTTATAGCATATTTGGACATGCATGTAAATTATGGTAGAGACATAATTGTGCATATGATTGTAGAAAATCAAGTACATGTAAAACTTGTGGTAATGGACCTACCTATGCATGTAGGGGCCGGAAGCATTTTTGTGGAAATGATATAATCATTTGGAGGCATGATAGTAGTAGAATTATCTGTTTAGCATTTAATGTTTATGCTTTATGTTTCAGCTTATACTATCTTGCCTCAGTTGACCTAGCACTGTAATTCGCCACTCTCGGCGGCTTACCCACTGGGAACTATTGTTTAATAGTTCTCACCCCCATTGTTGTTGGGTTTTTATTTCAGAGCCTTCCGTAGCAGAAGAGGCTTGGGATCGTGATGATGGGTTAGCAGCTAGCTAGAGCCTCTACGATGTTGTTGTAGACATACCATGGTGTCCTTTCATTGTATTTTGTATGAAAGGTGTATAGTTATTTTCTAGAGAGTGATCTCCTAGTATTGTTAAGATGTATAATTTCATTGTATATCTTAAAATTTTAGTTGTGCTGATCTTGTTTTAGATGTAGAATTATGTTCTCGCTCTGATCACCTTGTTTAGGATGTATTCCTTATTCTACTTGATTCTTGTTGTTGTAGACGCCTTGTGTACATTGTGTGTGGTTTTGAGGTACACGGCGGGTCTGTGTACGTGCCTGGTAGGCTCTCACTAGGGCCCGGGGCGTGACAGATTATTGTGGTATCAGAGCCTAGGGTTGAGTCTTAGTGGACCTAGTAAACCTTTGGAAGGTTGGACGATAAGGAATAGGAACGTGAGAGACGGGATCTCTTGTGACTTATTGGCGAAAGTATTATGATTGGGTCATTTCTAAGGCTCCAAAGGAGTTGGAGTTAGATCGGAGTGAACCACTTCTATACCCTTGGAGGGTCACGTTGGCGGCCGACAACGTGACATCGGGGAATAGTGGGAGTCCACTTCATTACTTTCGCATGACTGGGGTTATAGTTTTGTGTGGGGATGCGTTGGCGTGGGGTGTTTTACCTGCGCATGTTTTGCTTGTTGCAGCTTGAGTGGTGAACGACGCACTCGATGGCAGCCGAGGCAGCCGAGACGAAAACCCTGCATCCTCCGGATTTGGTGAGATATTAAAGTTGAGAGAACAACTGACAAATTCAGAGAGTACGGTGGAGCGGCGATCAATTATGATGTTACTCCAAGTTGAGGCCTTGCGCCGGCAGACGAGAGGATTAAGCAACTGGAGGATTTGTCGATCCAGTTGGCAGTCGACCTCAAGAAATTTTATAAGAATGTGAATTGTACCTTGATAAGGGCGAGAGATGTAGAGACCGTTGGGGACGGCAAAAGGAGCTACTAAGAGTGGCAAGTCTATCGTAAGAGGACAATCAAGGTGTTCAAAGAGAAATTGATATTGAGAACATGGATCTTTGGCAGAATGGAAGAGAGACGTTGAATCGTCATCAACTATAGTGATGTGTGAGCGGTGGAGTCCGCATGTACCCGACGATGCCCTTGGAGTAGAGGCAAGTACCCTCTTCGTGGCCAGGTGGGCCATTCCCAGTTGGAGTGTTTGAGGAGAACAATGTCGACGGTATTGGGATCGACTTCGCGCTGCTAGCACCGGGTGAATGCGTGTCTGTTGACAGGCAGATGATGATGCAGCGAAGACGAAGGTTGTTCGCAGCTTCTGGTGTTGGAGCTAGCTTGTTGCTTGCTACGATTGTAGCTTTGGATCGGCTGTTTGCCGAATGCTTGGCAGGGAACTTGTTTCCCTTGATGCTTGCAGATCGAGTGGTCCTGATAGTTTGGACTTGAGAGTACTGTTCTTGTACTCCATTAGGATTGGATGTTTCTGTGCGCCAACGAAGCGATTGACTTTGTTTGGCTGAGAGTGTATAGTTCTGATTTGAACTTGGGCTGACTCTTCGGCTATCAGGTTCCCGATGAGTGAGTGAGCCGAGCTGTAGTGCTTTGGGAGCCTGGACACGAAATAGTGTTTCAGAGGGCGGTTCGCTATTTGCGATGATTGTTTCACCCGCCCAAGCCTAGTAGTTGGCTGAGTGGGCGCGTGGCCTTTAGGCCAGCATCTTTGGTGAATGTTGAGAATCCTCAAAAGCGAGGATGTCTCTTGTGAGGGAGTTGCTTGTGCAATCCCGATTGTGTTGTGAGAATTGACGAGCATGACATTGTGGTTGATTATGCTTGTTGCCTTTGGGCTCTTCCGCGCTTGCTTGTGAGGGTCGCTCCCCACAAGCTGACACTCCAGAGTTGGTCTTTGCGATTGTAGGTCGCCGTGCGATGTAGAGTGCCGAAATGGATTGCCGTGGGGAAGTCTCGTTACCTGCAGGAGAATGTTGACTACCACGGGGCCACTAGGCAGGGCACAGCTTGGACTTTACCTTGTGTAAGTCCCCTTGTTGATTGGGTAAAAGCTAAGTGAACTGGACATAGTATATCACTATGATTGATGCATATACATGTAGTGTATGGACATAGTAGTGAGTCGTATGTTGTGGCATTACTTAGCTTGACACTATTGGGGTGCATTCATTGTAGTTGGACATATTAGTTAGTCACTACATACATTGGCATCCATAGTAGCATTAGAACTATACTCACATTGGTTTAGTATAGTGGCATGAATATATGATGTTAATATGAAAAGAGGTTTTCCTTAACTATTGTTTATAGCATATTTGGACATGCATGTAAATTATGGTAGAGACATAATTGTGCATATGATTGTAGGAAATCAAGTACATGTAAAACTTGTGGTAATGGACCTACCTATGCATGTAGGGGCCGGAAGCATTTTTGTTGAAATGATATAATCATTTGGAGGAATGATAGTAGTAGAATTATCTGTTTAGCATTTAATGTTTATGCTTTATGTTTCAGCTTATAATATCTTGCCTCAGTTGACCTAGCGGTGTAATTCGCCACTCTCGGCGGCTTACCCACTGGGAACTATTGTTTAATAGTTCTCACCCCCATTGTTGTTGGGTTTTTATTTCAGAGCCTTCCGCAGCAGGAGAGGCTTGGGATCGTGGCGAGGGGTTAGCAGCTAGCTAGAGCCTCTACGATGTTGTTGTAGACATACCATGGTGTCCTTTCATTGTATTTTGTATGAAAGGTGTATAGTTGTTTTCTAGAGAGTAATCTCCTAGTATTGTTAAGATGTATAATTTCATTGTATATCTTAAAATTTTAGTTGTGCTGATCTTGTTTTAGATGTAGAATTATGTTCTCGCTCTGATCACCTTGTTTAGGATGTATTCATTATTCTACTTGATTCTTGTTGTTGTAGACGCCTTGTGTACATTGTGTGTTATTTTGAGGTACACGACGGGTCTGTGCACGTGCCTGGTAGGCTCTCACTAGGGCCCGGGGCGTGACACTAGGAGAGAATGATAATTTATATTTTATTTGGTTGCATCATTTATGTTTATTTACAAGCATGTAAATATTTCTTGCATAGTTATTTGTGATCTAACTTATGCATATGGTGTTTCTATGGACCTGGTGGGTCGAGCTTCTCTCTTGGGTGGCCTTACCCACTGGGAACTATGTTTATAGTTCTCACCCCACGTTTTTCAGGTCCTTCCGCGAGTGACGCGTCGGAGCGAGGCAAGGGTTTGGCTCTTTAGATAGCGGCCCTTCCATTTTGGTGATACATAGAGTTGTACCCCTAGTCTTGGACTATGATAGCATAGGGGATTTCCATTTCATGTATGAAACTTATGTATTCCATAGTTTTGGAACGTGGTGTATGGAATGAAAAGAAAGAAACGAAAAATTTGGGTATGTATAAATGTGCAATGTGATGTAATAGAAGTAGAACTTCTTTATGTTGATGCTTTCCTTGTGCAACTCTTGTACTCCGTTCCTAGTTGGGACATTGTGGATAAGCTTGTGTTATGATGCCTTGGGCGGGTAGAAAAGACTCTATCTGTTCGGCGGGTCTGGGGCATGCGCCCGTGCGGTTATCCTTTCCACCTAGTTGGTGTTAAAGGCCCGGCGGGGCATGACATGCAGGGCAGGGCTGAGACCGAGTGAACGTTAGACTTAGCTAGTCTTTTAGTTTAGTTTCTTTTGTTTTATGTCTATTTATTTACATATGAATTTTTGGATTTCGTAAACTATCTTTTGCCTAGCCGCTTTTGTTTGTTATTTCTTCGTACCTACATTTTGTTGCTTATGGCATCTGTTTAGACCATACTTCGTCTACGTTTTGTAATAAGGTTTAGTTTCATTTATGTTAGAATTCGTTTTGATTCTAGTCAAATTCAGTTGTTAGTCTCATCTCTTGATTATTCTTTGGATATAGTAGAAAATTATGTAAACATCATTTTGCATATTTTCTGTCTTGCTCTGTAGCCTTGCGTACTTGCTATTTTAGCAGGTATGCAGCGTCTGTTACGTCTCGGGTTCGGGGCGTGACAGAAATTATGGTATCAGAGACTAGGTTTAAGATCTCTAAGAACTTTTAAGGCATAGGACTGTGAGATCTTATTAGGACGTGTGAGGCGGGGTAGAAGTAGCCGTATATTCGATTTTGTTTCCTCGTTGCTTTATGGTTTCGATTAACATCCTGTATTTATGTGCCTGTGACTTTTTCTCGCGCTAAGATGGTGCGTCAGTCCCGCCGTATCAACACCAACAATGAGCAACCGAGAGACCCACCTCTAGTCGGATCCGGAGACGCAGAATTGAACGCCACCCTTGCCTCGCTTTTGAACACTACATCCTCGGCAGCTATTCTGCCTTAGACCACTATTCCGCCTACCCTTCCGTTCCCACCGTCAACCACTCTTCCCGATCCTGCTCCGCCTCTGCCACCGAACACTATTCCAGCCCATTCCGCCACCTTACCGCAGAGCACCACGATGGACCCCCTAGTCGCCACTCTGATACAAGCTGTTGTTGGGCTAGTTCAGACTCAGCATCAGAATTTACAGCAGAATCCTACTCCTAGTGTCGCGGAGTCAAGCTCTAGAGTCCGAGAGAGGAACATCAATGAATTCAAGAAATCTGCTCATCCCCATTTCCTGGGCACTACAAATCCGGACGAAGCGGAAACTTGGATCAAGGAAATGGAGAAAGCATTTACTGCTATGCAGTGCACTGATGAGGAGAAGGTCAGATTCGGGACGTTCATGCTTCAGGGTAGAGCAAACAATTGGTGGGAAAGCGAGCTGAGAACCCGTGGTAACAATCTAGCAGCTATTTCGTGGAAGGATTTTCGATCAGCATTTTATGCTAAGTACTTTCCAAGGAGTAAACTTCATCAGCTTGAGAGGCAATTTTTGGATTTAAAGCAAGGGTCGATGTCTGTGGAAGAATATGAGGCCAATTCGATCGACTTTCTCAATTTGCCACAAAATTGGTGGATGATGACGAATCGCGGGCCAAAAGGTTTGAAGAAGGATTGAATGGACATATCCGCACAGGTCTCGCACCTCTACACCTTGAGACATATGATGAGGTTGTTTCAAGGGCGAAATCCTTAGATTTAGTTTGGCGGCAGACTCGGGAGGAGCGCCAGGAAAATCAGAAGAAAAGGAATAGGGATTCTTTCAGAAAAGGAGATCAGAATGCAAGAGGATCAGACATATTTAGTGATTCTGGGAGGACGCATAATACGCCTGCTCATCGTGGCGGACCATCAAATTGGGATCAGAAACTGAAAATGCTCAACTTGTGGAGGATCACATAAGGATTTCGACTGCAGACACGTCACCGGTGGTTGCTTCAGATGTGGCGACTTGAACCATCGGATAGCTCAGTGCCCTCTCCTTAGCACTGACTCTGGAACTGGATCTAAGCCTCAGGAGAAATCAACTGCTCCAACCAATCGAGATCGTGCCCCTCCTACTGGTCAATCTCGAGGTGGAAGGCCTCAGACGCAGGGTTGTGTCCAGGCTCTCTCCCAGCAGGATGTCCAGGCATCTAATGCCGTGGTCTCAGGTATCCTGCCCGTTGATTCTGCTTTTGCTCATGTTCTCTTTGATTCTGGAGCTACACATTTTTTTGTATCTTCTGCTTTTGTTCAAAAATATTTATTACCCTCCGAACTCTTGGATTATACCTTATGTGTTGGTACACCCTTGGGAGAGGAGCTTGTGATTGATCGGGTTTGTAGGAGCATGATCAGAGTGGATAGCAGGAGTTTGTTGGCAAATCTCCATGTTATGGACATGCGAGACTTTGATGTGATTCTGGAGATAGATTGGCTTTCATCCCACTTTGCTACTTTGAACTGTCGGGAGAAGCGGGTGGAATTCAACATTCCTGGAGAAGCGGAGTTTGCTTTTCTCGGGAGTGGAGCTTACACCCCTCCTCCGATCATTTCTTCCTTGCAGGCTACTCGTCTCTTAAGGAGTGGCTGCGCTGGATTTGTGGCCCTGGTGAAAGATCTGAATTCAAATACTCCGAGATTAGAAGATATTTTGGTAGTAAATGAATTTCCATATGTTTTTCCAGAGGACCTCCCTGGGCTACCGCCTGATAGGGAGATTGAATTTTGTGTTGATTTAGCTCCGGGAACAGATCCAATTTCGAAGACACCTTACCGAGCTCAAGGAATTGCAAGTGCAACTTCAAGAACTTCTGGACAAAGGATTCATCAGACCAAGTGTCTCTCCTTGGGGCGCTCCGATACTTTTTGTCAAGAAGAAGGACGGTACTCTGAGATTATGTATCGAATACCGTGGGCTAAATAGAATGATTGTGAAGAATCTATACCCGTTGCCGAGAATCGACGACTTATTTGATCAGCTCCGTGGCGCAGAAGTATTTTCTAAGATTGATCTACGATCAGGATACCATTAGCTGAAGATCAAAGCCGAAGATATACCCAAGACCGCTTTTCGCACACGTTATGGGCATTACGAATTTCTGGTAATGCCTTTTGGATTAACTAACGCTCCAGCCTCTTTCATGGATCTGATGAATAGAGTTTTCAAGCCCTTCCTGGATAAGTTCGTGGTCGTCTTCATAAATGATATTCTGGTGTACTCGGGCAGTCAAGCGGAGCATATGAAACATCTCAGGATAGTTCTGGAGACTCTTCGACAAAGGAAGTTTTATGCCAAGTTTAAGAAGTGTGAATTTTGGTTGCAAAGTGTTTCCTTCCTCGGACATATTGTATCTAAGGAAGGTATTTCTGTGGATCCTAAGAAGGTTTAGGCAATTGAGAATTGGCCGAGACCAAGCAGCGTTACTGAGGTTCGGAGTTTCGTGGGCTTAGCAAGATACTATAGAAGATTTGTGGAAGGTTTTTCTCGCCTCGCTACTACACCTTAGACTCAATTGACGCGAAAAGGAGTTAAATTTCAGTGGTCAGATAAATGTGAACAAAGCTTTTTGGAGTTGAAGAAGCGTCTTGTATCAGCACCTATCCTTACCTTGCCTGTTAGTGGCGAGGGATTCACCATTTATAGTGATGCCTCGAAGAAAGGGTTAGGATGCGTCCTGATGCAGAATGACAAAGTGATTGCTTATGCATCACGACAGTTGAGGCCTTTTGAGGAAAACTACCCGACCCACGACCTAGAATTGGCAGCGGTCATCTTTGCACTGATAATTTGGAGACATTATCTCTACGGCGAGCCTTGTGAGATTTTTACCGACCACAAAAGCTTAAAGTATATCTTTACACAGAAGGAACTGAATATGAGACAGAAGAGATGGCTAGAATTGCTGAAAGATTACGATGTTACTATCAAGTATCATCCGGGCAAAGCCAACGTCGTAGCCGATGCTCCTAGCAGAAAATCAATGGGGATTATAGCGACGTTGGTGACTTCTCAGCGACATATTCTGGAGGATCTCAGATGACTCGACGTGGAAATTCGTTTCCATGGATCTAAAGCTCATTTGGCTAATTTACAGGTTCAACCTACGCTGATCGATAGGATTAAGTCGACCCAGGCGAACGATGTACATCTTCAGAAAACTCGACAGTTAGTGGAATCGGGAGCACCATCGGAGTTTAGGATTCACGAAGATGGCTCTTTGAGATTTAGGAACCGATTATGTGTCCCTCAGAATCCGGATCTCAAGAATGAAATTTTGAAAGAAGCCCACTATTCAGGATATTCGGTGCACCCTGGAGGAACCAAAATGTACAGGGATTTGAAGGATGTCTTTTGGTGGAATAATATGAAATGGGAGATTGCTGAATTCGTGGCTAAGTGTTTAACTTGCCAGCGTGTGAAAGTCCATAAGCAGAAATCAGCCGGCTTACTTCAACCTCTTCCTATTCTCGAGTGGAAATGGGAAAGAATAACTATGGTCTTTGTTACTAGACTACCTAGAAGTGAGAAGAGCAATGACGCAATTTGGGTCATAGTCGACAAGTTGACTAAATCGGCGCACTTTCTAGCCGTAAAGATGAGTATGGCTTTGGAAAAATTAGCAGAGCTCTATATTGCGCAGATAGTGCGTTTGCATGGTATTCCAGTTTCTATCGTGTCCGATCGTGATTCGAGATTTGTGGCCCACTTTTGGAGAGGTTTGCATAAAGCTTTAGGAACCACACTGGACTTCAGTGCAGCTTTCCATCCGCAGACAGATGGTCAGTTCGAGAGAACGATTCAAATTTTAGAAGACATGTTGCAAGCTTGCGTTGTAGATATGAGAGGCTCTTGGCATCGTCACCTGCCGTTGGTCGAATTTGCCTATAATAATAGCTTTCAGGCTAGCATTCAAATGGCCCCTTTCGAAGCTTTGTATGGAAAAAAGTGTAGATCCCCTCTGTGT
Organism: Puya raimondii; assembly: GCA_016920855.1. NCBI lineage: Eukaryota > Viridiplantae > Streptophyta > Magnoliopsida > Poales > Bromeliaceae > Puya > Puya raimondii. Next base: position 144,070,268 of record JABWPP010000050.1, read on the forward strand.
TGGGATGATGTTGGGGAAAGAAAACTACTCGGTCCGGAGATCGTCCAGCAGACTATTGAGAAAGCTCACTTGATCAAGGAGCATCTCAGAGCGGCTCAGAGTCGGCAGAAGAGCTACGCTGATAACCGCAGACAACCGCTTGAGTTTGAAGGCGGAGACAACGTTTTTTTGAAAGTGTGAGACCCCAGATTAGTCCTATATATGAGATATAATAGGGCTAAACTCTCAACCAGACTTAAGCATTTTCGGCGGTGGCTAGGCCGAAGAGGTTGAGAGAGTTAAGCGTGCTAGGGCGGGAGTAGTCCTAGGATGGGTGACCCCCTGGGAAGTTGGGGCGTCACAGTTGGTATCAGAGCCAATTACCAGCCAGAAGTGTGAGATGGGTCTCGGCTGAGCCGGGTCTGAATGACAGGCTAGCGAGACGTCTCACATCGCCTGGTACTTGTGAGTCTGAGCCTGACGAGGACGTCAGGGCTTAAAGCGGGGGAGATTGTGAGACCCCAGATTAGTCCTATATATGAGATATAATAGGGCTAAACTCTCAACCCGGCTTAAGCATTTTCGGCGGTGGCTAGGCCGAAGAGGTTGAGAGAGTTAAGCGTGCTAGGACGGGAGTAGTCCTAGGATGGGTGACCCCCTGGGAAGTTGGGGCGTCACAGAAAGTGTCACCTTCAAGAGGTATTTTGCTCTTTGGAGTTCATGGAAAACTTAGTCCTCGTTATGTGGGCCCTTTTGAGATACTCGAGAGAATTGGAAACTTAGCATATAGACTTGCCTTACCACCTTCTTTAGCTGGAGTGCACAACGTCTTCCATGTATCAATGCTGAGGAAATATGTCCATGATCCGAGCCACGTGGTGCAGTCCATGATCTTCCCCTCTTCTTTCCGCGCGGGCCCGCGCGACGCCGTCCGTCGTCATCACCACCGTCCGTGGCTGCCGCCGTGACTCTCTTTTAACGGCATATTTATTCGCTGTCGACGGCGCCTCGTTCGTCGTCATTCCCGTATTCGAGAAGGTCTCTTTGCATCTTTTATTTAATTTGTCTCTATCCTATTTTGGAGAACATTTAGAATATTATCTAGGATCATTTGATGTCCTTCTTTGATGATGAAACCTTGACGAATCAAATCTGATCTTGAAGAATCTATTTTAGTGTCCATGTATTCGTCAATCTTGTATCTGCTATTCGATTTATTTGTACAAACTTCACATATTGTCCATGCTTTTTGGAATGCCCATTATATGTTCAACAAAATGCCTTAGAGAAAGCATATGCCATTTGCTTTCAATTTTGATCCCTTTTGCATATAGAATCTAAGATTTCTTTTGTACATGTGATTAACCCTTCGTTTGAGTAATGCAACCATCGTTCTTTATTGGAAATTTCTTTAATGTTATCTTGCTCCGTTGAATAGTTAAATTCTTGAAACTCTCTCGTCTTTGACTGTTAATTAGGTTCCATCCAATTTAAAGTCTAAATCTCTTTTGCGTTCCGTCTCGACCTATTTGCATATATTTGTAGCCGATCTGATTAACCTACATGAGTCTATCTGAATGCAGTTATTTGTATAAGTTTTTCTTAGAAATGCATATGTCCGCTTTGTAACTTATTTTGATTAGCTTATAGAGAATCGTTTTTCTCTATTTTAGGTTCCGACGATTGACTTTCTGTGCAAATTTCGACCCGGATAGTTTCTTAGCTTAGAAGTAGCCTTCGAGGTAAGCGACCGGACACCCGTTAGTTTTTCGCAAAATAATTTAGAAAAATATGTTGATTGTGTGAAAATCTATATTTTGTAGATTTCAAAATTAAGAGTTAAGAATATTATGAAATATTTCTGAAAACTGTATTTCAACTGCTGTCACGCCCCGGGCCCTAGTGAGAGCCTACCAGGCACGTGCACAGACCCGCCGTGTACCCCAAAACAACACACAATGTACACAAGGCGTCTACAACAACAACAATCAAGTAGAAGAAGGAATACATCCTAAACAAGGTGATCAGAGCGAGAACATAATTCTACAACTAAAACAAGATCAACACAACTAAAATCTCGAGATATACAATAGAATTTATACATCTTATGTATTAACAGATCAACCAACTAACATATCTATACACCTTTCACTCAAAATACAATGAAAGGATTCCATGGTATGTCTATAACAACATCGTAGAGGCTCTAGCTAGCTGCTAACCCCTCGCCACGATCCCAAGCCTCTCCTGTTGCGGAAGGCTCTGAAACAAAAACCCAACAACAATGGGGGTGAGAACTATTAAACAATAATTCCCAGTGGGTAAGCCGTCGAGAGTGACGAATTACACCACTATAGTTGATGACGATTTGACGTCCCTCTTTCATCCTGCTATAGATCAACATTCTCGAGATCAATTTCTCTTTGAACACCTTGATTGTCCTCATACATCAGACTTGCCACTCTTAGTAGCTTCCTTTGCCGTCCCCAACGGTCTCCACGTCTCTCGCCCTTATCAAGGTGCGATCCGCATTCTCATAAGGTTTCTTGAGGTCGGCTGCCAACTGGATCAACAAGTCTTCCAGTCGCTTAATCCTCTCGTCTGCCGGCGCAAAGCCTCAACTTGGAGTAACATCATAATTGATCGCTGCTCCACCGTGCTCGCTGAAATTGCCAGTTGTTCTCTCAACTTCAGGGTCTCTCCAAATCCGGAGGATGCAGAAGTCCTGTCTCGGTTGCCTCGGCCGCTATCGAGTGCGTCGTTCACCACTCAAGCTGCAACAAGCATAACATGCGCAGGTAAGAAACACGCCAACACATCCCCACACAAAACTATAACCCCAATCATGCGAAAGTAATGAAGTGGACTTCAACTATTCCCCGATGTCACGTGGTCGGCCGCCAACGTGACCCTCCAAGGGTATAGAAGTGATTCACTCCGATCTAACTCCAACACTTTTGGAGCTTTAGAAATGACCCAATCACTTTCGCCAATATGTCACAAGAGATCCCGTCTCTCACGTTCCTATTCCTTATCGTCCAACCTGCCTAAGGTTTACTAGGTCCACTAAGACTCAACCTGGCTCTGATACCAAAATAATCTGTCACGCCCCGGGCCCTAGTGAGAGCCTACCAGGCACATGCACAGACCTGCCGTGTACCCCAGAACAACACACAATGTACACAAAGCGTCTACAACAACAAGAATCAAGTAGAAGAAGGAATACATCATAAACAAGGTGATCAGAGCAAGAACATAATTCTACAACTAAAACAAGATCAACACAACTAAAATCTCGAGATATACAATAGAATTTATACATCTTATGTATTAACAAATCAACCAACTAACATATCTATACACCTTTCACTCAAAATACAATGAAAGGATTCCATGGTATGTCTATAACAACATCGTAGTGGCTCCAGCTAGCTGCTAACCCCTCGCCACGATCCCAAGCCTCTCCTGCTGCGGAAGGCTCTGAAACAAAAACCCAACAACAATGGGGGTGAGAACTATTAAACAATAGTTCCCAATGGGTAAGCCGCCGAGAGTGGCGAATTACACCGCTAGGTCAACTGAGGCAAGATTGTGACGCCCCAACTTCCCAGGGGGTCACCCATCCTAGGACTACTCCCGTCCTAGCACGCTTAACTCTCTCAACCTCTTCGGCCTAGCCACCCCGAAAATGCTTAAGCCGGGTTGAGAGGTTAGCCCTATTATATCTTTTATATAGGATTACCTGGGGTGTCACAATTCTTAATCTGTCACGCCCCGGGCTAGTTTAAATGCGGAAAACGGGTCAATTTTTTTTTTTTTAAAGTCTAGCCCGCGCAGTGAACAGACCCGCCACAAATACAGGCACCTCTGTCTACACGGACAGAGTCTCCCCTGTATTTGCACGGCGTACCAACAACATACAACAGGATCACAATCACATTTACATTCACGATAATCCATACAATATAACATAGAGTACATTTGCATTCAGCTATCCCTACATGCTTCTAAGCACTCCTTAAGCGAAGGATGATGCAATGCACAGTACAACAAGCATCCTATTAAAAGTGTTTCCCACTCGAAAGCTTTATTTTCAAACTCTAGTAAGCATTAAAGAAGTCCAAGAAAAACCTTTTAAAATTGTTCCCACACGGAACTTCATTTTTAAAACCAGCTACCGCGAAGGGTAGACACCCACACGAAGAAATCCGAATCAGATGCTAATAATCAAAACTAAAACCCAATCTTATGCATAATAAGTCATCATCTCATACAAGTCATAAGCATTCAATATTGATCATCTAACTGAACCATTTTAATTAGTTCTAAGACTAATACAAGTAGGGAGATAACCGGGTAGGGACCGCTAATGCAGTCTAGCTAGATCGTCCTCGCATCGTACCACGAACTGACTCCTCGCCCATGCCACCTGAAAAATGGGGAGTGAGAAACCACAACGAGGTTTCCCAGTGGGTACAACTGAACCACAGGGGCATGTCGTAATCACTGAGAAACAAAGGATATATGATAACAATATAATCCGAGATCTACAGTAGCTGTGTCAGTATGAACAGAATAGATAATCAAAACGCTACTGTACAGGAAAACTAAACTGCATATGCATCAATGGAATGAAAACTCAAAATACCCAATCAGTATCCCACCATATTGGTCCGCAGACCTCAGGCGTATCCGTCAGTCATCCGCACTCATCCGCATTCGATCCATTCATGCGCCCGCAGGTCGACCTATCCGGATAGTACACCCCTTGTCGGTGGCCAAACCGACTTGGTGTCATGAATAAATGCCGTGCCGTGACTGGTCATGCAATATGCTCAATAACAAAACCGGCAAGAAGCCGATACCTGGCCGAAGCCACATCTCAGGCGAAAGGAACGCCGCATCCTGATCAAACAGATCAAATCCAAGCCGGCAAGAGGCCGGTACCTGGCCGAAGCCACAACAGATCGAAACACACGACAAGAGAGTCGATGTGTTGCCTAGACAAGAAGTCCACAAATCATAAATGCATAATCCTGCTCTACATGTCCATGACCACAAATATCCTATGCAAGTAAGGTAAGTATGAACGAATGCTGTAAAGAAGGAATCAACATGTAGAGCTATATCAAAGGAGGGACAGGGAATAGTGATACCGACTACTCCGTAGGCTCACCCACCTGTCGTACTCGCGTCGGGAACCTGGACGCGAAGCAGATCAACCAGACCTACGATAGGTCCACGAGTCAGAAATATGTCCCAAAGGACTCTACATATGCATCTCACACAAATCCCAAAACCCGAGACTCGATTTCCCAAACCGATCTCCGTAAATCACCGGAACTCCCGAAATCGCACCGGGACGTCCCCGGGACACTCGAATAGTCCCGAAATGTACCGACTCGATCCACGAGTCAACCGCTGCCCCAAAACACTTCCATTTGGGTGTCTTGGCAGCGAACACAAGATCGAACATCGAAACGATTATCGTCGGACAATCGTTCAGATATGGGTTCCCGTAAATGTCGATTTCGACACTGGAACCCACTGCCGCTCACCGGGCATCTCCGAATACACGGGACGGCCGAGACAACCAGCCAACAAGGCTCAGCGGCAGCCCACAAGTCACACACATTGCGTCGGAAGTTTTCGAGCCGAAAACCACGTTTCGTCGACGGATTTCATCGGGAAACGCTCCGAAAATCCATTTTCGGACAACCGAAGGATAGCGGACCTTGGACAATCAGTCCACGAGTCACACGTAGTCCATACATACTGCCCACAGGAACCACTCGGTGTAAAATTACATAAAAGCCCTCAACTTTTCATAAAATCACATTACTTTATGTGATTTAACGGACATTATGGGTCGTTACGACCAACCGAGGGTCTTCGGGGTCAGCCGAGACACGCACTGATAGGTCTCGACATGCCAGAGGCCATGCTCACAATTCGCAGCACATCCGGACACTGTGGAGCGCGCGGGTGCGACGCGAACTTCAGTGAACAACACGCGCTGCACATAAACCGCGCTTACGCCGCTAACCAGCAACTCGCTGACCCAGTGGAAGGTGAGCACGATGATCGGCACTGATCATAGATCACCGTGCTCACATCTGGAGGCATCGGGGTGGCCCCGGATTGCCGGAACGGCGAGCCGAACCCCAAGGCAGTGCGCTGTCAGCAAAATAAAAGCTTACCGGGACTGGGGCAGCACGGGGTTGGCCGGCGGCGGCCGGACGGCAGGTTCACCGGCGGAAGGGGGGCGCGGCCGGTGGAGGAGGGTCGGGGCTTGCATCGGCCGGCGGTGGGAGGCAGCCGGAGGGGCGGCGGACCAAGCTCGGGCCGCCATGCACAACTCAGGCTGAGCTTGGATTTCCGGCCAACGGCGGCTCCGGCGGCGGCGGCGGCGGCTGCGGCAGGGGCGGGTGCGGCCGGCGAGGGGAAGCCGAGGCTCGCCTCAGGTGGCGGCGGGAAGTGGTGCCGGCGACGGGCCTCGATGCCCTAGCCCGCAACGGTTCAGGCCGGGCTCAGGTGGCCCTCCAGGCGGCGGCGATGGCCGATGATGGGCCGGACGGCGACGGGGACCTCGCCGGGGTCACGAGGGATGAGGGGGAGGCCGGCCCGAGCAGTGGCGGCGGCGCGCAAGGTTGCACGGCCGCCCGCAAGCTCCAGACCAGATCGCGGCCGCGGCGGCGTCCGGCGTGTGCGGCAGCAGCGGCGATGGTCAGGTCGGGTGCGGCGATGTCAGGGAGCCGAGACAGGTCGGATGTTGCCTTCGTGAGGCGGCGGCGGCGGTTCCTGGTCACCACTAGCCCGCACGAGCTCCAGGTGGCGCCGGCTGGGCTCTCGGGGCAGCAACGGCGCCGGGGATGGCCGGGGGCGACGGGACGGCACCCCGGAGGTCGGTGGCGGCGCCGGCAACCCACAGGAACACCAGAACCACTTCTTGGGTGGATCTGACCCGAGAAGAAGTGATTCGAGGGAGGGAGAGAAGGTGGAGGAGATGAGGGAGAGGGTCCAGCGGTAGTTACGGCCGGCGGCGGTGGCCGGCGGCGGCCGGCGGCGGCAGTGAGGTAAGCCCGAGGGGAGGGGAATGGTCAGGTCGGCTGAGAGGGGTGGAGGTGCACTTAGGGTTACACTAAAACTCAACTATATAGTTTGATATTTTTGCAATTTGGTCCACAAAAACCCCATAATTCATTATGGGTCCCTCACAGCATGCACATTTTCCGAATACGTACCTTCACGTTGAGTTTCGCGCATTTTGATACATAAAACATCGAAACTTTTCGCAAAGCATCCAATTTTATCTTTTGACCCTTCCTCGGAAAACACGTTACATCCAGCGATTCGTCCGTCGAACTTTCAAACGGATTATGCCAGTACGTTCAGCACTGTCGAGACATCGAACTCATGATTTTGTTTCATTAGATTTGATTGCCGATTCGCAGATCAATTATCCTCTTTACGGTTCACATGTATAATTACAATTTGGTCCCTCAACCATTAAGTAGCTTTTCTCGGAAACCGTGTGTCAACTCCAAAATCTGTTAGTGCCATCAAGTCCAAAATAGTTGGACAGTCGAAAACGAGCTATTGGACCACTAAGAACGGAGTCCGATACACTCCGGAAGCCATCTCTAATCATCGGCCTATCCGGAAAACCAGAGTTACTATTCACTTAAGTGAATCTTTAAAATCACGTAACTCTTTCATTTTAAAATATTTTCTCCCGAAACTTGACGAGTGATTATGTAATTAAAATACACACATAAACATCGTCAACGGAGAGTTAAATTACATAGTAAAATTCTCGGTCTTTACAAAGATAGTATAAGCTGAAACATAAGGCATAAAACATTAAATGTTAAACAAATAGTTCTACAACTATCATGCCTCCAAATGACTAAATCATCTACATGAACATGAACATGTTCTACTGTCATATGTTCAACTTTTAATTACACCAGTTTACATGCATGTCAAATTAATGCCATGATTATTGGTTATAAAGAATCTTTCTATTCTCATCTTAATACCAAGCCACTATACTAATCATCATAAGTATAGGCTAATGCCACTATGGATGCTCATGCAAGTGATGACTAATACAAATGTCCAACTATGATGCATGCATCCAAATGATGTCAAGCTAAGTAATGCCACACGATGCAACTCACTACTATGTCCATACACTATATGTATATGCATCAACCATCTGTGATGTACTATTTCCAGTTTACTTAGCTCATACCCAATCAACAAGGGGACTTACACAAGGTAAAGTCCCAGCTGTGCCCTGCCTAGTGGCCCCGTGGTAGTCAACATTCTCCCGTAGACAATGAGACTTCCCCACGGCAATCCATTTCGGCGCTCGACATCGCACGGCGACCTACAATCGCAAAGACCAACTCCGGAGTGTCAGCTTGTAGGGAGCGACCCTCACAAGCAAGCGCGGAAGAGCCCAAAGGCAACAAGTCATAATCAACATATAATGTCATGTTCGTCATGTCTCTAACATGGAATAGCCAACCAATGTCCAAAGGATCTAACATTATGTCATAATATCAACCTAGTTATTCACCTAAGTGAAATATAATATGCTTAACCTCACACTATGTCAAAATATGTCATATCATATTTATTACATTCAATAGCCAATATGCTAATTGTCAACAATGTCATGTTGTTCTCAAATTGTCCGTTGGTATATCCCTACCAATATGCACATGTCTCTAACATGTAAATGCTCACCTCTCGGTTTACTAAGTTCATAAACCATGCATTATTCTAATGCCATGTCCAATGCATTATACTAATGCTATAACCAATACATTTCAATGCCGTAACCGATGCATTCTACAAATGCTATAATCTATGCATTATTCTAATGCTACAATTCATGCATTCTACGATGCCAACAAGACCATAATCCATGCCATGCATGAGCTACATCAACCTCTACTACATAGAGTATAAAAGTCATCATGCCAGTATTCATTTAACCAATTGAACTCATGTTTAGCCAATTACAATTATCAAATACAAAGAGAATCCCTTTCCTCATGTCTTAAACATGGAATCATTCCACGACCAAAAGGTCGAGCCCAATGTCAACAATGCCCGTCACAGTTGCTTACCTAGATGAGGTGCAACATACTTATTTTGCATTTATCATATCCTTTCTTTTCTCTATACAAGCATACTTTAGTATGCGAAGAGAATTCACTAGTCCATCAACCAAGTAGTGTCTCATATGACACTCCTTTCTAGCATGCATATCTTAATTAGCATTTCATAAATGCATCATTACACTACTAGTGTAAATACTCTAGCATGCATGTTATTCTCATAATGCCATACTTTATGGAATATGCACTTTTCATATACAACATATATACTCCATGCAATCACAACTTCCATCATGTCATAATTATCATAATTAAGCATCTAATCAATCCTATAACAAGATAGGAGACATATGGGGAGTTCACCCATTTCGGTGAGGTCAGACCCACCGGAAAATCGTCAAAACCTCGCAGTACTTCAAAACGAAGTTGTCCCCCGAGCTTCACATACCCTAAGATAATTTTCCAACGGGTTACAAGTTTCGAACGAACAAATTCGAAAACTACCAAAATTCATGAGGTAAATGGGTGAAAAATATCTTGAGCAAGTAGAACTTGTTCTAAGTCCAAATTGAGGTTAGAGATCTTCAAATCCAACCTACAACAATATTCTACACCCATCAATTCAACCTCAAGAGCTCACAATCACGAAACCCTAAATAAAATCCTAGTTTTCATGAAACTAGGTTTACATTCAAATTTTCGTGTAATACCCATGAAAAGGGGTTGTAAGAGAATCACTCACCATCTCAAGAGCCTCAATCCAAGCTAGCAAGTGCTAGGGTTGAAGTTTGATCCACAATAGGCTCATCTCATCCATCCCGAGCTCCCCACAAAGCCTAGAAGCACTCCTCCATGAAGAAAATGGAGAAAGAAGAGATCAAATCCATTATCTAGAGGGTTGGAGAAGAGATAATCTAGAGAGAGAGGGGAAAACCCTACCTTTCCTTCTCCAAGCCTCAGCACAATGAGGGCTGTGAAGGGGTGAAGGGGTAAGTTGTAATGGATGCAACAATATCCCCATAAGCCCCTCCAAAGACCTAAATTGCAAAATTGCACAAAATGTAATTTCTGCACTGTATTCCGGTATGCGTATGGGCATACCGGTATCAGGCCAGAAATCCCGCAAACCCGAGCCTCGGCCAAAAAGGCCACGCAACAGTATTCCGGTATGCAACCCTCAGTACCGGAACAAAAGACTTCAGTACCGGTACGCCAACATCAGTACCGGAATGCCAGTCTAATTCCGGTATCAGACGTCGGATTCCGCAGAGCCCGAGAGCTGCGCAAAATCAGATCTCACTGGATTCCGGTATCCCAAAACCAGATACCGGTATACAATGTCAAAACTGCAGTTTTTACAGATTTTGACTTTCGGAGTCCGTTTTCGCACTTCCCAAGTCCCGAAAATACTCCCAAGTCCACCAAACTCAACCCAAAACTCCAGAATAGTATAAGCCACTATTCTCTCACTAGAACTCCGCAATTTGCTAAAGTTCAGTGTGCTACAACTACGATTGACAAGTTATTTTATCAAAAGAATTTCTTTGCAATTGAATAATTTGTTTTGTAAAGCAGTGACTGGTGAATTTTTGAATTACAATGTCCCTTGGTATTATCCTATGCTTTGTTGGCCATGTCGACATGTACTTTGTTATAGAAGCTAGCTTCGTCTTTGTGTTGCGCCCTCGGGTGCCTGCGCCTATCTGCGCATCTATTTTGTTTGCGCTTTCGAGCGTATTTGTTTTTTACATGCACTTTCGCGTGCCTCTGTTCTGTTATGGATCTTCGGATGCCTCTGCTTTGTTTGCGCCTTCAGGTGCCTTTGGATCTCGCCAACGGATCAAAAATATAGTGAGTAACCGGAGACTTAATATTTATTTTGTTTATCTGCTGGGAAAAGAAATGTTTTGTAAAAGTGTATTCGCTATTCGATCTGAAATTTAAGTTTTGGTAACCTTTATTTTCTGAGAATTTTACAAATTAAAAACCAGTCGCTTAAATAAATTTTTGTATGAGAATTTACTTCAGAGCATTGTTATATATTTATTTGTATGCTTAATCTGACTAATGTGGTGTATGGTTGCTTACCCAGGTACCGAGACTGATTCGCGGGGCAGGGCTGAGACCGAGTGAACGTTAGACTTAGCTAGTCTTTTAGTTTAGTTTCTTTTGTTTTATGTCTATTTATTTAGATATGAATTTTTGGATTTCGTAAACTATCTTTTGCCTAGCCGCTTTTGTTTGTTATTTCTTCGTACCTACATTTTGTTGCTTATGGCATCTGTTTAGACTATACTTCGTCTACGTTTTGTAATAAGGTTTAGTTTCATTTACGTTAGAATTCGTTTTGATTCTAGTCGAATTCAGTTGTTAGTCTCATCTCTTGATTATTCTTTGGATATAGTAGAAAATTCTGTAAACATCATTTTGCATTTTTTCTGTCTTGCTCTGTAGCCTTGCGTACTTGCTATTTTAGCAGGTATGCGGCGTCTGTTACGTCTCGGGTTCGGGGCGTGACATTAAGATCAGTCAAGCCTATGTTGCATGATGCCTTGTGCGCAATGTGTGTAAAATTTTGGTTCAAATGCAATTGTTTATTGTAATTATAATTATGTTGTAATTTAAAGGGTTGTAATTATTACAAGCCATTTTGTTGTAAATTATATTTTGCCATTGCGATGTAATATTGATTGTGTGATGTAAAAGGCTTGACTGACTAAAAATAGATCTAAATTGTGTAGGAGTGTGATATCATGGTGTCATTATAAAAGTATAATAATTTCAAATTGGAATAATTAGTATAGTCACCAAAGAGACCCTAATTATGAAAAATTGAAATTTTGGTTACGTTGAAGTTCAGTGACATCAAAATTGTGCTTAATATATGGAATAATAGCACCGCCCAAAGGAGGGTTATTATTATCAAATGTAAGTAGAAATAGATAGTAAGATTATTTATTAATGCACGAAGTGTTCTATACCTAAAGGTATAACATGGACTTGTTATTAATAAATATAACCTACTAATCTATACTGAGACTGTTTTCATAATTATGAGCAAAGCTTCTAGAGTGTTGCAATCTCGCCCAAAGGAGAGGCTGCAATGACTCCTAAGCATGCTCATAAAAATAAATCATAATGTGGGTATGTTTATTTATTTGCAGTTATTCCTACATATGTTGTGATTGATAATAGCGATCACATTCCTTACTTAAATGAATCAAATTTTTCTGAATGGAAAGAAAGAATTATGTTTACATTAGGGTGCATGAATTTAGACTTGATTTTTCGAGTGGATGAACCATCTCCACTTAATGCTATAAGCACTGATGCTGAAAAGGCCTAAAAGGAGAAATGGGAGAAATCGAATAGGCTTATGTCACGCTCCGGGCTAGCTCTAGATGCGGAAAAACGTGCTATTTTTTTTTTTTTTTTTTTGAAAGCCTAGCCCGCGCCACGTACAGACCCACCACAAATACAGGGTCTACTGTACACACGGACAGAACCTCCCCTATATTTGCACGGCGTCCACAACATACAACAGGATCACAACCACCATTCATTCATCACGACAACACAACATCACAAGAGATTCATACAGCTAGCCGTCCTTAAACCTGTATGAATCTAAGCAAGTCCTTAGGCGAAGGATGATGCAATGCACAAACAACAGATCATTCTAGAAAATTGCTCCTTACCCAGAAGCTTTATTTTGAAATCCTAAGCTCAAACATTGAAGAATCATTTGAAAACTGTTCTCCACACGAGAACTCTCTTTTTGAATCACAAAAGCCGAACGATTGGAAATCCATTTGAAAACCGTTTCTCACACGGAAACCTTTATTCGAAAGCGCTACCACGAGGGGTAGAAAACCAAGGCGTGCGATAAAAGCCACAATGATAGAACAAAAGCATCGACGTCCTCACACGGAAACTACACCAAAATCACAAGATCTAAGCATGCAAGACAATCACATAAGAATACTAAATAAGTCCACAACATATAAGCATGCTAGATAATATCCAAAAGGTAACTGAACCACAATCACATCTAACTGATAAGGGTAGGGTGATAACCAAATCTGGGAAGTAGCCTCACAAGTCGGAACCTCTAGAGCTACTATCTAGGCGTGCCTCGCAGCGTCCCGACACTCACCACCCTGCTCACCTGAAAACAACAACGAGGGCGGGGGGTGAGAACATGTAAACATGTCTCCCCTCCCAGTGGGTACCGCAAGCCGACGAAGGCGAGGCGTACACACCGGCACGAGGGTCAACAAAAGATAGATAAGGTATACAGTAGCACAAGTAAGTATGAGGCTGACATACAACTGAAACAACTATGCTACTGTAAGCAACTAGTATATGCATCAAAGGAGATAACTACAAAGTAGACCCAATCTATAACCACCGGGACGTATCCCTGGCACTGTCACAACCTGCTCAACCATCGGCACATAACCTCCGCAGATGCACGTGCTAAGAGGCTCACGGGTCGGATGCACGCGACCCTTTTTCGAAAAAGAACACGCCCAGGCGGTGGATCAGACCGCGGGTGTACGTGAAGTGCTAGAAGAGCTGTGACGATCGATGCGAATGCTCAATCCACAGAACGGCAACAAGCCGTGAAGCAACTAATAACCACAACGAGGATCGCTCGGAACAACGGCGATCACCACCGACCAACTAGGTCGTCTCAACAATCATGAAAACCACAACTACTCTACTATTCAAGCACGCATAAGTAGAGTCAACGGGAGTCAAGTGAACTAATAACTGTAATGCAAGAGAAAGGATAGAAAGGTATCACCATAGTCCACTGAACCGACTCCGGATCGAAGTACCCACCTGTCGAAAGATCAAGTCTAACACCGACGGCTCTCGGGAACCGCGACAGGACCTACGAAAGACTCACAGGGTCAAGGTCCACCAAGTCGACGCTAAACACAAAGCTCACACACATCCCGGAACCGACGGATCGCCCGGGAAACCCACCGGGATGATCCCGAACCACACTAAGCTCTACAGGGGTACCAAACAGCCAACAAAGTCCCTCGCTGTCCCTGAACACACCAAACCAAGTGACGGGACAGCGAGCACAAGCTCGGGGTGCCACGAACACCAAACGCACCCGAAAAGGCTTCCCGGGTTCCCGAAAATGCCGAATTGGCACCGGAACCCCACATCACTCATCCGCTGTCCTCGGAACTTCGGGACAGCGATGAGGAACAGCTAACGAGGCTAAACGACGAAGCCAAGTCGCTCGTGAAAACAGCGAGTGAGTCGCACGACTAGAAACACACGTTTCGCCTATTAATTCATCGAAAAACGCGTCGAAAATGAATCCGAATCTCCACGAAAGGCGAAGGGGTTGGACAACCAGTCCACAGGGCCCTAAGAACCAAGCCCTTGCTGCCCATAGCACCGCAACATTGCCACGAAAGCCGAAGTCCACAAACAAGCAACTTATACAAACATACAAGCAATAAACGAAGCCGCTAGAGCAAACCGTACGTCCGCACAACCTTCCACAAGCACCAGCGGATAGGTAACGACGTCACGAAAACCGTGCTCACAGTCCCCCTGTGACAGGACTAGTCGCAAGCCGGGAAATCCCATAAAAATAGTGAGCACAAGCACAAAATCAAGCATAACTAAGGCCGATCGAGCAAACCATACATCCGCACGACCTTCCGCAACCACCAGCGGATAGGCAACGACGTAACGGAGGCCGTGCTCACAGCCTTGCTGCGACAGGAACAGTCGCTGGCCCAGCAATTGCATAAAAACAGTGCCACAAACACTAATGAAGCTCGACAAAGGCCAAACAGCAAAATAATCCACCAAAATGGAAAACTAGGGTGAGCATGATGATCAGCGCGTCGTCGAGATCATCGTGCTCACCTTCCCGAGCTTCGGGAGGCAACAGAGAGCTCAAACAACTCAAAAAGGCCAAAACAACCCAAAAATGGCCCCCGGCCGGAGCAACAAGCTCCGGCCGGCTGCCGGCCGACATGCAAGGCCGGCGGCGGCCAGGAATGGGTGCGGGGGACCCAAGGAGAAGGGGGCTCACCTCAGCCGGCGGCGGGAAGCGGCGGCGGCGGCGCGGGGAAGAGGACAGCCCACGGGTTGGCTAGGGCTCGTCGCCGCGGCAACGGGCGGCGACGGCGGCCGGCGGCGACGCGAGCACCGGCAAGAGGGGCCCGCCGGACACCGGTTGGCCGGTGACCGCGACAAAAACGGCGGCGGGTGGCGGCGGCGGAGCTGGCTCGGCCACGGCTGCCCTAGCGCCCCCACCGAGGCTTGCGGCGGCTGCGGCGGCGCTCCGGCGGCACGGCGACTGCCGGGAAAGAAGGAGGCGGCGCCGAAGGTGACGGGGGAGACGAGGCTCACCCTCCCGAGCTGCGGGCGGCGGCGGCGGCCTGGGCTCACCAAGCTCGGCCAGCTGCTGCTCCAGCAGTGGCCGCAGCAGCTTGGCGGCGGATCCCGGCGACTCCCGGCGGCAGGGCGACGGCGGTGGGGGGGTCGTGCCACCTCAGGGGAGCTCCGGCGTGGGTTTCCTCTGGGTGCACACCTCCGGGAAGAAGAAGAAAAGAAGAAGAATGAGAAGAAGAAGAAAAAGGGGAGGAGGAGATGGCCGGAGGACTGCGCCGGCCAGGGATGGTCGGCGGCGGCCGGAGCAGGCTCGGGGGAAGCTAAGGGGCAGGGGGAGAAGTGGCTCTCAGCTGGGGTGGCTGAGGAATAAAGAGAGAGGGAGAGAGGGAGAGAGAGGGGGTAGCTCAACTACCCTCACCTACTACACCCACACACACACTCCACCACCCACTCCACACAATTACATAAAAGCCCCTCAAACCCCACAAATTACCTCTGGGTCCCCCACAGCAGGTACAAAGAGCCCAAACACCCCTCCACAAGCAATCTCACGGGAAACGGTGCGAGAACAGGTCTAAAACGCGAAACCAAAAAATGTGACACTCGACCTCTCGGCGAAGAAGATGGAAGATCTCCCAAACCGTTCATCGCATGCCGACGCGGATCACGCCATCGCGTTCAGCACTGCCGAGACATCGAACTTACCATTTTGGATCGTCAGAATCGGACTCCGGTTCGCGCCGTTAAGCCGTTCACTCTCCGCGATGAAAATCCAAAAACACAAAACCCCAATAAAACTCACTTATATACATATATATATATATATAAATACATGTATATATATACGTATACTGATCAAAACACAGTATCAGGGGAGAGGAACTCAGAATCCAAATTTCCAAAATTCGAATTCTCACAGCTTAGCCTCCTGCTTATGCAGGCTCATGTTGGCAAGAATATTTGTGGCTCTATTTCTATTTGCACAACAGCTAAAAGTTTTATGAAGGCCATAGAGGATCAATTTGTTAGTTCTGACAAAGCTAAAGCAAGCACCCTAATGTCTAAGATGGCTTCCATGAAATACTCGGGCTCAGGGAGCATTCGTGAGCACATTATGGAGATGAAAGATATTGCTATTTAGTTGAACGAGATGGAGTTTACTATTTTTAAAACTTTTCTTGTCCACTTTATATTAAATTTCCTACTAGCTGAGTACGGTCCCTTTAAGATCTCCTATAACACACAGAAGGAGAAGTGGTCTATTAATGACCTACTGTCAATGTGTGTTCAAGAGGAAGAGAGAATTAAAGGAGAGAGAGTGCAAAGTGCACATTTGGTCTCTCACCATACTGCCAAGCTGGAAAAGGTAAGGGAGGACCCTTTATGAAGAAGCAAAAGACTAATCCATCAGCTGGGACATTTAACTCTGGTGGTAAATACAAAGTCAAATGCTTTTTCTGCTATAAGAAGGGCCACACAAAGAAAGAATGTGTTGTATAAAAAGTGGTTGGAGAAGAAAGGTAACTCCTTATTTGTCTCTTATGAGTGTAATTTAGTTAATGTTCCTCTTTATAGTTGGTGGATTGATTCAGGTGCTACTATGCACATTGCCAATAATGTGCAGGGATTTCTAAACCAGAGGGAACCAACTGAAAGTGAACGTAACATCTTTTCGGGCAACAAGATGGCGTTATGTGTGAGGGCAGTTGGTACCTATAGGCTGGTTCTAGACACGGGTTACGTGCTAGATTTGGACGACACCTTTTATGTACCTTGTTATAGTAGAAATCTTATTTCAATTTCTAGATTAGACAGAGGCTACTCTTTTATCTTTAAAAATTTTAGTTTATCCATCTACAAGAACTCTGGTATAGTAGGTTTCGGTTACCTAACTGATGGCTTGTATCAACTTAATCTTAATTTGAAGAATCTTTGGTCGTCCAGCATGCATCAATTGGCAACAAGCGAAGTTTATTAAATGAACAATCTTCCATACTATGGCACAAGAGACTTGGGCATATCTCTAAGGAGAGAATTCAAAGGCTAGTAAAGGAAAAGGTGTTAGCGCCCCTAGACTTTACTGACTTTGATACACGTATTGATTACATAAAGGCAAAGCAAACCAATATCTCCAAAAAGAGTGCCAAAAGAAGCAATGCTATTCTTTAAATTATGCAAACGGATATTTGTGGACCATTCACCCCTTGTATTACGGCTAAAAAGTACTTTGTCACCTTTATAGGTGACTATTCACGTTACATGTATCTTTACCTATTGTCTGATAAGGCAGAAGTATTCAAGCCTTTAAAGATTATAAGACGGAGGTAGAGAAATAGTTAGGTAAAGTGATAAAGGTAGTTAGATCGGGCAGAGGTGGCAGATACTATGGTCGATCCACAAAAATGGGACAAAGAGAAGAACCATTAGCACAATATCTTAGAGATGAAGGTATTATGTCATAGTACACAATGCCTGGTACACCTAGCAAAAATGGTGTAGCAGAAAGAAAAAATCGCACGCTTAAAGAGATGGTCCGTGCTATGCTTTGTCATTCTACCCTTCCTTTAATATTGTGGAGTGAAGCTTTAAAGACAGCACCATATGTGCTAAATAAAGTTCCTACTATGACTGTTCAGAAAACTCCATATGAGCTTTGGACAGGTAGGAAACCATCGTTACACTATATGCACATTCGGAGTTGTCCTGCTGAAGCTAAGATTTATAACCCACATGAAAAGGCATTTAATCCTAGGACAACTAGTGGATATTTTATTGGCTATCCAGTGAGATCAAAGGGTTACAGATTTTATTGCCCAGGACATACACCTAAGATTGTAGAAAAAGGAAAAGCTAGATTTCTTGAAAATAGCAACTCCAGTGGAAGTGACATACCTCGTGAAGTTAGTTTTGAGGAGTCACAAGGTTCATCAGGTGATATGGAAACTGCAATACACATTCCTGTTAGTGTGATTCAAGTGGAAGAGCCAATCACTTTAGAACCAATTCTCGACCCAGTTGTTGCAGTAAAGCCACAATCAATTCAACCGCCGCAAGATGCGGATCAAGGTACAAAATTGTGGAGATCTACAAGAATAAAAAAATTCGCTACCCCTTCTAATTATGAGGTGTATCTTCAAGATTTGGAAGACATAGATGATCCTATTTCCTTTTCACAGGCCATGGAGAGTGAATACTAACGCAAGTGGTTTGATGCCATTATGCCCGTTTTCCGCATTTAAACTAGCCCGGGGCGTGACAGATTAAGATGGTATCAGAGCGTGAACAATCACAGTTAAATTCACAAGCTATCTAACTGAACCACTGGCTAGGATGACCCTAGGAAGACCTAAGGTTTATAAGCACGTGAGAGCACGGGGTTGTGGGATTGAGTCCCGGTAAGTTGGTCGAGTTTTATTAACTCAAGGTTTATTGTTGTTTCGTTACCCCGTGTTTGTTTTTCAGTTGCGGTGCAGACTTGTGTCTCTACTGGGAGTGGTGGCGGATTAGCAGACAGATATCGAGTGGTAGGGTGATGTGCACCTGGTAAAACCACTCGAGACAGATGTTGATATTGAGGTTCTAGGCAGTGGCATCTGCTGGGCCTTAACTGACGGCTGAGCCGTGATTTCTTGGCCCCACTTTCCTTGTAGAGCACGAGGTCCACTGCGGGCATCTCTATGGAGACGATACTGTGTGTGGTTACAGCCACGACAGTTGATGGAGCTGTGTGAGTACAGCTCGAGGTTTCTAAGTACAATCGCTTGGGTGATTGCAGTGTGGATATTGTTTCCTCAGACTCTGTGAGTATGGCTTTAGGGCCTAGTCGTCCCTATTAAGAGCTCATGTACGATTGCAGGCATCTCGATGGAGATGATGATTGTACAGCTTTGACCACGAGTAGTGCGTGGGCCGCTGATGTGCGGCCCGAGGTTTGTTCACCGACCGCTTGTACGGTTGCGGTGTGAGTAGGGTTTCTTGAGCCTTGGTGGGTAGAATCGTGGTGTTTACCCTACTATATTCTCTAATGGTGACGTGTGTCACTGAGAGAGGAGCGAATCCAAGTATGGATAGTTGAAGTAAGGCTTGAAGATCGAGTTGATGATCGCATTTAGCTTATGCAGTTGGCGACTCTATGTCGCGGATAATTCCTATTCTTGTTGTTGGAGCCATAGTACTCCTAGAGAGTCGGCTCGATGGCTGGTCCAATCTCGAATATCGACTTCCGTGGTCGATATTTATTAATGTTGTGGTGCACTCTGGTGCAGCATTGTGAGATTGGATGACTTCGTGCTGGTGTCACTTCTCCAACGTGGCGTTGGAGATGGATTTACGGTATTTTGCTTTTCTTTTGATAAATGCGTTGGCTGCAGACAACATATTGTCAAAAGTTAGGACGAAATGCCCTACCCCTCTTTTGGGAGTATTTGGATTGGGATATTGTGTTTCCCGTGTAGATAACCTTTATGGATGATCTCATGCAAAGGTTAGAATCATGGTCACCTCCGACCACGCAGTGTATTCTGAGTTAGCCCTTGGCAAAGTTATGTAAAATTATGAGTTAACCTCACCAATGGTATGTACTTCGGTGATGGTCTGGTTGTATACGAACCAGTAGCCAGGTCTCGCGTAGTTAAAGGGATAATGCACCCTCAGTCGCAATTTATATTGCATTCCTAGAAGGTGTAAACTTTGCTAGGCACGTGAACTGAGCCTGGCCTTTGGCTCAGAAGTTGATGCAGGTGCTTGAATGCTAGGTACATGACGTGGTTAAACACGGATAATTATGAGAGTGGATTGCTCTTCTGGTCACTTGACGATCGATGCATCTGGGTCTTGTTGAGACAGGCATCGGATGTGGTCCGGGACATTGCATCGCTGGTCCCATGCGGATTTCAGCGACCGGGTTTCGTGGAGACAGATGTTGAGCACCACTGATGGTTTTGATAATATGTACCGATTCGCAACCCTGTTGCGGACACCCGTGGACCTACATGTCGAACCGCATGTACCTGTAGCTGGCTCACTTGTAGAGCTCAACTAGTTGTGATAGCCTCAGACCTTTTTGGGCTAGGCGCATGGTTTGGTCTTGGACCAAGGAATGTCATAATACCGCTAGTGGGTTTTTAAAACTAAGGGTTTGACTTTGATCCGTTTGTATCTCAAACTGGTGGAAGACTGTAGTCTCCAAATCGGACGTTATTAACGCAGGTTTTGGGACAACGATATGGCTTCACTCGTTGTGAGCATGTTGACGTTGCTGGTAAGTTGGAGTGCGTCGTTTCGGACTCCGAAAACATACTCCAGACTTATGGTGTTGTCTCGAGATTTTTCCTGCATGAACCTTTGACGTAGTTGAGTTAGTTACTGCTACGTGGACCAGATTTGGTGGATCTTGAGTTTCTGAGTGAAGAATCATTATCCCAGTTTTGGAAGAGTGTACAGCAAGCTTTGAGTACGAAGCTGAACTTCAATACGGCTTTCCATCCCCAGAGCGACGGACAGTCTGAGCGAGTTATTCAGACTCTTGAGAATATGCTACGTGCATGCGTCCTGAATTATGGTGACGGGTGGTTCAAGTACCTGTCACTGGTGGAGTTCGCCTATAACAACAGTCGTCAGGCGAGCATTGGGAAGACACCGTATGAGACTTTATATGGGCGTCGATGTCGGTCCCCTATCAGTTTGGACGACATCAGAGAACGCCGGATGATCGGGCCGGACTTAGTGGCGGATGCAGAGATGAAGATTCGCATTGCTAGAGAACGATTATAGACTGCATAGAGTCGGCAGAAGAGCTACGCGGACCATCGGCATTGTGACCTGAAGTTTCAGGTGGGCGAGCATGTTCTGCTCAAGGTTTCACCGTCCAGAGGGATCAAACGGTTCAGTTTGAGGGGCAAGCTTAGTCCGAGATATGTGGGACCGTTTGAGATCTGGGAGCGCGTTGGTCCGGTGGCGTACAGGTTGGCTCTACCTCCGAGTCTCGCCCAAGTACATGATGGCTTCCACGTGTCCATACATCGGAAGTGTAGTTCTGATCCGTCCCATGTCAGCAGTCCGACGACTATTCAGCTTCGGGAGGATCTGACCTACGATGAGGCTCCGACGCGGATATTGGCACGTGAGGAGAAATAACTGCGGAACCGGAGCGTTCCGTATGTTAAAGTTCAATAGGCTAATCATGAGGAACGCGAAGCGTTATGGGAGCTTGAATCAATTATACGGGAACGTTATCCACATTTACTTGAGGGGTAAATGTATTCAAGTTTCGGGGACGAAACTTCTTTTAAGGGGGGAATGATGTAAAGACCGAGATTTTTACTATGCAATTTAACTCTCTGTTGATGATGTTTATGTGTGTATTTTAATTACATAATCACTCGTCAAGTTTCGGGAGAAAATAATTTAAAGTGAAAGAGTTACGCGATTTTGAAGATTCACTTAAGTGAATAGTAACTCTGGTTTTCCGGATAGGCCGATGATTAGAGATGGATTTCGGAGTGTATCGGACTCTGTTCATAGTGGTCCAATAGCTCGTTTTCGACTGTCCAATTATTCTGGACTCGATGGCACTAACGGAATTTGGATCTGACGCACGGTTTCCGAGAAAAGCCTACTTGATGGTTGAGGGACCAAATTGTAATTAAAAATGTGAACGGTAAAGGGGTCTATTGACCTGCGAATCGGCAATCAATCGAACGAAACAAAATCGTGAGCTCAATGTCTTGGCAGTACTGATCGTACTGGCATAATCCGTTCGAAAATCCGACGGACGGATCTCAAGATATAACGAATTTTCCGAGGAAGGGTCAAAAAGTCATTGTTCGTATTTTAAGAAAATTGCTCATATTTTATGTACCAAATTGCACGACATTGGACCGGGAGGTACCTACGCGCAAAATACACGCGCTGCGAGGGACTCAACTGATAATAGTTGGCGTTGGTGGGCTAAGTTGCAATTTGTCAACTTGTATATAGGTGGTTTTAGGGTTTTCTCTACACAAACCCTAACCCTAGGCCACTCCCTCCCTCCACAGCCACCCAGCCGACATCCCCACCCCCCTGCTCCTCCCTCTGCGCGCAACTGCCGCCGCCGACGACCCTTTTTCCGGCCGGCAGAAGGTGCAACCCCGGCATCACACCATTCTCCTCCCTCTGTCCATCTCTGCTAGGGACCAACCTGAGGGAAACCACATCTACGGGCTCCCTCCCTGCGGCGTCCCCGGACCTCCGACGAGCCTCTGGCCGGTCGTCGCCGTCCCTGCGCGCCGCCGCGGCCGCTGTGAGCAGACTGCACCCAGTCCTGCACAGATCTGGCCGGATCTGCGTGGGTTTCCTCTCCCCGCGTCACCGCCGTCCTAGAACGTTTGGACTACCCTCCTCCGGCCTCAGGCGACCCGCCGCCGCCGTCCTTGGGAGCCCCGGCCATCGCCGTGGCCGCTGGATCTGAGTGACCCGAGCCCAGACCGAGCGGGCTCGATCTGTTCCAGCGCCGCCACCGCCGCCTTCTGCCGCCGGCCAACCCGAGCCCCGGCCTCCTTGGACCTCCCGCACCCGTCGGCTGCCGGCAAAACCGCCGCCGGAGCCGCCGCTTGCCGGGAACAAAGCCCGACTTTTTGGGTGCTCCCGGGCTAGGGCATCTTCGCCTGCTCCTCCGGCTGCCTCCCGCCGCAGGATACTGTGTACGGCGACCTCCCCCGGCCGGCCGCACCTGCCCCCCCGCCGGCGCGCCCACCGCCGTGCCGCCGCCGGCCGTGCCCTAGCTCCCTCTGCCCGGTAAGCCCTGTTTACTGCAGTCTGTGCATGGATCTGAGTTCGGATCAATATTCCGATGATCCGGAGGCTGTTCTGATGCCTCCGGAGGTGAGCACAGTGATCGTTGGTCAGTACCGAACGCGATGCTCACCTCCATTGTGGTCAGCGCCTCCCGGATCTGCGGAATAAGCGCAATCATCGTACGGTGCGCATAGTTCGCTGAAGTTCGCGTCGCACCCGCGCGCTCCACAGTGTCCGGATGTACTCCAAATTGTGAGCACGGCCTCCGGCATGTCGAGACCTATCAGTGCGTGTCTCGGCTGACCCCGAAGACCCTCTGATTGTCGTAACGACCCATAATGTCCGATAAATCACATAAAATAATGTGATTTTATGGAAGTATGAGGACTTTTATGCAATTATGCATCAGGTGGGTCCTGGGGACAGTAATTGTAGACTGCGGGTGACCTCTAGACTGATTGTCCAAGGTTCGTTGTCTTTCGCGGAAATCGAGATCTATTTCTTATGCGTTTCCCGACGAAATCCGTCGGCGAAACGTGGTTTTCGGCTCGGAAACTTCCGACGCAATGGGTGTGACTTGTGGGCTGCTGCTGAGCCTTGTTGGCTGGTTGTCTCGGCTGTCTCATGTATTCGGAGATGCCCGGTGAGCGGCAGTGGGTTCCGGTGTCGAAATCGACACTTACGGGAACCCGGATCGGAACGATTGTCCGACGTTAATGGTTTCGATGTTTGATCTTGTGCTTTCTGCCAAGACACCCAAACGGATGTGTTTTGGGGCAGCGGTTGACTCGTGGAGCGAGTCGGTATCATTCGGGACTGTTCATGTGTCCCGGGGACGTCCCGGTGCGATTTCGGGACTTCCGGTGTTGTTTGGAGATCGGTTTGGGAAACCGAGTCTCGGGTTTTGGGATTTGTGTGAGATGCATATGTAGAGTCCTTTGGGACATGTCTCTGACTCGTGGACCTATCGTAGGTCCGGTTGATCTGCTTCGCGTCCAAGTTCCCGACGCGAGTACGACAGGTGGGTGAGCCTACGGAGTAGTCGGTATCACTATTCCCTGTCCCTTCTTTGATATAGCTCTACATGTCGATTCCTTCTTTACAACATTCGTTCATACTTACCTTACTTGCATAGTATATTTGTGGTCATGGACATGTAGAGCAGGATTATGCATTGATGATTTGTGGACTTCTTGTCCAGGCAACACATTGACTCTCTTGTCGTGTGTTTCGATCTGTTGTGGCTTCGGCCAGGTACCGGCCTCTTGCCGGCTTGGATTTGATCTGTGGATCAGGATGCGGCGTTCCTTTCGCCTGTGGCTTCGGCCAGGTATCGGCTTCTTGCCGACTATGATTTGATCTATTTGATCAGGATGCGGCGTTCCTTTCACCTGTGGCTTCGGCCAGATATCGGCTTCTTGCCGGCTTTTTATTGAGCATATCGCATGATCGGTCACTGCACAGCGTGTATTCATGACACCAGTTCGGTTTGGCCACCGATCAGAGGTGTACTATCCGGATGAGTCGACCTGCGGGCGCATGAGTTAGATCGGGTGCAAGTAATGTGACAGGCAAGCCTGGGGTCTCGGACCAACTGGCAGGCAACTCAGATTGGGTATTTTGAGTTTTCATTCCATTGATGCATATGCAGCTTAGTTTTTCCTGTACAGTAGCGTTTCGATTATTTATTCTGTTCATACTGACACAGCTACTGTAGATCTCTGATTATATTGTTATCATATCTCCTTTGTTTCTCAGTGATTACGACATGCCCCTGTGGCTCGGTTGTACCCACTGAGAAACCTCGTTGTGGTTTCTCACTCCCTACTTTTCAGGTGGCTCGGGCGAGGAGCCAGTTCGTGGTTCGATGCGAGGACGATCTAGCTAGACTGCATTAGCGGTCATCACCCTGGTTATGTTTTTCTTATCTGCATTAGTAGTCAGATAGATATATAAATGGTTCAGTTAGATGATCAGTATTGAATGCTTATAACTTGTATGAGATGATGACTCTTTATGCATGAGATTGGGTTTCTGCTTCTATTATCATCTTTTGACTTGTGTTTTATCGTGTGGGTGTCTACCCATCGTGGTAGTTGGTTTTCAAAAGTAAGTTCCGTGTGGGAACGTTTTTTAAAAAGGTTTTCTTGGATTTCTTTAATGCTTATTAGAGTTTGAAAATAAAGCTTTCGTGTGGGAAGCACTTTTAATAGGATGCTTGTTGTACTGTGCATTGCATCATCCTTCGCTTAAGGAGTGCTTAGAAGCATGTAGGTATAGCTGAATGCAAATATACTCTATGTTGTATTGTATGGATTATCGTGAATGTAAGTGTGATTGTGATCCTGTTGTATGTTGTTGGTACGCCGTGCAAATACAGGGGAGACTCTGTCCGTGTAGACAGAGGTGCCTGTATTTGTGGCGGGTCTGTTCACTGCGCGGGCTAGACTTTCAAAAAAAAAATTTGACCCGTTTTCCGCATTTAAACTAGCCCGGGGCGTGACATTGCATGTTGTAACAATTGCCCTAACACCCCTCCAAAAGTCAACATTCGCAAACAGCTCAAAACAGAATTTCGGCGCTGTATACCGGTATGCGTATGGGCATACCGGTATCAGGCCAGGAATCCCGCAAACCCGAGCCTCGGCCAAACAGGCCACGCGAAGGGATTCCGGTACTAGAATCGCAGTACCGGTACTAATCGCTTCAGTACCGGTATGCGAATGCACATACTGGAATGCCAACCCATTCCGGTATCACCAGCAGGATTCCGCAGAACCCGAGAGCTGC